>JAVYIG010000475.1:0-482500 GCA_035222895.1 Strongylocentrotus droebachiensis | reverse complement strand
AGAGGGGGAGGAGAATGAGAAACATGGAGAGGATGGACAAAGAGAGAGGGAGGAGAATGAGAAACATGGAGAGGATGGACAAAGAGAGGGGGAGGAAAATGAGAAACATGGAGAGGAGGGACAGAGAGAGAGAGGGAGGAGAATGAGAAACATGGAGAGGAGGGACAGAGAGAGAGAGAGGGAGGAGAATGAGAAACATGGAGAGGAGGGACAGAGAGAGAGAGAGAGGGAGGAGAATGAGAAACATGGAGAGGAGGGACAGAGAGACGAGGGAGGGAGGAGAATGAGAAACATGGAGAGGAGGGACACAGAGAGAGAGAGAGAGAGAGAGAGAGAGAGAGAGAGAGGGAGGAGAATGAGAAACATGGAGAGGATGAACAGAGAGAGGGGGAGGAGAATGAGAAACATGGAGAGGATGGACAAAGAGAGGGGGAGGAGAATGAGAAACATGGAGAGGATGAACAGAGAGAGGGAGAGGAGATTGAGAAACATAGAGATGAGGGACAGAGAGAGGGAGAGGAGATTGAGAAACATAGAGATGAGGGACAGAGAGAGGGAGAGGAGATTGAGAAACATAGAGAGGATGGACAGAGAGAGGGAGAGGAGATTGAGAAACATAGAGATGAGGGACAGAGAGAGGGAGAGGAGATTGAGAAACATAGAGATGAGGGACAGAGAGAGGGAGAGGAGATTGAGAAACATGGAGAGGAGGGACACATAGAGAGGGGGAGGAGAATGTTAACATGGAGAGGAGGGACAGAGAGAGGGGGAAGGAGAATGAGAAACATGAAAAGGAGGGACAGAGAGAGGGAGGGAGGAGAATGTTAACATGAAAAGGAGGGACAGAGAGAGGGAGGGAGGAGAATGTTAACATGAAAAGGAGGGACAGAGAGAGGGAGGGAGGAGAATGTTAACATGAAAAGGAGGGACAGAGAGGGGGAGGGAGGAGAATGTTAACATGAAAAGAAGGGGCAGAGAGAGGGAGGGAGGAGAATATTAACATGGAGAGGAGGGACAGAAAGAGGGAGGGAGGAGAATGATAAACATTAAGAGGAGGGACAGAGAGAGGGAGGGAGGAGAATGTTAACAATAAAATATTGTAGAGGAGGGACAGAAAGAGGGAGGGAGGAGAATGTTAACATGAAAAGGAGGGACAGAGAGAGGGAGGGAGGAGAATGTTAACAATAAAATATTGTAGAGGAGGGACAGAAAGAGGGAGGGAGGAGAATGTTAACATGAAAAGGAGGGACAGAGAGAGGGATGGAGGAGAATGTTAACATGAAAAGAAGGGACAGAGAGAGGGAGGGAGGAGAATGTTAACATGAAAAGGAGGGACAGAGAGAGGGAGGGAGGAGAATGTTAACATGAAGAGTAGGGTCAGAGAGAGGGAGGAAGGAGAAACATAGGGATAAGGGGACGGGGGAGAGGTGAGAAGGCTAAAAATGGGGAGAAGAGGAGGATAAAGGGTGAGAAATGGATCGAGCCCCGAGGCCTTCGAATTCGGCCGATTTGGCGCGCTGCACATCCATGCATCACATTCATCCTTACAACCATACTCCGTGGATACCAGAACAAGCTCGTTTTTGTTTTTCTCATTAGTCACGACAGCATTTGTATTCCTGGTTCCGGTCCAATAATCATCCAGAAAGCATGATGTATATCGTGTAACATGGATGGATATCCCATGGTAGATAGAATTATGAAATTGATGAAGCTGCTCCGAGGTGCCTTGTATTTCAAGAGGATGCTTGATTGATTGGTTGGTTGGTTTTATTTACGATCATAAAATATGAAACACAAACATAATACAAAAAGAACCACTAAAATATTTTACATGGACTATTCTAGAAAACCATATTGAAGTTCAATTGAAGATCGAGAGATGACCCGATTCAGATCAACCGACACAGTTGATCTGTTCTTCCTCGGGCTCCCAAAATACCTACAATAAATTGATTGATTAATTGATGATAATAATAATTATAAACATAAACAATGAAACAGAATGCGTACATAATTATTAATGACTATCATCATTATAATAACAATAGTTTCACAGACACTACACTACCCACCCTTCCCACCCCTAGCTAATTTCAATTTCAGTTTTATTGAAGGGTCTCTTCTTAAAAAATAAAATATACTTAATATACAGATTAGAGTTAATAATAATAATATTCCGTGTTTATATAGCGCTCAATACATCGATCCAACGATGTGCCTAAGCGCTTTACATATATATTATTACCCCGGTCATCGGATTCAGGCTTACCCGCACACAATGTATGCACATTTTCCACTCCCCGCGGAGCATTCCAGCCAGTCGCCATTTTACAAGCGCACACTTGCTCGTCCAACCACATGAACTTTCGCATCCTACTCGGTACCCATTTAACACCTGGGTTGAGAGTAGCAAGTGCAGGTAAATATCTTGCCAACGGATGTTAGTAACGTGTCGGGATTCGAATCCTCGACCTTCGCATCTCCAGTCAAGCGCCTTAAACCACTCGATCACGAAACTCCCACATGTTCCCACATGTTCATGCTACATAGGCGTATATCCCGGGGCAGGGAATGGGGTAGTCAATGTAATCACCCCTCCCCCAGTGTAATGCATTACATTAGCGCTTAGAGACTTCGGTGATAAGCGCTTTATAAGTAACGTTTTTATTATTTATTATTATTATGTTTCAAACATTTGGGCCAAATAAATGATTAATCATCGGGATAAACACACCTTTCTTTTTGTTAGCGCTACGCGCGTTTTGGAATGCAAAATTACGATTTTGTACAGCAAACGTCTGGGCTCTAGTCCAATTTGTGTCCAAATATTGAAGTTATCGCAGGACTTTTTATACAAAATGATTCGACTATTTGAACAAGTAGACCTATCGCTAAAAGAGGAGCTCACTGTCGGCAGGATAACACAACTTATGTGTGCGTTACGTGCATATTAGAATACAACTTTAAAGGGGGCTATAATATGCCGATTTTTACATTATGCCTTGTTTACCTCCAACTAGTTAACATCGACCCTTAAAACATATTTTACAATCTATCAATTCTGTTTAGGCTCTAGAGACAAAGATATATGCGGAACACTGGGGATGAGGCCGCTAGTAAAACAAAAGAAACTAATAATTGGGCATATCAATAAAATCACATGTTAGAGAATATCTCAAAAAGTACGCCGAATAAGGAGGTAACATTTTTGGATGGTATCGAGAAAATATGGGCATTCATTAATTTGGTAACAAAATCAGAACTACTTCCGGGTTGAGCCCCGTGGGAGCTCTGGGAGGAGGCTGAAATCGGCAATGCCCCCTGTTACATTTTGAATAGCAAATTTACAACATTTCTGTGAATATTTCGCAAAACATTGTACGGTCCGAACTTGTTATACCAATGCAATTTTCCATAATTTGAACAAAGTATCGTTGACAAAAGTTCTCATTGTTGGGATATATACAAATTTTCTTGCGCTACGCGCATTTTGTAATACAACTTTAACATTATGTATAGAAAATTTACATTGTTTCTAAAAAGAAATAAGTGGCCTATTAAGTATTATACACGGTGATTAAACATACTACCGTAGGATCGTGAATGGTATTAATATATTGAGAGTTTTTCTAATTTTCGCCTAAAAGTATTAACCAAATTGCACGGATCCAGTCTCAAAACTATACCCCCCCAAAAAAATCAACTTCTGAGGGGGGGCACATTTTCTAGGCATAGTAAACCCCCTTCCCCCGCTCTTTGGTTACGTTAATAAAATGGCCCATTCTGTTGCAATGATATGTACTGTAATCGAACATGAAGTCTCGATAGGCATTGGTAGCAATCCCTGTGGGGGGGGGGGGGGGGAGAGTCACCTTGAGAATAATGATGTTTTGTATATGTTTTGTTAGTTTGTTGGTTTTGTTTTTTGTTTATGTTTAGAGGGAGGTGTTTAAAGGTACTATGTCCCATTTGCAGGTCAACAAATTAAAAATATTTAATTCCAACGGCATTTGAAAGACAATACTTTTTTAGAACCTCCCTCACAACGAAAGGGTTTCAATAGAGCTTTTTGTGGGAAAATAACGACCATTACTTGTCGAATCGACATAAGTGATTGCAATCAAGTATTAGTCTGATTTTCATACCCTTGTACCGAATGGTCGTACGTTTTGTGCTGCACAAAGATTTTAGCCATTACAAGTACAGGTTGTTGATGTAGACAAATGCTCATGTGCCTGTTACAGCTCATTGTATGTATATTATTACCAAAGAAGAAAAATACGTCAGTCAGTCACTCAATAGTGTCTTACAGGGAAGTCTAGAAAGTAAACGGGTTTCCTTGCATATTTGAATGCTATAGGACACTGCTAACGTTTAAATTTCACAGATAGGACATACATGAGATATTCATAATTCCTGCAAAGTACTACAAAATTTGATGTTGGCTGCAAAAGGGACATAGTACCTTTAAACCATTTTAACAAGGACATGTGCAAGGAAATCCGAAAATGCGTTAATCAACTTATTTCAACCTGACTGCTGAATCTGGTGAGAAATCAAGTTCGAGCAAATAGAATCATTAATAGCTTGTTTGTTTGATTTTTGTTTATTTTATTTGTTCACGGTTACAAACAAATACAATTACTGTGCCCGCATTCAATGAATGCTGTTTTTCAGCGAGGTCGTGGTTACATTAAATTTGAACAATAGAATATATAACAATGGAAATACAAACAAAATATGCAAGATATAATACATGAACCTATTTACAGAAATTTAAGTACAAAATCGAATTACAGTGACAAAAGAGAGAAATTTACTATTCACTCCGAGATCTGATCTCAAACATCCATTTTGTAAGTTTGAAGTTGTTTAAACCGAGTTTCTCTACGGCTCATCCAAATTGGGATGCAATAAGCGAAATGAGGCTGAATTAAGGTTTTGTACAGTATTAATGCTATCTTTAAATCTGTGAATTGCCTCATTCGCTTTAGAGCAAAATACGTCTTTAAAACCCTTTTCTTTTGTAGATTTCATGAAAGATTGCAGTCAAGCAAAATCCAAAGATGTATGCATTCCATGACTATAAGTAATTTTTTGTTATTTAAACGAATATCAACATTGAAAAAATGACCTAAGTTTGCCTTTGAACCGGTTAACATGAACTGACATTAGTTTGTCAACGTTAAGCAACAATTCATTATTTGAAAGCCATGTCGTAGCTGATTTAAATCACCATTGATTGCTTTTTCTAATATCTTTAGGTCTTTTGCAGCAAAGTACATGCAAGTGTCATCCGCATACAGAGAAAGGGAACATTTTTTGATTGGTTTATATAAATCATTCAGAGTGTTAACAAACATCAATGGCCCAAGGATACTTCCTCTGCGTGCACTGATTTCAATTTTGATTGTGCGTAATAGTTCACCTGAAACAGTTTGAACTGGCAATAATGCATTACTATCCAGACAGCTTTGTTTCCTTGTTTCGCCTCACTGGAGAGTCTCAATCAACAAAATGTTTGCTTCGCAGAAAATGAAATCAGAGGACAAAGGCAATAATGTCAGGTCAAAGGTCAAAGACGAAAGCATTTTTCTTTCCTTACTCCCGATGACGGTGCATTACCAAAAAATTAGCAACATGAGATATGGTTAGAAGCAAAGATAAATTGGATTATGATAACAGGGCCATCAGGAATAACAGTATGAATTACTGATGAGGCTACCCTGGGTAAACAAGACATATTATTATTATTATTATCAATTTATACCAGCAATATAAAAAACAGAGTTATTTGACGCATCCTGCATCCATTGTTACTCCTTTAACATTGACCTGATTGTGCACTCCTTCAATGAGGAAAACACAGGCGAGTTGAGGCACCTGCATCCCCTTCCCACACATTATCGAATTGCAGAGAATAATAGATTTAGAGAGAGAGAGAGAGAGAGAGAGAGAGAGAGAGAGAGAGAGGGGGGGAGGGGAGAGGGGGGAGAAAGAGAGAGAGAAGAAGGTGACACGACGCGCTTTCAAACCCTGGATCCATTCGGTCGCCCCCCCCCCCCTCCCCCACACACCCCGTAGCGACACTAGGTTAAAACAAAAACACTGAATGAGAAATATTACTGAAACCGTTTTGGTGTTCAAAATTGTACCTAAAACTTCAGAAAAGACAGAACCAAAGGATGTCCAACCCTGGGACAGGGGGACACCCACCCCCCCCCCCCCCACCCCTTCCTCCCAGCGTTCTGTCGAAAGGGTCAATCTGAATGTCTGCACCCACTCCCCCTTCTCAAATCCTAGTTACAGCCTGATCTATGTTATATGGATTTGTATGCTTTCCCATCCGTTTGGTTGAAACTACCATCATTGCATGTATGTATATATAATTCGAATATAAAAAGAAAATGAAACACGCAAACCGGCCTCCCATACAGACATGAACTAAATCTTCGTAAGCATTCATGTAGAGCTGTTATAAGACCCCCAAAGTGCATGGTTCCATTCAAATTTTCCGTTTTAATGAAATGCCTGATCGCTTTCGTAAAGGCCCGACACGTTGATGGCATTCATCATCATGTCTAGACGAATGCACAAAGGTAATGAAAATTCTCTCAATGACGCGATGAAATCCAGGGCATACTACGAAATGAATGTTGTTTGTTCAAGTTATTTTTGCGTTCTATACAAATCATGCAGACATTGAACAGCACTGAGTGGATCTACTGTGTGCAGCTTTCAGGAAAAATATACAGATTACAAATTGATAACAATAATCAATATCCTAGATGGATTATTATTGATAATTGCATTTATTTCGTCATGGCTTCCTAATTATTAATCAGTGACACTCAAGTTCGATCTTGATCGGATTCAACAATACTTAATTTGAGATATATCTCAAATATCTCAATTAAATATTTACTTGTTGTTTTATGATATATAATCAGGAGCTTGGCGTTCAAAATCAAGGCGGCCAATGGCTCCAATAAATTAAACCTAGGCCTAGTCCTATTTCATAAAAATTGTTATCATGAGTAACAAGCAGGGGCGTCGCCAAAGGGGGGTGTGGGGGGTGCGACACCCCACCCCACCTGTCGGTTAAATTGCGCTGCCGTCGGGAAAAAGAGAAAAGGGGGAGGGAAAAAAAGAGAGAGAAAAAAAGAGAGGGGAAAAAAGAGAGGGAAAAAAGAGAGGGAAAAAAGAGAGGGAAAGGAAAAGAAAAGAAAAAAAGAAAAGGAAAAGAAAAGAAAGAAAGGAAAAGATAGGAAAGAAAGGAAAAGAAAGGAAAGAAAAGAAAAGAAAGAAAGAGAAAAAAGAAAAAGAGGGAGGAGAGGAAAGAAAGGAAAAGAAAGAAAAGAAAGAAAAGGAAAAAAGAAGAAAAAAGAGTGAAAGGGAAACAAAAGAAACGGGGGATGAAAGAGAGGAGAGAGAGGGGAGGTAAGAGTCTGAGAGAGGAGGAGTGGGAGTAAAAGAGAGAAGGGGGTTGTTGGGTGGAGTCGTCTCGTCGAGGGAGCAAGAAAGACACGGGTAAATATGTTGCTGTGTCGGGTCAGCTGTGTCGGTATTCTTGCTCAATCCTCGTGTACTATATCAATGCAGAAGTTTGAAGTCGGTGAGATGTATATTGTCGGTCGGCCGGCAAGTTTTTTTCCCTACGAACTGTGACTTCTTATCCGCTGTGACGACTTCGAGCGTGACTACAACTACAATACTTGTATTTTCTCGAAGTTTCACTTTCCTATAATATCAGCTAAAGAAATCAGAGGTTTAAAATTTTCGGGGAAACTAAATTCAAACAAGGTGGTTTAAGAGTCAACAACGGTACGACGAATCGTCTTCCTTTCTTTATATTGTGATGAAACGCCAAAAATTCCGCAGTTCGCGCGGAAGGGGAAACTCCATTTAGACGATTTGAGAACGGTACAACGAATCGTCTTCTTTCTCTATTAATTTAAGGAAACGTCAAAGCTTCTGCGCTTCGCGCGAGAGTGGGAAACTGAATTCAGACAAATAGGGGTTATTAAAAGTCGAAAACGGTACAACGAAACGTGTTCTTTCTCTAATAATTTGAGGAAACGTCAAAGCTTTCGCGCTTCGCGCGAGAGGGGGAAACTGAATTCAGACAAAATTAATAGGGCTTATTTAGAGTCGAAATCGGTACAACGAATCGTGTTCTTTCTCTAATAATTTGAGGAAACGTCAAAGCTTTCGCGCTTCGCGCCAGAGAGGGAAACTGAATTCAGATGAATAGGGCTTATTAAGAGTAAAAAACGGTACGACGATTCGTCTTATTTCTCTAATAATTTAATGAAACGTCAAAACTGGCCGCGCTTCGCGCGGTAGGAGGAAGCTTCATTCAGATAAGGATTAAGAGTCGAGAACAGTACACTGAATCGTCTGATTTTCTCATAATTTAATGAAACGTCAAAGCTTCCGCGCTTTGCGCGGGAGGGGGGGGGGAACTGAATTCAGAAAGGATAAACAGTCGAGAACGGTACAGCAAATCGTCTTCTTTTTTTATAATAATTTAATGAAACGTCAAAGCTTTCGCGCTTCGCGCGGGAGGGGGGGGGGGGGGGGGACTTCATTCAGCCAAGGATTACCAGGCGAAAACGGTACAATTAATCGTCTTCTTTTCCTAATAATTTAAGGAAACGTCTAAGCTTCCGCGCATCGTGCGGGAGGCCCATCACCCACAACCCCCTAATGAGCGCGCTTTTAAGTGATTCTCTTGCTCACTACCGCCCCTACCTAAAATAAGATCCTAGCTCCGCGCCTGCATTAAAATATATAGCTATGATGCTGACTAAATTGAAGAAATAATTCGTATATTTATGTCGTCGAGGAAAATGACAATTTTGCGCATATGCAAGTACTATAGATAGTCCATAGGAAAAACAATTTAGTCTTCGGCCCCACGTTTATAGGGTTGAATTTGTTGGCCTCTTCACCCCCCCCCCCCCCCCCCCCCCCACTGAAAAAGGTCTAGCGACGCCCCTGGTAACAAGATACGGTAAATGTGATAAGCTACTACATATTTTACATTTGATTCGCTATGATCAGATTTGTTATAGATTTTTATTATAGTTTCACTTTGTTATAGGCAGGTTTTATTGATAAAAAGTTTTATGAAACAGGGAATCGATTGCCCGACTGCTGCACCCATAAAACAAAATCCATAGATCCGCATATCGCATATTTCGATTCGACAAACCCATGCATGGGGGCGCTACACATATTTGCGCGAAATACAAAACTAGTATTGGAGTTGAAAATGGAGACAATTTTAGGTGCTAAACAACCCGTTTTACATCCTTTTAATAAGCTCCCGGAGTTGAATTCAGCCGTTGTGTTGGTAAGCATCAGTGATATTTCTTTTTCTTAACTCCACGTTTATTGGAAAGCCTTCCTTTGCCTTCCTATAAAGCCCAAATATTAGTCTAAGTGATTTGCATTGTCCCACACATTGACTTTTGTGTTGTTGATATTGATTTTACTGGCTTTGGCATTTTGCTTGGCTTTGCCTTTGACATCGAAATGAGCGTTTTTTACTATTTTTGTTTACGAGCCTGAGATCATGTGATTTATTACAGTGAATCTTGAGTGTTTGCTAATCGGTATAGGGCCTTACTCTCTTAACAATCTAGTGAGATAGTAAAGAATAAAATGATAAATTCTGAAACACACAAAAGTGAAAAGGAAATTAAAAACTCAACCCGGCCCTAACTTAGATCTAGTCTCTGCTGAGTCAATTCTGTTTACCGTTAGACCTCATGCATTGTAGGATCTAGGAGTGCTCTGGTGTGTGTGTGTGTGTGTGTATTGGGTTTTTACAGACGTGTATCAATTAGATATGATTATTTACGTCTGGGGACCGACCTTTAAACGTCACCATCCGAAAGACGTGACTCAGTTTCAAACCTGCGTCGTCGGCTGAATCAGTTTGTATACTTTGTAACTTCCACTTTTAGCTGGATTACAGGCCCACGCCACAACGCTTAGTGCTCTGGGTCTGACTTCAGACTATATGTACAATAAAACAGTGATATGCAAGTACTATAGAATTGACGTCGCTAGTTGAGAAGTCTATCCAAAATTTGACCCGTAACTCCGGCGTGGAGACCCTACTAAAACATACCCAAAATGAAGTAAATATTCATCAAATGTCCAAATAAACTTAATGTTTGTAACCTGTTTCGTATTCAATTTTCTGATCTTTTTCAGAGTATTTTTCCTAAAAACAAAGACTTATTAAATGCACTTTCTCACGGGACTCACGGCAAACTGAAGCACAATACCGTCCCGACGGTCGGTGCGGGCGCGCGCATGTGTTAAGTTATCGACTGTAATCTTACTTTACGGTCGCTGAAATAGCGCTGAATTGACACCTATAATAGTTTTTGTTAATGTGTATATATATTAGTACTAGTAGTCTATGTATAATTTTAATTAGCCAGTATTAATCCAGGATTGATCATAGTTCATACATACATGAGGGAAGGAACAAAAATTCACTTTCAACTTGGAAGACCCAAATTTCCAGCAGATTGATAGTTTGAAGAGTCCCTGAAAGAACCAGGCTAAGTCAAACATATTTAAATTCATGAAAAAATGCTTCCATTGATTTGAGTGTTCATTTTGAACTGGTGCAGCAGTGAATTATATTTGTTATACACTACCGGTATAAACATTCCCACATAGGTTTGGTCCAATGACTACTCTAAGATACTTGTGAGACCAGACCTGTAGGCCATTGTATGTGGTACTGTGTCACAAATTCACTGAACTGCTTTAAAACTAAACATTACCAGTAGTTTAAAATGAAACCAAGTCTTAATCATGTCAAAAAATGTTACTTTTCAGCTGATAGGATTCCAGTCTATCAAGAAGAAAGAGCTAGCTGAAGCCATGGTGGCACTCAACACTGAATTCTGCCTTCAAGTGTAAGTTATGCTAAGAATAAATACAATCAAAAGACAGTGGTGATCTCATTTTTCACACTATCTAAGAAGAATACTGATATCCATCCAGATGTATTATTAATTCATAGTGATCTTGGCAATTCCATTTGAAAGACCCCCAAATTTAGTATTTTAACATCAATTCATTATAAAGGATTGAGTCATCTGAATTCTCATCAAGTTTCTTCCATGTCTGAAACTAAATGAACAAGTTTATAAATAATCCAATCTCCCATTCTGAGTTAGTTGACTATGATTTACAGACATGGATTAATCGAAGGAAACTCCAGCCACATTAATAATTGCGACAATATTCATGTTTTTGAAGTTAGGTGCACTATGTTAGGGAGGGATTATTTGGAAGATATCACTTAAGTATGTTATTTTGTATTATGTTTTGTAAATATACAATGCTTAACCATGTATTTTAGAAGGAGAGTAATCAATGTTAATTGATGACAGTCATTGATGTGAGTTTTGTTTCTGTCAGCTCAAAACAACATTGTTTAAATAACAACATGAATCAACAACTGCCTAGTTTACTCATCTGATGCCTCTTGCTTACTTCACTTTTTTCCATCAATTCATTATGTGTCATCCTGTTAATTCTTATGTTCCTTACTTCCTTCCCTGGTGTTAAGCTGAGGGTTATGTTTATAAATGTTTTATTGATGAATGTAAGATACCCCAAAATCGTAAAGTACCACATCCTTTATCCTATCCACTATAATGTCATTATTAACCAAAGCCACTGGGCATATGAATGGCTGAATAGCCAGAGTGTTTGCTACCCCCCCCCCCCCCACAGATTAAATA
The DNA here is from genome assembly GCA_035222895.1 of Strongylocentrotus droebachiensis. NCBI lineage: Eukaryota > Metazoa > Echinodermata > Echinoidea > Camarodonta > Strongylocentrotidae > Strongylocentrotus > Strongylocentrotus droebachiensis. The sequence continues at coordinate 470,717 of JAVYIG010000475.1, read as the reverse complement.
ACATTGATGTTCTATACCTACACTACATGCAGTTCTAGCCATCTAGAATTTCCCCAGTAAACCATTTAGCTTTTATTGAATAGAATACCAGTACTTATAATATAAAGAGAAACCTTTATTTGTTATTTCCATAGACGTACTGCTACCCAGCTGCCACTCCCATCCATGAATGATGAGCAGAGACCTAAGATTGACCTGATTGTTTTCATCCTGGATGTTAATGTCAACATGAGGTGAGTATATAAGACTCTTGTGTTGGGTGCACACAAAGTTTACTGCTAGGTTTAAAGAGTGGTTTTCCATAGAGTGGTGAAGTATGACGTCATCAAAATTCTATTTTTGGATATTTTTTTTTTCATTTCCAAAAGTCGAAAACTTGAATATGTTAAGTATTGGCTGAGATATGACCATCTAAATGAAAAGATTTCCTATAGGAACTCAGTGTTATATTGCTCTGGTTCATAACATTACGAGCCATAGCACTGAGTTCCTATAGGAAATCTAGGTCAATACTTAGGTTTTCGACATTTGGACATTTTTTTTTATGCTCTTTCGGAAAATGAAGAAAAAAGTAAGAAATTCCCAAAATATATTTTTATGATGTCACAGCTTCGGTACTCTATAGCCCTTTATGTTATTGTTATGCTGAACTTGTTCACAGAAAAGCCATGAACGATTTCAGTACTATAAATATGGCATTCTATAAGGGATCACTGTGGTACTAACCAATAAAATGAAGATAATCAAGACTAATCTGGTCTATTAGGGATAATCCATTACAGTTAGGTTACATGATGTCTGAGAACTGTCTTGGACTAACTGTGAATGGTTGATTATTAAGAAAAAAGAAACATTTGTATTTTACTCTTTTAAACATGATTTTGGAATCATTACAATCATGATAAAAATTGATGTTGAATATACATTCATAATGCTTTTGATTATGTAGCAAACAAAATTAGCCCAAGGGATAACTTCTAGTGTTTTTTTAATTTAGTAAATAAGAACATTTTAAGAACAATCCATCTCATATTATAGTGTTGCTGTGACGTTCCACATTGGACCTTAGAAAGATACGGGTTGACTCATGATTGACTGCTTATCTTTGTCTGTAATCAATTTCTTCTTTAAAAGTTGTTTTAAAATATTCATTTGTAAGTTGTTATTGATTAATACATCTTTGTTTTGTATCTTTGTCTTTCAGCCTGAAGACTGTTGCCGAATCATTGCCACATTTAGATCCTACATACTTCCTTGGGAGGGTTTGTTTTCTAGCTCTTAATGCCCCCAGTGAGAAGACACAATGTGCTGATTTAGGAGACATTCTAGCTCTGTGTGATGCGTATGATTCACCATTGATCTGTGGAGATCTAGAGGTAAGCATTCACTCATCCTTGACCTTGATCTGTTAGCAAGGTGCCCCGTTTCAAATTTCATATCATTGTACTTTGGAACATGGTCAATTGACAATACTTGACACTTACAGGTCAATTGAAGCTCCAGTCCTTCGAAATTGTGCAGTTTAAACAGTAGGCCTAATTACATACAGACTCTAAACTAATAATCTGAAACCCTCTGTTAAAAATAAGTTAGTGTGGAGCCCTGCATTTGGTCATAAATATGTTGTTGCTTTTCACTATGATATGGAACTAGACATATTGGCAGTAAGATGATAGAGAAACACTGCCAGTGATTCATCTACTCAGGGTGGGGCTGTCCAAAGAAGGTTTGCTAAACAGATTAAACAAACAATTTGCACAAACTGATTTAATTAGTTAGTTTACGATTCACACACCTCTCTCCAAAGGTTTAACCTCTATTTCAGCTCTACATGTCAGATAAGGTCTTCATCAGCTGAAGAGAGTACTATCCTTTTTTACAGTTGGATCAATACAGAATGAAACAATTGCTTCACTTTTCTTTTCTTCTGCCCAATCAGACACAAGAACAGAGGGAGTCCCTTGCAAGACGTCTTGTTGAGATGACGGAGATAGCTGCTGGATTCAAGAATGGTATAAGCCCCCTCCTTATCCAGTCTACAAGACGTTCATATCAGTTTGTGAAGAGCCTGTAACAAGGTTGAACTGTGAAAGACTGTGCAAAACCAGTATACTTATTGATGTGCCTCGAGTCAGTTGCCCAATGCCCCACAGCGATTCAGATGTCTCTTTAAGGTATTGGAACTCGTCCTCATCTCTTCAAGAAGCCAAGGATATTTTCAACTGTAAATCAAGAATGATAAGGAAAGTGCAACTGTACCCTTGAAGGTGTTCACCAACTCTTCAAAGTTTGATGATGGTGTCAACTCTATCTTAATTGCTTGCAGCGAGGAACCATTGCAGTCCTTCAACTCGGTGATTGCTGGCATTGGGGAGAGGGTCATTTTTTTTTAGTGCTGTAGTCAAACGTTTAACCGTCCGGTATCCGACCGCCCATGGCGGATTCCGTTTTCAATTGGACGGTTTTGTTTTCCCGTTTTTTTTTTTTGTTTAATTTTTTTTTTTTATAATTTTTTTTTTTTAAGTTTCGATTTATGCCCCTCCACCTGGCACTATGCCTGGCAATGTCTCCCAGCTCAGTAATCGGTGTGATGACTTAACACTTGGAAACTAGAACAACACTCCAATTTGTCTGTCATTTTGGTTTGAAAGTAATCTTTGTAATAGATCTCAATATATATTCATCCAATTTTAACACATGGTGTACCACAATGTTCTATCCTAGGTCCTCTACTGTTTTTAATTTACATTAATGATCTTACACATTCTTCTAAAAACGACATTGTTACTATTATTTGTGACTAGTTCACAAGCACAAATCGGCGCCCTTCAGTTAAATCACCTCGCAGTCCTTCCCACTTTATCACAAGGCCAAAAAAAAACAAAAAAAAAACGATTTTTTTTTTTTTTTTTTTTTTTTTTTTTTTTTTTTTTTTTATTTATTTATTTTTTTTTTTTTTTTAATCGTTTAACCGAAAACCGTCCGGTTTTGACTGGCGGTTAAACGGAATTGGAGATATCCGTGATGTTACAGCACTATTTTTTTTCCTGTGATTTTGCAGACTTGTAGAGATTTCTGATTCAGTAAAATTAGTTTTAAAGTGTTACTTTAAGATATAATGTGCTGTATTACTGGGGTGTCAAGGCTAGTTTCAACTACAGCATATATATGTTAGATGTTCAGATCTTCTGTTTATCATCTCCTCCAGATCCTTAGGGTAATTTTGTGTAATCATTTTCATATTTATTTACGGTATACTACTTTACATTCATTTTACTGATGGTTGTCATGGTTTCAGAAGGGAATGCACGCTCCCGGTTCATTCAAGAAGTAATTAAACACAATTCCAGACAACTATACTTGACTGCATGACAATAAAAAAATTAAAAAATTAATTGAGACAAAAACAGCGGCTGAACATATGTGGGTATTATAATGGCAACAGTTAAAGCTATGATATGGGCTCCCATGGGGTAGATATGCACGAAATTCAACCTCTGAAGTAAATGTGCATTTGTCTATTTTGAGCTCACTGTAGGGTACTTTCTCATGAAGAAGCTGGCAGCTCCTTACAAGTCTGTTTAGGACGTTTCTTTATAGTCAAAGGAACCAGACTTCTACGTACACATAATATGTACATTACCACATGTGATTCAAAGAATATCCAACCTTTCCCGAGTTTCCCCTGATAAGGCAGTGTCATGTCACTGTTGCTCAGTTCTCTTTAAACTGTAGAAAAGCACAGGTCGCTTGCTCTTATATACATGTACGAATGCAAATCATTTCCCCCTTTTCAATTCTTGTAATTTCTGTTCAGTACTTAGCCAAGTGACCTTCGTAAACCTCTCTCTTCTAAACCTATTTGTATAGCTCATTAGCAAGCCATTGATTTTAGACTGAGAGGAAGGGGGTGCAATGGCCATCATTCTGCTCCTGCGTTCAGCTGTTCTTGATAAATATCCCTTCCCAAACAGCTGATGTACAATCACTGGTTCCTCAATGCCGTCCTTCATAAAAACACCCTTTTTACAATTGTTGTTTCTTTGTCTCCCAGACATGGTCTTTACGAGGGCTTGAAGTATTTCCCTTGCCTTGCTTAGCACCTCATTTTATGTCATTGCTATTGTAATTGTGTACAATTGTATGTATATAAGATTTTTATATTTCTTAAATTATGAAGTGTAAATGTAATTTGTTTGCTGTATAAAAGAAAAATGCTTACTTATTTGTATGTTTCACATTAGGAATCTAATAAGTTTTTCTTTAACTGTAAAAAGGGGAAATGTTTTTAATAAAGTCTTCCTTAAAGCTAACCCGGTTTCATACTTCTCTTATTCTATTGTTGAACAATTCACTCAAAAAGACTAAGTTTCCATATCTCTCTTTGCCCATTACTCAACTCATATACAGCTCATACATCTACAAAAAAAGTTTAGGCAGACATATAGTAGTAGTCCTGATTTCATGGTGACATTTATATTCTGTCCTTCATACAACTTTAAATCGAAGGTTCCACCCCCTCCCCCCCCCCCCCCCCTCCTCTCTTCTCTTGTTTCCCTCCATGACAGGGTTAGAGTATAGAGCAAAGAGATAATTTAAGGCTATATCTCAAAGTCTGTTTGGAGTTTTGTTATTCTTTTCATACATCTCAATATTATATCTTGTTAAACATTAATACTGTCGGTAAATTCACATACATTAAGCATAGTCAGATAACTATTCATACACAATGACACTGTACGGTAAACACAATGACCAAACTATAGCACTATGAGGAAGACTTGGTGTTGAGGCATATTTTATTATGAATATGACATAGAAAATAAATGTATGTGAGTTCAGACAGTACTGGTACAAGTTGCTTGAAATACAAACTACACGGTGTTCATTTGAATATTCCTTCAGCCTAATGAAATAGGTACAGACTCTATAAACAATATTTCTTACACACCATTTCAGCTTGCACCTCCAATCCTAATCGTAAGGCAGATTATGATGATGAGCTTAGTGCTAACTGTACGATCAATACAGACATATTTGTACTGAATGAATTTACTCTTCTTTTTTCAAAAAATAAAAATCTCTCAATTATTAAGATAACTTTTTGTTGTCTGGTTGGATTACATTGAGATGAATGAAAAAATGCACTAAACTACGCACAAATAGCCATGCTCTTTTTGTTTTGGTCTGTTTTAATAGTATATCTGTAAAGCGCTTAGAGACATCTTAAATGTATTAACTCTTATCGTGCCAAGAACACTGTTCTGTGCATGCGCTGGCGTGCCACGCACACATAATCGGGTTTCTGTTGACTTGCCATGGACACATAAACTCTCATCCGCTCGCGTGCCACGGACACATTTTCGTGCATAAGTACACAAGCTAATTGTTTATGCCTATTGTGCGATGCGCATTGCGTGCACGCATGAATGCTTACTGTATTTGTGGAGGGGGTTTATTGTTGTTTTGATTTTGCGTGCTTCACGTATACCGTTACATTGGATTTTCCTGAGAAAATTGTGATATTTTATCATCAAATTTGTCAGTTTTGATCATGGCCCCTCAGATTGTGTGCGGGAAATGAGACAACGGATTGGTTTGACAACTCACTGATAGTGCTTATTTACTTTACCAAAATTACAGATTCATGAAATGATATTGGTATCAACAGAAAGAGGGTTAAATTTCCTACAACTTTAACGTACAATTCTTTTTTATACAATATACAGATGAGATGTTATAGTGGATCAAACATAGTAACAATTTAAACTACACGCACTTGAACCAACCCTAAATTAACTTAGCACACAGGAGATTAGTAGCGGGCACAATAGGGATTAGCACTGTGGCACTGGGTGAATTGCATAGGGGCTATATAAGAGCGAAATATTGTCAATATTATGATTTTGTTTTTCTGAGACACATTCCAATCTGTTAGGATAAATGTTGTCTAAATCAAAATGTATACTTCCCACAACTTGTTTGTATAGTGTATACTAATACTTTAAGTGAATAATGCTGTATGCAACTAATTGCTCTCATCCCCATCATAAAATATAATTCCTATGGGATGTGAATCACATACCAGTATGTAAAATTCAATATTGGCCTGTAACATGCACACATTATTATTTAAATTTCAAGAATATATTAATCATACAAAATAAAAGGATATGTATAAATCTAAAATGACAATTAAAACTACTTTGAAAGGTTAACCCTATCACTCCCTGTGACCAGAGATAAAACATACCCTTCACCTGTGTAAGCCTCTCCCAAAAGGCAGATGTAAATATTGCATGATCGTCTATCTTTTGTTCATATCTGCTGTATGATTATAAAAACCTCTGAGTAATAATATGAAAGGGTATTAATTAATTAAATACATGATATTGAACATTTACTTACATACTTTAAACTTTAATATGGTCCTTTTTCTAACCTTGAACACACCATTTTTATTTGGTCCTATTACGTTGATCTTTACTGTATGAATAACAACAAAGATATCCAACGCACAGCACAGTGCACAAAGAGTAGTACTAGCAGTGTAAAAAAAAAAAAATCAAACAAAGTTTTTTTTAACTTACACAAATGTGAGAATATTGCGTGAAAATTATAACAACATCTTGAAAGGATGAGCTTTGTGTCTTATATGTACTTCTTCAGACCAAAGCATGTACTGTACCCAATTCCAAACTGCTACCTATGCTATGGTACATATCTATCATGGCTAGATAGATCCTGGATTTACATGATTGTTGATGGGCCGGATACAATCCTTTAGTAAAAAGGCGCCCAAACAATGTGCCACAAAGAAAGTTATACATCAGCTAAAGAATTATATTGAAAGACCTTTCACAAAGCAAATAAAGAACGATATATACACAATCTAAAAATATCAAAACTTACATAATAAAACAGCGAAAAATACAATTAAAACCATTCTAGATAGAATGCTATTTAGTGTAATACTATATTGTGAAATACGGTTTCATAGTTAAATATTCTTATCCTAAAAAGAGATGAGAAGCTCCTTTTGAGTAGTATTAGATAATATATGTACAAGATATAACAAAAATGATTGGTTTGTGGACATGGGTACTGGAGCTGATGGTTTCTTGCAGAGCTTATCATAGGAACTGGTTCTTGGTCCTTGACCTAAAGCTGACTCCAGCTGTCTAACTGATGATTAAACACAGGGCTCAATGTTGGGAATGGTTCTTGGTCCTGGAACTAAAGCTGACTCCAGCTGCCTAACCGATGATTAAACACAGGGCTTAATGTTGGGAATGGTTCTTGGTCCTGGACCTAAAGCTGACTCCAGCAGCCTGGGGGGGGGGGGGGGGAAGGGGAAAGAGCACATTTTCTTTGGTCCCGTTTTTTGACATGGTTACCATGTTTGGCAGGAGGTTTTTTCATAAGCCAGGAGATTCTACATCGAAGCGGGAGAGCGGGAGGAAAGGCGTGCTGGCGGGAGTCTCCCGCTACAAGCTATTGGGACGGCAGGAGAATGAGCATGGTGGCGTGAGACTCCCTGCACATACAGAAGGGTTGACAGCCCTGGGTTACACACATGCAGGGCTTAATGCTGGACTGGTTCTTGGTCCTGGACCTACAGCTGACTCCAGCGTCCTAACTGATGTTTACACACAGGACAGGTATGGACGGCATCCTTGCAGGCATCAATGCACAGAGGAATCAAACAGCAGAAGAACCAAAGTCTGTAAGAACAACAAAATATTTTAATATGTTTAATACATCAGCTAAATGTTAAGTAATAGTTCATGTATACTCATGTTTCAGAGATAACATGGCCACAACACCATATTACCTCGACTTATTAAAATGAACTATTCTGAGACAATTAATCAAAAAGGTAACCAGCAGTATTGGTTGGGTGATTTGGGCATGGATTTAATAAAAAATATTGTTCTAACATTTTTTTTAAAGGCAGACACTAACTGAAACTCTGTGTTTGCTGATCATGCACCCGTTTTTAACTGATATCGATTTTTTTTTTTTTTTTTTTTTTTTGGGGGGGGGGTGGCGTTTATTCTATTTTTGTGGCAGATAAAACAGTGAATTACAAGGATTTATTATATTTCTTGATTTGTTTTATGTGCATTTCTCTTACAAATCTTTTGAAAAGGAAAAAACTTTCACTAATAAATGCATCATATGTACTGAGCAAACAAAGTTTATAGGTCCCCACATGGCAACCATTTCTCTTGCTTCTTAGATATTGGCTGCCCAACAGAGCAATCGGGTCAGTGACTATGTGAAAGCCATGAAGCTAGTTGACTTTAAAATTACATGTCGAGGGTTCAGTGACACAAAGACCTAACTCCATATTTTGCCAAAATCAGTATTTGATATCAAAATGTTCAGAAAAATGTGGGCTTTCCAGGAAACACAAAGACTTTCCAGCAAACACAAAGACTTATCTCCACCCAACACCCAATTGAAGTCAATGGCTAGTGAAACATAAACTTAACTCCTTAAGGCCCAAGTGCTCAGTGACACATAAACCACTTTTTCTCAAAATGGCCAAAATGGAGTTACGTCTTTGTGTCACTGATCCCTTGATGTAGACTTACCCAAAGATGCAGAGAGCTCCCATGATGAGGAGAGTGAGTCCTCCTATCTCCCGTCGGACGTTAGACGTCACCTGGTTGTGGCAGTTAGGACATGCACAACCCACCGGGGCATCACGGAAGGTCAGGTTATGATGGACCACAAGACCAGGCTGCAGCAGCATGGTTAAACATACAGCAGAGAGAGAGGAGAATAAAATGTCACTCACGCATCACAATAATAATAATTAATAAATATAGGCATTTCTATAGCGCCATCTATCTAGAAATTCTATTCCGAGGCGCATTCATTATTACGGCGGCTTTAGCCTAGCTGCCATTACAGCGCTCTAGCATTTCAAGGAATTAATTCCTGCCAGGTACCCTTTACCTCACCTGGGTCGACAACAACTTTAACCCAAAATGATCAGCTAACTTTGAATCATCATGCCATAGCATCCAGTGGGGTGGTCGTGCTACACGGCAGTGAAACAAAAGCAGAAGATGACGCCACCTTTCAAAGATTTACCGTAGGGTTTTCAAAAAGTGCCAGGTAAATTGGACCAGACCATTTGTAGATGAGAGAGGTTTATTTCAAAAACATTGCCCCAGACTTTTTGTGAATACAGGGCATTTTTTCACAATAGGTCGGGTAACCCAACTCTACCCGACTCAATGCAATGACCCAATGATTCAAAGTAACCTACTCAAACTAATCTTGCATTCTTATATAAAGGACAAATCATAGAAAAAAGAAGTTTAATGAGGACTTATTTAATAATTTTTCTTACATGGTTTTTCAGTAAACCACCCTGAGGCCGAAGACCAATATTTATGAAATTTATTTTAAAAATGGGACAACATGCGCGTAAATATAAATATACCCCCCCCCCCCTCCTCTTTACTTTTCATTCATATTACTTTCTTGATTTCCTAAAATAATGTAGAGCATATGTCAGATACCAGGCATGAGCTAGATATCTCTCGTGGAATAATCATACTTTTAAAATGCACAAAAAATGAAACCACCTCCATTAGGTGGAAAGCTGTTCCAACAATAATTTATATTGTTCGTTGATAAAAATGCCTTAACATAATCTACCAAGAGTCCTAGAACAACAAAAATTACGACATAATTAACCCCTCCATTCTCTAAACTAAGGCTGATGACACCACCAATCATTCCATGAAGCAGCGCACATGACAATTTTAGGTTTAAAAATCTGACAAGAAAATAAATTTGATTCTGTAAACAGAAAACATTTCTAATCGACTCCCCTAATCAGACAAATATCATCAAGAATGAACTTGTTTGTATTACAGACCTGACTAACAATCACAACATTGTTGGTGTCAACTGCCTGTGGTTGAGCAGTGTAGGCTGTGTTCATTGGAGGTGGTTGTATTGGGTAGCCAGCACCGGGTGGAGGTTGCATAGGGTAGCCGGTAGCGGGTGGTGGTTGCATAGGGTAGCCGGTAGCAGGTGGGGGTTGGACTGGGTAGCCGGCACCGGGTGGGGGCTGGACTGGGTAGCCGGTAGCAGGAGGGGGTTGCACAGGGTACCCTGATGGCTGCATTGGGTAGCCAGGGTTTGCTGCAGGGTAACTGGGCTGCTCTGGTCCTTGTGCATAAGGAGGGGGAGGGGTATCTTCCATTCCTCCTGTCAATCCTTGGCTCTTCTCTGTGGAATACAAATCAAATGAAAACCTTGTCAATTGAATACAAGAATAAAAGAATTAATGTTGAAAAGGTAGCCCAAGTTTTAAAGTGACCAGCTATTAATCCTTCTTTTGCCAATAAGGCATCTATATAGAGCCAACAAATCTTCAACTTCACTTCTGCTTGTGTCAACCGAGATTGGTATACATCTCTCCTATTCATCCCCGACCCCCAACCCCTTGTGTTCTTTTTAGAACTTGCTAGTACATGTATATTCTTACTAATGAATTGTTCTAAAACTTCAGACAGAATAGCTTATAGGCAGTTTGTAACAAAATTCCATTCTGTCATCACTGACAGGTCCTCAATATCTGCATGTATGTATACCCGTACAAAAAGACTTTTTACCATACCTGGGTATTGTGGGGGAGCTCCTTGGTAGTCAGACATGATCTGCAGATGTGGAGAAACAAAATTATATTACAAATGAATTTCCATGAAACTCATTTGAATAATTTAAAGTGAATACCAAATCCATTTATTAGATTGGCCTAAATGGAGATAGAATAATCACAGAAACAAATCCGTTGATTTTGAGTAAAATCAGCAGAAAAAATAAATTAAAATAAAACTTATGATTTTTCTTGCAATCAAGATCAATATCTCCCACTGGCAGTTTATGTGATGTTACTGAACAAGGAGAACTCGCACAAAATGGCTCGATACATCCCATTCTCACTTTTACTCATACTTTTCTGGTATCCGGTATATATTTATTTATTTTAACAGGAGAGTAGACCTATAGACCTCAAACTATAGTACAATGTCATGAAAAATAATTGTTATATTATTCCATCAGAATAAATCAGGAAAATGGTATTATTATATTTTACAGAATTCATTTTTACATGAAAGTCAACAGTATGTTTGTCAACAATTTACATGCCCATGTTAACGAGTGAGGGATATATACTTCACCTTGTATGGATCTTCTTAAGTACGCGCTTATCACGTGTTCCAAATCAATGATGTGTTTTTCACATGCTTATTTAAAAAATAACAATCATAATGATGATGTGATACTAATACTAGTAATTTTAATTACTTCTACGACAACTAATAATAATATAAATATGAAACTAGACAAACAGTACTCTCGGTTTGATAATGAAGAAGCATTTCTTTAGCAACAGAGTTTTGGATTTGTGGAACAGTCTTCCTGCATGAATATGTTATCTCAGCAACTTCTGTTTTAAGAATATATACTACCGGTACACAAATGCAAATACATGTATACTGGTCTAAAAACTATGATCTTGTCTATGTCTATGAGCCTGTATGCTATATTAGCTGATAACTGATATTGTAAGTTTGAACACATTTTTGTCCTTTCCCACTTATTCAATTATTTCATTTAAAAAGACAAGGATAATATGTATAACCAGGTGAAGGAGACATATCTTAGACCGAATTTTCCGTCTCTTTCGTTCGTTAGCCTCTTATTGGGGTAGGGTCGGCCGGCTCTCTCTTTAGAGACGGAAACAGTTTAATCACATGTCCTTGCTAACGCCACGACCAACTCTGGTCGTAGCGTTTTGCCCCCAAAATCCCCCTAAATGTCATTTTACCTCGTGTATATCCAAATGTAAATTAGGCCTAGGGTATAATAATTCGGTTCCACTTACTAACTTGCTTGAAATAATCCGTTTAATGGTCCCTTTTAAGGAAATTATGGGTCTAAATTGACAGCCGTGTTGAAAATCTTGCAAGTCGTGTTAAACTCTCGCTGCCGGAGTCATCTAAATCAATCTCATCCCTTCTAGTCTACGCCGAAGGCAAAATGATTATGAAGGAAAAACTGTGCGCCATCTACACGTTCGTAATGGCGTTATCACAGTTTTTCTTTCATTTTGCCTTCGGCGTAGACTAGAAGGGATGAGATTGATTTAGATGACTCCGGCAGCGAGAGTTTAACACGACTTGCAAGATTTTCAACACGGCTGTCAATTTAGACCCATAATTTCCTTAAAAGGGACCATTAAACGGATTATTTCAAGCAAGTTAGTAAGTGGAACCGAATTATTATACCCTAGGCCTAATTTACATTTGGATATACACAAGGTAAAATGACATTTAGGGGGATTTTGGGGGCAAAACGCTACGACCAGAGTTGGCCGTGGCGTTATCATGGGAATGTGTATAGACGGTTTCCGTCTCTAAAGAGAGAGCCGGCCGACCCTACCCCAATAAGAGGCTAACGAACGAAAGAGACGGAAAATTCGGTCTAGACATATCTATGATCGATGAACATGCATTATGCCTATGACATCACTGCATGAATTAATTAAAGGAAAGTAAGTACATCTAAAATAAGTAACCATCAATAACAATAATAAAGATAATAATAAAGATAATGATAATAGCAATACTGCTAATAATGATGATAGTCATAATTATCATAGTAATAATAATAATAATTATGATAATCAAATTAGAGATATTATTATTAAGTAAAGTACCCGGTAATCGGTCAGCTCCGGTTTTCGGCCAATTGGTTGGATACATGGTAAAATCACTTTAAAATACATCGCATAATAGCATAACACATATCCCACACATACCATACCATGCCAGTGTCACTGAAGAACCACATTTGCAATGAAAAATATATCCTAAAATATCACATTTTAGCGATGTAATCGGCGGTCCCGCTACCCAAATCTGAAAAATCTAGTTTCTTACGCGTGTATGTAAGAAATATGGGTACCATAAAATGAGCTTTATTTCAAGTATTTTTCAGATATAGAGCCCGATTTTGTGCTGGTCGCAAGCTCAAAAGTATCTCATCGCATGTATTAAATCAATGCAGCCGCACACCGCGACGCACACACGATATGTCCTTCTAATTCAGATTCCAACTTCCGATCACCGCTGTGCCTGTATTCGGCCAGGCGAGCACCCGGGAGCTCCGGCGTGGGATACCTGCTCCGCCCGCTTGTGCTATACATCAGCGCAGAAACGCACGGCGCGCGCGAGCGCTTCCTATTGACTTTGTACATGCGGCCGTAAACTGAAACGCTCGGCCGATAACCGGCTCCAAAACAGTGAAAATTGAAATGAATATTGTCATGGCAATTCGTGATTTTTGGGGGGGATTCTTTTTTTGTTTAAATAATAATAATATTTGCTTCATGATTTGAACAAGAAATGATAATAAATAGGAAGTAAAGAGTCCAATAAATAGGATTTTGTCTTAAGTGGCCGAAAACCGGGTACTTTACTCTAATAATAATAATATCAATAATAATAAATAGTAATAATAATAATAAATGAATGAATAAAAATAGGCCTAGGGTCTACATACAAAATAACATTGATCAAATAATATTGGTAATAATTAATGACCAATTCTATTTCTAATGTAAGTCTCACTCTGTAACCAGCTAATTGCCTTTTTTTAATGTAAAAACATATTAGTAGGGAGGCCAATGCCCAAATCTAACTTTTTAATTACGAATTTGTTTAAAATAAAACAAAGATTAAAAGATAGCATTTACTTTCACTAAGAAAACTCACCCATCTGCCGACTCCAGAAGTTCCATAAAATAGGAGATATCCAGCTTATAAGCACTCCCTTCCTTCTACGCTTGGCCGTACGCAAGAGCCTTGAAACAATCAATTTCATGGTCCCAAAAATTACGTCGAGAATTAGACAGGCCCGAGGGAATGGGCGTGTCATCATGGTCATTGCCCGGACAACAAGTTCAAAACTTCGCGCGAAAGTACATTCATCATCACCGGCTAGCCTTGAATTAGTCGCACACACCGACACAGTACTACAGGCCGTCCAGGTACGGTAATTGCATGCAAGCCGCAATCGAGCCATGCTAGCCATGCCATAATGAGAGAAAGCTCGAAAACCACTCATTGTAAATTAAGAAAATGATTGAAATAAATAAATAGGCCTAGGTCTACCTTAGTTTTGATATGTATTCCAATTATTTCCTCATGAGTAAAGATCAATCTGACACTGCAAAATCCAACAGTTGCAGCGAACACAATACGATCGATAAATCCAGCGAACACAATACGGAATCAAACATAGTCAATAGGACTGCACGCATTGATAGACGTGTACGTACTGACGGAGATATTTCTCTCCCTCTCTCTCTCTCTCTCTCACTAACCATGATGATATCATACACTAAAACACACACGTTCAAATCATGGCATTCATTACACTTCTCAATTGGAGTATAGACTGCTCACGTAGACTTTTTTTTTTTACTGAAATGTCTTTTTTTACACTTCTCATACATTACTGCACGACACTGGTGTCTAGTGCTGAGAAAAAGGTACTATGTGTGAGACTACGTCAAATTTGTTTTGCGCGCGATGAGACCGGACCTCATACATATTCATATTATGATGTCGCAAGACTTCTATTTTGGGCTGGAACAATGACATCTTTGTTCACAGTTTTGCTCCCCAATTTGAGATGGCTCTAGCTATGGGGCTCAAACCAAGGTTCAAGGTTCAAGGTTCATTTTATTTCTTTCTTTCACAACATTTTTACATATAATAATAGAACAAAAAACAGCATAAGAAAAAAAAAAAACAATTTAAGTGCAATTTTAAGTCGATATATAATCCAAATGAAAGAAAGTGGAGACCTTAGAAAAGCTGGGCTTGTAAGAGCAAGGTCCCCATATAACATAATCCATTAATGTTTCACTTTTTAAAAAAATTTCAAAGTTATCAAAAACTACACATGATTAAATATGGGGGAAATATTTACAAAAGGGATAGCTTGAAATGTGAAAAGGAGAGGATGAAAATATATACAAAGGGATCAAGAGGAAAAAAGCAAACTGGAACGAGAAAAACAACAAAACAGAGAAAAAAACAGAGAAAGAAGAAATTATATGTATATAGGGGAAAATGGTATTAGGTGTAAAGAAAAAGAAAAAATAGAAGAGAGGAGGGGGGGGGGGGTGAGAGAATGTGAAATGCTGACATTTATATTGAATAATCAAACATAACAAAAACAAAAAGATAATGCACGTTATCAATAACAATTGATAAATTATTTCCTAATATCATTTCTGGTGATATAATTTTTACGTTAATTGTCGACATAGTTACTCAATAAATGTAATTTCAATTTGCGTTTAAAACCAAAGACACTGACAGATCTAGTTACATTGATAGGGAGTGAGTTCCAAAACTTGGGACCAGTACAAGCCAGCGTCTTCAGAGCAAAAGCAGTTCTTACACGTGGAATATGAAGTGCAGTTGCCTGCCTTGTATTATAGCTATGAATTTGATTGTTCTTTCGAAATATTTGTATTAACACATTTGGGAGAGTACCATTTTCAAAACCATACATAATTGCGCCTAACTGTATAAAGTAAATGTCTTCAACCTTCAATAGCTTATTACTGTAGAACAAAACATTAGTATGAGCACGATAGCTCGCATTAAAAACAACTCTAACCACCCTCTTTTGGGCAACACAAATCTTATCTAATTGTGTTTTCAATGACTTCCCCCATGCCAGCACTCCATAATTGAGATAAGGCAAAATTAAAGTAGAATACAAAATAAGCAAAATTTCTTGTGGGACAAAAGAACTTAATTTATAAATTACACCAGTATTTCTAGACACGACTTTACAAATATTAGTACAATGAGATGCCCAAGACAGCTTCTCATCAATATGTAGCCCAAGAAACTTGGTGGAAGTTACTCTCACAACATTAACATCATCAAAAAAAACATTTCCAGGTACATCCTTTAGGGAGTTACTAAAAAACATATAGTTTGTCTTTTGAAGATTCAAGGACAACTTATTTGCATGAATCCACAAAATAACTTTTTTTAATTCAATATTAACTGTATCTAATAAAACTTCAGGGTTTTTATGAGAAAAAAATACACTTGAATCATCTGCAAAAAATATGAAAGATAGTATATCAGATGAAAGATAAAAATCATTAATATATAATATAAAAAGAAGGGGGCCAAGAAGGGACCCCTGAGGGACCCCACAAGATATAGTTTGATGACTTGAGTCAGTTCCATTTAATGATACATATTGTTTTCTGCCTGTTAAATAGCTCCTGAACCAGCTAAGAGCGATGCCCCTCACTCCATAATATGACAATTTACTTATTAAAATTTCATGATCAACCGTATCAAACGCCTTAGAGAAATCCAAAAATATACCAATTGTATGAAGGTGATCATCTAGTGCTTGAGCAATTTTATCAACAAAGTGTAAAATTGCATGTATAGTGGTGTGCTTTTCACGAAAGCCAAATTGGAATTTTGAAAATATTTCAGTCTTTTTTAAAAATATCACTGTTCTATCATATATAAGTTTTTCTAAAAGCTTTGAAAAGGATGTCAATAATGAAATGGGTCTATAATTACTTAATGTTTGAGGATCACCCTTTTTAAATATTGGCACTACCTTAGCAATTTTCATTTGTCCTGGTACAATACCAGATAAGAAAGACAAATTATAAATATGAACAAGTGGTATCACAATTCCATGTATAATATCCTTAATTAATTCATTTTTTATGCCATCAAAGCCAGGACTCTTATTACTTTTAAGCGAACTCACAAGTTTAAACAATTCTATTTCATTTGTGGGCATTAAAAATAGGCTATCTATATTGGGTTCTTGCATAAACTCAATAAAACTTTTCTGACATCTAGGAATAGAGTCCTGAAGTTTCAGCCCGACATTACAAAAATAATCATTAAAATTGTCCACAATAATTTGTCTATCTTCTACGGAACAACCATTCACATTTATACATTTGATATTTGTAGTTTTTACTGATGGCTTAAAAAAACTTCTAATTACTTTCCATGTATTCTTAATATTATTAAATGTCATTTGAAATTGAGCAGAGTAATATTTTTTCTTAGCAACACGCAATACAGAAGTAAGAGTATTTCTATAATTAGAATACTTTCTCCACAAAAAATCAGAGCTTCTCCTTTTATATTGATAATACAACTTATTTTTCTTAGTAATTGACCTTAATATTGATTTAGTTATCCATGGCATACGAGGAACTTTATTATAATTCTTCTTTTTATATTCAACCAGAGGAACATTCTCACCATACAACAACATGAATTTATTAAAGAAATTATCAAAAGCACTTTCAACATTTTGGTCTGAAAGAACATCATTCCAATCAGTTGCAATTAATGCCTCTCTCAATTTGGCAATATTTTCAGGAGTTCCTTTACGGACAGACGTGCGGCCTCTAGGCTCACAATTCAATTTCACCGAAGACAACATACAGTATACAGGAAAATGATCAGACATGTCAGATACTATAATTCCAGAGGGTGGATATGGTTGTACATTACAAAAAATATTGTCAATTAAAGTACTGGAAACTTCTGTTATTCTTGTTGGCTTAGTGATTAGGGGCAATAATGAGAAAGACATTAACATGTTTAGAAAAAAATCAATTCGATTATCGTTATTACAAAGTAATAAATTCAAATTAAAGTCTCCCATAAGATAGAGTGACTTTCCAACTAAAAGTGGATTGTCTAAGATTGACTGAATTTCATTTACAAAATCATTAAAGTTACCATTTGGGGGCCTATATACAACTCCTATAAAATGATTCTTTTGACCAGGGTTATCAATCTCAACAAAGATAGTTTCTATATGATCTGACATTATATCAAGATCGTGATGTATCTGGTATTCTAATTGGGAAGGAATATACAAAGCAACACCTCCTCCACGTCTACTTAGTCTATTGTTGTTCACAAGATTAAAACCAGAAATAGAAAAAAGGCTCCTATCGGCTTCACTCGTAAACCATGTCTCAGTGACACCAAGTATTACACGTCCTAGATTGATATTATCAATGAATCTTAACATTTTGTCAAAATTCTTACAAACACTACGCATATTTATATGAAGAAGAGTTAAGCCACTGTTCGCATGATTATATTTAGATGCCGTTTCAAAAAATTGATCTTCTGTATGATAATTACAATTAACATTAGGGATATCATAACCGTCACATAAATTGCTCATATTGTCTTCATAAAATCTACAAATTTCATCATCCATTTGAGCCATATTGATACTGAATGTGCAACATTACATGATAGTATTGTATAGTAGGTGGCAGGCAATACAGACAAACATGCAAGAAAGGAGAAAATGTGACCAAAAAAAACTGCATAAGGTGAAATAAACTCATATTCAGCAATTCATGTAGGGTACTGAGAAAAGGGGAAACGGGAAAAGGAAACTGGGATAGACTCAGAAATGGGGAATGAAAAGAAGGGCAATGAAAAACAAGGAAAATTGTAACATCAAGCATAGTGAAAAAAACATAAAGTATATAAGATACAAGATACAAAAAACAAAGCATGTCAACGAAGTACAAACTGTACATAAATAGCACACTTAAAACCAGACATGGTTATCTGACCATGGCAAGACAATGTAGTTTCTAGTAAGTTCACTGTTAATTGTTCAAGTCTTCGAGAGAGTTGATCATCCTTTTTATTTCTTTGCCGTTTGTGGCAGGGACAAGGGCAACGCAAGATTGACAAAAACATCGTACTCTATCTACCTTTGATTGTGCAGTTTGTAAAAATCTGCAATTAAAAAGATATAATCCTTTTTCGTTATATTTTCTAGTTGTTAAAAGTGACATTTGTGCACAACTGATATGTTAATCTCTATCAAAAGTTCTTTGATATTAAATTGATTCCATATTTTTAGGCGCTACCTTCAGTCATTGAGAAGGATTTTAGTGAGCTAACCTCATCGCCCTCTAGGACCTGTCTAGTTTCTCTTGTGCGTCCGTTATTTTTCGGCTGCTAGCGCAATTATTGGATCAAAATACATCAAAATCTGCAAGATCGTCAACAAATGGTGAAAGACCATTATAGATCCGTGAATATAGGTATGTTAATTGTGGAGTGTGTAATTGTGTATTTGTTATACATTTTATTCCATAGATATTTGTTTTCTTTTTTTTCCCCTTTTTTTTTCTTCTGGTAATTTTCTGACTTGGACGACGAGCGCACAAATCGTAGGCGTAGAAGCCTTATATACGCCCGGGCATTGGCCTCCCTAATATTAGCCCAGAAAAAGCACTGAACTCAGCCTAATGTCTAAATATACACATCCCCGAGCGAAGCTCGGGGATGTACCCCGCTTGCTCCAAAAAGCCGCTGAGCCCCCTACACATTTGCCGACGACACGAATATCTATTCTATCATAACCTTTATCACCTTGGGAGTGTGTTCTGGGTGTTCGGTATTACATGAGCTTCATGCAGCTCTATTTATTTTTAAATAAAAATGTTAAAAACTCACCTAATCCTGCCTTTTTATCAGTAAAGTCCTTCACACAGCGAACAAAGTTGTGTGCAGTCCTATGGGGCTCGATCTCATGTAATCGCTGTAGCTTCACGAAACATACGTATTGCGCATGCGCAACCGGAAGTGCGAGCACTATTTTGGAATTTTAGTGCGATCACCAAGGACCAAGTTTTAGGTTAATTTGTTGCATTAAATCAGTAAAACCTCACTATCAGATATCAAGAAAGATGACAATGGATGCGCACAGCAACGTGGCATAGCCAAATGTGAGTATAGTTCCAAAATAATTAATTGCGTTAATTTAAAATGTTTTTTTTTAAATGTAGAAATTCTAGAATTGGCCGTTCACTGTACTGGCGGTATGGGAGGAGGTCAGACGCCGTGCTACGCACGGCGTCTGGTCAGGCTACCTAATGTCATGATATGCATATTTTCAGAGATAGAATCCACTTAAATTTTGCATTTATTTGTTGTTGTCATGTCTGGCAATATTATGGACATTTTTTGAGTGGTCAAGTGAAAATGTTGTTCAAGAAGCATGCATAAAATTAAAACACATGTGGCTCTCTTGCAAACAAGTTCTCACAGTTAGATTCTAGACCTAGTACTAGTAGCTTATACAAAATATGTGCCATTGTATGCTATGACTAGTATGAGACTTCACATCCCGTCACTCGTCAGACATGTAGATCATTCCATTTAAACTTACTCTATTGTGCCGACAAAATGTTGACCAAAAGTAACGTTCTGATAAGCGGTCCTGATCCAGACAAAAGGGGCAAGAATTTCTCTTTTTGAGAGGCTAATTCAGGCTCAGTCAGCTCAAGTATAAAGCGAAAGGTAGTAGTACCGTACCGCTGCGAGGATCTAGGATTGAGAGAAAGTGCAATTTATAAGTGTGCACAAGAAAGGCTTACGTAGTAATGAACGCTACGCGACCAACATATTGAAGGCGTGCATATGCTCGCTCCAGCCCGATGGCCAAAACGATCATCCACCTAGCTCCAATCCGTTGTTATTGTTGTTGCTTTAGTTAGACGCCATTCATAGCCTTTGTCCCAGCTCAGGCTTCGCTGTTGTCAGCGGCAGTGTTTCGACTTTCTAAGCATAAAATGTGACCTTGACGTCGTGTTTAATTGTCTTGTATTTTCCCCCCATGTTTGATTCTTGAGAATGCTCTGTGCTCACTCTTTATCAGGTACTTGGGAAAATATTTCATAATTTCCAAAATTCAGAGGGGACTGGAAACAAAAATAAAAGACCACCATCAAAATTAAGGGTTCCATATTTCAATAACAAGGAATTTTTTTATTTAAAAAAAATCAAGCTGTGATTCATTTTCACTGTAGGAAGGAAGATGGACACTAGCTTGCATGCATGCTAAGCTCTCGATAATCATCTATTTTATTATCCCCTCATTGATATTGGTGACAATTACTTTGGTGCTGTACATTAATATATACGGCTACCTGCTTTGTCAAAAATTGCGATCAGTCAGATAATTAGTCCAGAAAATTATCATCCTTATCATATAACCCCGGTCATCATCATCATTCAAAACTCCTCCTTTTCCCCATCCATATCATCACCATCACCACCATCCTCCTCATAATCCTCCTCCTCTTCATCATCTTCACCATCATCATTCTCATCTTCATCATCATCCCAAACATCCTCCTCGATCCTAATTAATCACAAACTTACAGCATGTTTGCTATCCCCGACTCACTAGGCAGAATGTTCATAGAGTACGTGTTGCTGTCACCACAAACATATTATGATTGTGTTATCACATATAAAAATTAGACAAGCAGTAGCAATACTTTCAGTGTAAAATCATTTATAATTCTATGAATTTCCATTAAAATATCATTCAACAATCAATAAGTATTCACATTTTCAAAATGATAATAAACATAGAAAAGAGAAATTCAATAAATAGTAATCTTGTTTTCTGGAAATTATTGTATTGGTCCATGAAGAGCTAGGCATTTTGGGGAATTACTTTAGAATGCCTTTGTTGACGGATGATAGTAAAACAAAATAGTAGTGGCTTCTTGTATAGCGCTCATGTCTGTCAGACTTTACACTCCTGGCGCTCCATTATTTTTTATCACAGCTTTAGCCGACTATTGCAGTATAAATTAAAGTGTATATGAAAAATAATTTAGGAAGGCTCATAAATGTATCATATCTCACTTATAAGGTATTGTTAATGCAGCTGGGGAAAACAGTTTGTACAAATGGCCTTTAGAAATCTTTTATTCTAACAATATGTTTTTAAAATATTATACAATACCAAATAGGAAAAATAATGAAGATGCAATACACAAATCTTTCATATATATAAAATTCAGCAACCCTGCTTTGTATCATTCATAAGTTGGCTTGTTAAAGACCATAACAGTTTTAACAACACAAGCAACAATCATTATGTACATCAACATCATTAAAAACTTTTATCTATTTCTTATATTTTTACAAAAACTTCTGAACAGAGAGATCAAAGCTACGAGTCACTTTGCTTTAAAATGCTTCTTTGAGAAAGACCTTTTCTAATATCAAATATACAAGTATCAAACAAATAAATGTATACATACATACATCAATGGAGTAAGTCATACAAAAAAACATACATTTTCTTGAGATGTGTTTTGTCCGATGCACATACAAATTACCATAATAGTCACAATTTTCATAAGAATCCAGAACATAGTTTTCTCATACATTTCCTCAGAGCCCTTCAAAACTTTTTATATTTTTTTAAAACAATTTCTGTTCTTTGTTAGCACTGGTCTAGGCATTGCGGTAGCAGTGGCCTTTCTGGGTTGAGATGACGGAAATGCATCAACGGTATCACTGAATGGGGGTAGGCAGTTTGAAAGAGGTCCTATCACCTCGTTGTTTTTTTGTTTTTGTTTGTTAGTTCCTTCCCCTCTCCCCATTGTTTTCTCCATTTTTTTTTAAACCATAACATTGGGAGAGCATGCCTGGTAGGCATTATTTAATCAGTGGTAGAGGGACGTTTCTGGAAAAAAGGCCACTAACATACCCCCAACCCTACTGTATGCAAAACATGGTATGCAAATTAACTACATTACGTTGTGGCTATTTTCAGAAATATGCCTCTACACCTTATTAATAAATCTTTTCAATTTTACCAAAAAAAGCCTACCTCTTCGATTTGTGCACAGTTTTCTGCACATTAAAACTTAAAAATACAATTGAGTTTAATATTACTTTGTGCAATATATATCACTCATACTCAGGAGTTTACATGTAGGCCTACCGGTACATGTTCTTTTAAAGATCAATCCAACATTTTTATGATGTAAAATTAAATTAAGAATACAGAAAATCAGAGAAACAGTTTGGTGAAATTGTGAAGATTTTTTTTTAGAAAAACAACAATAAAGAAAGTTATGAAATTTTAAAAGCTGTAATCACTATACATATGGCAATCTTGAATTGGTGAATTACGGGTCGTCATTTGACTGTGAGATCCCCTTTGTTGTGAACTAAATCTATCAATACCTCATCATTCATTTTCAAAAATGATAAGTTAGTCACTTTCTGTGTTGGAACAAATAGGAGAGATGTCTATATCACAGTGACATTACCCATTCCACAATTTGAAACTCCCATTGTAATTACAACTTCTAAAATCATAAACTTCTTTTTTTACTCGTCATATGTCAGTAAAATTTTACACCTTATCTCATTTGTCTGCTTTTATGGTTCTATTACCCTATAAAAACCGAATTCAACACTGAATCAAATGGAATGTACAAATTAGCACTAAAATCTTATAAAAATATGTTACATTATTAGTATGCAACATTATAATAGTTGCAGAAGACATTTATTCTATACCAAACAGCTGGCAAACTTGTTTCTTGGTATCTTCTGGACTCGTCACCGTGTATCCTTTTGTTCTTGAGTCTTCAAAGATCTCATGATCATTGCCTCCCTAAATACAGAAGAAAAACACAAAGATAGACACAAAGAGGGAGAGCGATAATTTAATATAATATAACTAGCTGGACCCGCGGAAATCCGCGGGATTCTAGAGGGGGGCGGGGGGTGTAAATAGATATATAGAGACTGTCTAAATTAAAACCACCAAGAACTTTATTTGCCATTCAAGCCATTAAAAAAATAAACTTGTTTAGCGTCCCCGCCCGCTTCCTTTTTGGGGGCCGCCTCCTATTTATTTATTTTTTGATTTTTTTTTTTTTTAAAGAAAATAAAACAGCGTCCCCGTCCGCTTCCTTTTTGGGGGCCGCCTCCTATTTTTTTTTTTTTTTTTTCTTTTTTTTTCTTTTGGATTTTTTGAAAGAAAACAAAACATGAAAAGCACTGCTAAAATGTATTTCTGATTAAAAAAAAAGAAAATTACTGTAATAGAAGCAGGACCCGCGGAATACCTAAGGGGGGGGAGGGTGTAAATAGATATGTAAATTAAAACCACCAAGAACTGTATTTGCAAATTAGAAGTTCCTACCCAACTTTATTTGCCATTTTGAGGACACCATAAGTCTAACTTGTTGGTATTCACATTGAAAAATCCACGGGATTATAGGGGGTTGGGGGGGGGGGGGCTGTAAAATGTTAATAGATATATATGCGCTGTCGAAAATAATATTGATTTAAATACAAACAAAATTAAGGTTAATTTAGGTTACGTTAGATTTTATATAATTTAACACCCTTTTTTTTCTTTGGAACATTTTTTTCTTCTTTTATTTTCATTTTTATTTCTCTTTCTTGTATATGATTACTTTTTATTTATTTTTTCATTTTCTTCTCTTTTTATTTATATTTTACTTGTAAAAATATAAACCTTTTCTTTGCCGTTTAATGTAGCGTTTTGATTTTTTTTTTTATCTGTACCATGTAATAAAAATTAAAAATTGGAAGAAAAAAGTGAAATCAGATATTTGTAATTAAAATTTGTTGCAGATAATTTATAATTTAATTTCGTTTTCACTTTCGTTAATTATGATTATTGTCTTCAATTGTTCCTATCCATATTCTCACTTTCGCCGCCTCCTATTTTTTTTTTTTTTTTTTTTTTTTTTTTAATAGGGTCTTTTGTCTATATATTTATATATATATATATATTTTTTATTTTTTTTGAAAGAAAAAAAACAGCGTCACCGCCCGTTTCCTTTTTGGGGGCCGCCTCCTATTTTTTTTTTTTTTTTGTTGAATTTTTTGAAAGAAAAAAAACATGAAAAACACTGCTAAAATGTATTTCTGACTTAAAAAAAAAAAAATTGTCGGCCGCCATCTTGAAAAATAGCCCGAATGTCAGGGAAAATGTACGGAGCGGCCATTTTGAAAGTAAAAAAAAAAAAAGGGCCTCCTCCCCATTTTTCGAAAAAAACAGGACGCTAAACATGTTTTTGTTTTTAATTTGGCCTTATTTAAAAAAAAAAAAAACGATCCAACTGTACCGGTAGTTATTCTTTAAGCCACTGGAACTGCGTAAGTGTGGCGTACCGGCTACGCAGAAATTAGGCTGCGTATTAATGGGAAAAAAGTCCCTGCGTAGGTTATGCGTAGGCTGGCGTACGGGTTTGCTTATGGTTGCTTACTGTGTTGAAAGCTTTTACTGCTTTGTCGATCTGGCGTAGGGTAGCGTACTGTTGCGTAGGCATGTAGCATAGTGTTGCGTAAAAAGACGTACTTTCTACGTCAAGTTTCTATGCCTAAAGTACGCGAAAAAATTAAACATGTTGAATTGTTTTCGTTCATCTTGCGTACCCCTTTCCGTCCCTCAGCATATAGTAACGTAGGCCAGCGTAGGTGGTACGCAACACTACGCAACTCTACGTATTGACCCACGCCAATTAGTGACCCGCAGGTGTCACAAATAAAGTATTAAAAAAATGCTCATCTGACCCTAATTAAACGCCTAAAACCCCCAAGCTTTCGGGGGTTTATGGCCCCTTGAAACCCGTGGACCCCACGCCTATATTATATATACACTCAACTCGCTGCGATCTGATCTCTCCCCCCCCCCCCCCCCACTTTGAAGAACGTAACCCCCTGAGCTTTTGGGGGTTAATGACCCCTTGTAACCCATGGACCCCACGCCTATATTATATATACACTCAACTCAGGACCCATTCTAGAGGGGGGCGCAGGCAAAAAATTAAGTTTTTCATTTCTGGGGCTCCATTTCAAATTTTCGGAAAATTTTCGGGGGCTACTTTTTCAACTTTCGGGGGCTCTTTTTTCTGGGGCTACTTTTTCATTAATTCATAAAAGGATAGGCCTACACTTTGTTGAGATTTGTTTAGTAGGCTAAGGTTTCAGGCTTCCTACATCCTACTTCATAATTGCCTATTTAAAAAAAAAAAAAACATTTTTCTAGTTCAATAACCAAGTTTTCATGCATTGATTTGATGCTAGAACTGTAACATAATAATAGACCCTAGATTGTGATTATTTCTGACCATGAATTTCGATAATCATTTTTCAAAGTAAAATTTTCATAAGAAAATATCAGACAGTCGTTTAAAAACGTAGACATTATTTATAGTAATACTTTTACTAATTCTAAGCTCAGGTTTCGTAAATCTATTCACGAAACTATATTGAAATCGCGGCAATAATGATGCAAACCAACAGATAACAATTTCAAAGTGTCAAATCTCTTCGACTCGAGCTCAGCTGAACTCACACACACTTCAGCGTAACTCCAGCAAGCTCGAACACCGGCGCCGCAGGCGTCGGACGCCTGCGGTGCCCGGTGCCGGTGTTGAAGCTTCCCAAGCAGCGCAGCTAGCTGCACTGTGTGTTGAATGAAAGCAGCTTGCGACTCAACTGTCAGTCCATTGGTTTTCTTGTGAAAACTTTCCTTTAGAAAATGATAATCAAAATTGAGTACACATGGCCGTAATAATCACAAAATAAGCTTTGATTTCATACCTCCATTCACGAAAACTATATAAAAATCGCGGCAATCATGATGGAAATAGGTCTCTAAGTTTGGACGTCGACGGGAATTAGCCCAGTGTATCTCGCTTGTGCACGCAGGTACCGCTTGTGCAGTGCAGTGCAGCTAGTACAAAGCACATCCTATAGAAAGATACCTAACACGGGGTAAGTCATACCCATTCAGCGTGCATTTAATACGCAACTTAATGTGAGTGGATAGTCATCGGTCGTGTGTCTACGGATGTTATGTTGAATATCCATGAGGTATCTCTGTCGTCACGCATATCATGCATTATGCATGTCGCGTCTGTTTTCGCCCTGGACGTCGACACGGAGGAGGACCTCGGGCGGAGTATAGCCAATTCGCTAGAGTAGACTCTCCCGCGGACGACGGCACCGGGCACGGGTACCCCGAGGGGAGGGTTCAGGAGGAGATAGCTGCACCAACTCACGGTCGGCGATCTCATTAAAAAACAATAGAATACAAAGGCTGGCGGAGACGTCGCGCCCCCCGCGGAGCCTTAGCGTATTACTTATAGTGATACAATATAATGTAATATAATGTAATGTAATGTAAACCTAAATGTAAATGTAAATGTGGTGTAATGTAATGTAAATATATATGTAATGTAATGTAAATGTAATGCAATGTAATATAGTAAATGTAATGCAATGTAATATCAATGTAATGTAAATGTAATGTAAATGTAATGCAATGTAATATAGTAAATGTAATGCAATGTAATGCAATGTAATATCAATGTAATGTAATGTAATGTAAATGTACTGTATATGTATATAAATGTAATGTAAATGTAATGTAATATTACATTTTGATCATATAATCATATCACATAATACAACGCACTACAAAATCAGACATTTTTAGAGAGCATCCTATTGGCTGAAAAGCTTTCACATGACATTAAACAATTTGAAATGAGCAATGTAACATCCTTTTTTTGCACTTTCTAAACCACATGCATTTAATGTGGAAGGTTAGATGGCCTGAGCAAAAACAAGGCAGAGCTCGCAAACACCCTTACTTTTACATCATGAATATTTAATATATTCATAATTGAAATTCCCAACTTAAAATTATATTGCAACCTTGGCTTGCAGCCTTGGTGAAATACAACTTCACTTGGCAAATTCTGAATTCATTGGTTCATATATATGGTTATATATATTGAGCTCCGGAGCAGTCAATACCTACATTTTATAATACGCTCAATCTCGTACAATAAACAAAAATGAATATATATATATATATACAATAAGCATAAATGAACAATAAACATCACACATGAAAAATTTGAACTTGTATTTTAACAGATATTTCCATAAACTATGAGTATTGAATATTCTCACCTTGTACGTCTTGTCCCCAAAGAAATAGATTTCTTGAAAGTCCTTTTCTAAGAAGTTGAGGCAATAAGTCTTGTCCCATCCTTTTGGAAATGCATCTATGCTTATCTGCCCTCCTGTGAAGAGAGAGGTAAATGAATAGAGAGGGGGAGTGAGAGGGGGTGAGGGGCAGAGATGGATAGACAGAAACACAGACAGAGACAGAGACTTTTTAATATAACATCATACATTAAACTGAAATCCAAATTTAAAGCATGATGCCCAAGAAAGCAAAAACAATAGAGGAGCAGATTTGTAAAAGGTTAGATGAACTCAGACAAACAATAAGAAAGTTGTGGATTTTCAAATTAAGCTGATTCGATAATGTCCCTGTGATGTTTTGTCAACAAGAGTAAGAAATGTAATTTCTTCCCTCAAATATTTCACTCTGGATGATGAGAGTGAAAATGTTCTTAGAAGAAGAGAAAAAGACATTCAATTCATATGCAGCAAACAGACCATTTGACCATGAATACCACACAACTCACAATATACTGACCAAATTTCAAAGATTCACATATATTTTGTGAAACATTCAAACATTTTCAAACATAACTTTCTTATTTTTTGTCCATTTCTTTTTTTTTTAAACTGCACATTTCTGTTCCTCTATTTTCTGCTTATACACAAACTTATTACAAATGTTAGGAAAAGTTGCGAAATGTGGTTTCTAAGAAGAATGATGAAAATCCCCTGGACTGACAAAGTTAGTAATGAGGAAGTTCTTACACGAGCTGGAGTGCAAAGGAAAATGATACGTGAGATGTTGATTAGGCAGTTGAAGTTCATGGGTCACATTACACATAAAGAAGGCCTAGAGAACCTTGCTTTGACAGGGAAAATTGTGGGAAGAAGGAGTAGGGGAAGAAGGAGGATACTTTGGATGGACAGTCTGCAGAAATTGTTGGAAGAGAGAGGAGTGAAAGAACTGGGAGTGGTACTAATACAGAAGGCTAGGAACCGAGGGTTGTGGAACAGCGTGATCGCCAAAGTCAAACGATATGGCACTTAGAGAGAGAGGTTGCCCTATAAAATAATATTCCTTCATAAACTTTGGAATGGAGGATTGCATCTGTGGTTTGCTTCTGTAGAAGATTTTAGCAATCATCCATTTTCCCAGGGTCCATATCCCCCGGGTCCATATTCATAACTAACAAAGCGAGGGCCAATTAACTTCCCATGCTACAGTACATACATGTAGTTCGTGAACAGAGGTTTAAAAATTGCATCTTGTGGTTAACAACTAGCTGGGTACAGGGCCATATTTATAAAACTATTACCGGTAAGCTAAATGTCAATTAATTACAAAGTAAACCCATAGTTATTTGACAGTTAGGTAGTGAGCTAGGCCCAGAAAGTTTTAATGAATATGGGCCTACATGTTTCTAAATGTGGGTCGTTTATTAT
Source organism: Strongylocentrotus droebachiensis (assembly GCA_035222895.1). Lineage (NCBI taxonomy): Eukaryota > Metazoa > Echinodermata > Echinoidea > Camarodonta > Strongylocentrotidae > Strongylocentrotus > Strongylocentrotus droebachiensis. The sequence continues at coordinate 441,333 of JAVYIG010000475.1, read as the reverse complement.
GAATCACAGAGTGACCCTGGCCTACATTCATACAACTTTACCGAGCACTGTAAAACCGTAGTAGGTCCATTGTAAAACTAACTCTTTACACTGCAGTATATAATCTAGGCAGAGTAAGACACAGCAATGGTAAGAGCTTAGCTCACAGGCAATTGAAGTGACAAAGGATTCATACAAACAGAGGAAACCTAGAGGGAATACAATCCTCCATTGATATGGTAATCAAGATGGGGTGTGGTCACTGAGGTGTGTACACAACTGAATTGACTATCATCACAGATGGTTTCACCTGACTGCACTCTGAGACAACTGAATAGCCATGTCTTCATCAGCTCGAGATTGCCAAAAAGCCCGCTATTTTTTATTTGGGAAATACGCCCGAATTTACAAATCGCCTCTTCATGAGCTTGAGACTCGACCTCGAGAAATAAGCTTGAGATATTTTGCTCAGTGTTCACTCATAGTGAGAGTCTTCGGGCTGGAGTGGTGAAAACGTACAGGACAAATAGCGGGATATTTTGCAAACTAGCCCAAGATAACTTGGGATGATTTTCTCGACCAAATATCCCGCTAATTGCAACTGCAGGCTGATGAAGACGCAAATTAGCTGGATAATTTGCGATCGGGATAGTTAAAATAACGTGTTATTTTGCAATCTCGATCTGATGAAGACAGGCCTAAAGTAAACATTGGGGTTAGCTCAAAGGTACACAAGGATAGGCACTTTGTACACAGAATAGGTGAAGGAATCAAGGAGTCATGATAAAGTGATAAGTTAACTAGATATTTGTTAGAGGCAGATCATATTGAAAGATCTACTCAGTGGATGAGCAGATAAAGTACGTCTTTCGGATGGTGAAACAGCTAGGAAGACAACTGTCAGTTCAGAAGGGGTCTGCTCGCTATTTATAAGGACCGCTATTTTATAAAAGATCGCTATTCATTTAGTCATGCATTATGGATAGCGGTCCTTATGAATAGTGGTCAAAACATTGAAGAATATTAAAGAATAAAGACATCCTGACCTGTAGTCTTACCTATAGAGAATACCAGACCGTCTTTGGTGAATTCGTTGCGAAGGGCTTCAACCATCTTTGTCCTCACTCCATGGAGCTGAATATATTATAACAACAAACATGTAAAACAAATCTCATTGAACACAAGCATTCAACAAAATACATCCTCAGGAGAAATGTCTTTTTTCTTTTAAATGATGTTTTGGTACTGATACTGATATTCTGCCACAGAAAACAGGAATATCATTTTTTTAGCTCAAAAGTCAAAAAAATAATCCACTTAACTCTTAAGCTGCCACCCATACAATGCACCCAGTGCCACAGTGCTAATCTCTATTGTGCCAGCAACAAAGCCCCTGCGTGCCAAGTTAATTTTAGGGTTGGTTCAAGTGCATGTTTTTAAAATCTTTACTATGTTTGATCCACTATAACTTCTCATTCGTATGTTGTATAAACAAACATTGTACATGAGAGTTGTAGGAAATTTCACCCTTTTTTCATTGATACCAATATCATTTCATGAATTTGTAATTTTGCTGAAGTAAATAAGCACTATCAGTGAGTTGTCGAACCAATCCAATGCGATGGGGAGGCATAATGATGATATATGATATCAAAAACAAATCTCTAAATTACTCGAGAAAATCCAATCTGACTGTTGTATACAAAGACGCGTAATCCAAAGCCGATAATCTGATGCACGCGACGGTACTTTCAATAGCGCTGCAAAAGCACTCAACACGGTGCAATGGGCATGAACAATAACTGTTATTACATCTGCGCGCTAGCGCGCACAAAGCACCGTAGCGGTGGCTCGCTAGCATGAACGTGGCTTTCAATCGATAGCACGCTCGCGTGCACATGGCACTATAACAATAGCGCGCTAGCAGTCTCATGGCAGTGTAAGAGTTAAAGATAAAGTTGAGTTCTGGTCATGCGATTGCATTGTGAAAGAAAAGGTGTGGAATGGATCAGAAAAAGATGATCATGTAGCGTGTACTGCAAAGTTCTGGAGTTATCAAAATCATTATAAATTTGGCCCAGTCCTGGTAAAGTAACAAGCACTGTACACAGACATATTTATATGGGACTACACAAATGGTGTCAGGGCTACTAATCTTGATTTCCTTATCTGTCTATGCTCATTACTCAGCCAGTATACATTTGCTACCAAAATTGTTTGGCAAAAGACATTTATTTGTAATCTTGAACATGCAGTGTAAGTTTCGTTTGATTCTGTGAGAATTATTTTCTCTTTTTTTTACCGGAACTCAAGTTTATCTTTAAATTTAATTTGTCTGTTCCCTCATGAATACAAAATTATAAATCAGCCTGAAATCAATGAAAACTGACTAAAATAGGAGATGGGAAAGTGTCTCTTGGGACTTTCAAGAGGAGTCCTAACGATTGGTTATTTCGATCTGCTTCTATCAAAAAGGTTAGAGCAGTCCAAAAATATATACCATTATTCTCCTCGAGACTAAAAATGTAACAAATTTATTTGTCGTTTTATTTTGACAGGGTAGCCCTTTCAGTTATAAAAAACTGCTCGACCAAGGGGCCCTAAAATGCAAGTGCAGATTCTGTACACTTCTTTGGGGTTTTCATGGCTACCCTAAAATCAATTTGAGGCATACACACACATACAAAGAATAAGGAGAAATCTGTCAATTAATTTTAGCTAATTTATTAATTAATTAATTGATGACATCTTACCTTGTCAAACTCACTGAATTCCCCCCTCTCAGGGTAACTACAACTCCTTCCAATAGGGCATATATTGATCATGCCATTCCTGAATTCGATGAAAGTTCCTCTGAAACAACAAATATAAAATAATCATCATTGAATTATCTACCGGTAGTTGATGAATGAATTATCTTGATCTCATTCCCATACCATTGAAAAAAGGATCCAACTAGTTCCCACAGCCAATGAGTTAAGAGCCTGGACAATAATAATAATAATAATAATAATGCATTCATAAAACGCATTTTTAATTTACATATTGAAATTCGCTTTACAATTACATTATCAACAGAACTTGTGAGTTTTTAGATATTTTTTAAAGGTTTTGAGAGACTGCTGGTTGCAAAGAAATCTGGGTAGGTTATTCCACTTTCTTATTTAGCACTCATTCCATGACCTAACACTAAATTACACACAAGAGGGCACAATTATCTCTGTGTGAATTTTAATCTGCACCTAAAATGTATCAGATCAAATAACTTGCAACAAAACAAGATAAAGATTGAAATTTGTGCTTACCTTTTGAGGGGTAATTTAACACCAGACAGATATTTGAGACAGAAGTTGATCAGTTCTTGCATCTTATCTTCTCCCATGAACTTTTGAATGCTCTGAAGGAAGAGAAAGACAAATCAATTGATTTATATTGTTATAGAAAAATAATATATTATGTACTTTTCTATCCCAGGAGTTATATTACAATTATTTTTTCTTTTAAAGATGAAGTTGAGTTCTGGTCATGCGATTGCATTGTGAAAGAAATGGTGTGGAATCGATTAGATAAGGTTAATCATATAAGTATTGGTGTGTACTGCAAGGTTCTGGAATCATAAAAATGATAATAAATTTTGCCCAGTCTTGGTAAAGTTACGAGCACTGTACACAGAAATATGTATATGGGACTACAGTCACTACACGAACATGTGGCATAAAAATCTGTCCCAATTGTTATATTGTTACTTGCCATGTTTATAATATTGAGGCAATTGAAGAGCCATGCTTTTCAGGGAACATTTTTTATCTGATGTTCTCCCACACTTGCATAATAACAATGATAACGCTCACAAATTATTTTTCACCTCTTCCTAGAACTCATCCTACTCTTTAAGTACAGTTGTTTGCATTAAGCTTACCTTGTTTAGGTTTATTGATTTATATGAACTGCTCAGAGTAATGAAAGAGAAATACTTGTTTAGTATCATGTTTCAATCAAGGCAAATTGATAGATTTATGATATAATTATTCATCATTACTTATCATGGTCAGAGTCTCTAAATTAAATCAATAAAAGCAAAGTGAGCAAACAAGAATAATTAACCAAAGATCAGTTCAATTCAATTTAATCCTTATATTTCTTTCTTTGAGGAATATAGCAAGAAGGACAAAATTTAATTACAGTACGCACAATGAAGTGACAAATGTGTCTGGTGAATATAAGCTAATGAAAGAATGGCATTCAAATTACATAATGCTATCAGTGAAACCTTGGCACCGTGAATTTTTGGCATATGATCTTTCTTTCAACAATGGCACTGCGTTAGCCAAGATTACATCACAAGATAAACACACCTATGGAAAGCAGATACTCTCTTCTAATGCTCAGTTTCAGTTCTAATTTGTTTGCATTAAGCCAACATTGTTTAGGATACTATTTCATAGGAACAAAATACTAGTACAATAATAAAAGAGCAATAATTCGTCGCTGTTTTCACGAAGTGACGGTAGTGAAAAAAAATTGCATTCACTTTGCGTTACGATTTTCCTCACTACCGTCACTTCGTGAAAATAGGGACGAATTGATTAATATCCTGTTTCAATAAAATGTGCTTGATTGTTTAATCAAATTTGTTACATGTTGGATAAAAAATGATGCTTTCTTCTCCTTATCAGTTTTTTGTTTTACTGCTTTTCTCTTCATAAGAATATTTAAAAGGGGGCAACATTGATAGAGCTATAATTATGGTAAATCACAAATAAAACCATTTGTTTGAAAGGGTTTTCAACTTTTCAATTAGGCTTATAAGCCATAATGCACGTTGTAAACCTGTACATGACTATCCATTACCTTTGCACATTTACAATTTTACAATCTTGATTTCTGATTAATACCTGTGTAGCAATATTTTCTCCTTTAGCTAACGCAACAAGTCCATTCTCAGCAAAGACGAAATCAAACATATTGATTCTCTCTTGACCATCCATCTGCTCTGTAATCTTAGGCAGATCTGAACCTCCCACGAGTCCAACAGGATATCTCTGCTTCAGTTTCTCCAAAAACTCAACCATATCCGGTTCAATAACCTGGAAAGAAATTAAATGGAAAGAAGTATGATTATTACATACATGTACATACTGGTACACATCTGGTTGAATGTCTTTTTATTGAAGTACTTTCTGACAACCTGAAGAAGGATGAATACACAAATATCAACCATCCGTCTCATACATTCTAAAATTTATCAAGCCCTTATGAAAATATTTTTATAAAAAGCAAAGCTAGTTTAAAAAAAAAAATATATATATATATTTTTTATAACAGCTTCCAGCTTTGAGTACCCTCCGAATAACCACAATGCGCAACATATGTGGGTTGAAATATAAAGTAACAATGCAACTTTAATACCGGTACTCGATTTAGAGGAAACTATACGTAACTCAGAATGTTACCCATCAACGGAAAAGAGAGGGGAAACAAAAAAAGAAAGGGTAAATATATTGAACTGTAAAATATTTGAATAACCCAAAGGATGCCAAAAACATACAACTAGTGGACAAAAGCCAGTGCTAAAACAATGTCAAGGACATTAACTTTGAGAAAATGAGCTTGAATCTGTCAGGATTCCATCGATTGTTGTCTGGTTAAAACCAATGAAATGAGCTGCTCTTTCCAGTTTACGTCAGAATATACAGGACCAGGAACCAATTAGTATTTGTATTTAGTATGATATCAGAGTCTCAAATCACAATGTATTGTAGAAATAAGTACTAGTAGTAGATCTAGAATAGAATTAATCTTTTTATTGGAAAAGGTATATTCAATTACTTCTTCCTTTTCTAGCATGCCTGTCTAGAGACTAGTACTAGTAAGTATGAATAGACTTTAAAAAGAATTCATGGATGTATTGTTCAATTTCACTTCTGTTTTTTTTCCTTCGTATTTTTGTAGTTTTTTGTTGCAATTTTTGTTTTATTTTTAGTAGACTAAACAACTTTTGTTTATGTTAAGGCAAAGCCAAATCAAATCATGCAGTGAAATAGATCATAGACTAGACTGTAGAGTCTGCAGGCTATTCCTATTGTCTAGATAATAATTATTAATAATAACATTAAAATTCAAGTTTACTTTAAAGTTTAAAACTTTAATATTCAAACAGTTAATTATTCATGTTTTCACGACCAGGCATAGACTCCGTACATATCTAAATATGCAACTAGAGCAGACTAGAGATCTACCTCGTGTATTAAAGGGATCGTTTAACAATGTTAAATCTGAGATACACGGCCCTACAAGTTATCAGTGTCTGTGATATGGTGTAATATTGAAGCCCTAAAAAAATTGCGCTTCAAAATGATCAAGAAGTGCCTCAAAAAAGTAAAAATCTTTGAGTGACCGGTTTTACCATACTCGTTTTTCCCAATAGACTGTAGTGTTATGAAAACCGTTCGGTGAACGGTTTTCAAAATTAGAAATTCCAATCATAAATATCTTGATAATCAGACAGGCGATCGGCTTGTAAAAGTCGTGGGGTTCCTGACTGAACTTAAGGTTTATAATTATAATTGCAGCATGAGCTAAATCCAGAATTTTATTTCAGAATCTGAGACAAAGTTACCGGATCCCTTTAAGTATTATATCCCGCATACTAAGAATCTTGCAATCTGATTGGTCTAAACGAGGTCGAATGATAAAATATAGATAAGTACTATCTACCTGAGATAGTACTTTTGTAAAGTAATTTTTTGCTGCTACCCCACTTGCCCACCCTTGCCGAATGAATACGCATAGCAAAGTAGGTTACGCGAAATGTAAAAGTCAAAGTCAATGTCAAATGAGCGCGCATCGACTGTATTACCAGTAGGGGCGCTGGTCCGAGAATAAGGATCGTCTTCATAAACGAGGATCGTCTTCATAAACACGGACTGATGCGTCCTCAAAAATAAGGACCGTCTGCATTTTCGCAGACGTTTCATATTTTTGATCGGTGCATTGGCGATGCAAAAAACGGATTCTGTAATGATTTTCTTGATGCATTTTACATTGACTTTGTACAGAGACCTTCACATTATGAGCAATAAATCCTTGGGAAGACGGACAACCCATAAAAGTAGACGGTGAACTAGGGTTATTGTCCCCCGGGGAATCCATTTTTGGCATCGCCAGCAAGCCGTTCTGTAACATGAAACCCCCAGAGCGCTGATGAAAAAAAACGTCCTCGAAAATGCAGACAACCCTTATTTTTCAGGACACATTTTGTCTGCGTTTATGAGGACGATCCTCATTCTAGGACCAGCGCCCCTACTGCATACTGATAACTGATTACATGTATACATGTTGCGCTTTGTAAAATCTAGCTGAAGCTAAACTGTCTGCAGAATCAGTTCTTATTATTATGTAAAATTCACTTTAAATAAATAGACCTTATTGCCGATGTGGGATATAAAACAAATATTAACCTCCTTTACTCGGGCAATGGATACAAATTAACATCGCCTCGGTGATCATAGTTTGCATCATTAAGTTCATTACCATGATTACCCTCGTAGTCGATTAATATTTGCTTATTATTTAAACACAGTCTGAAAATGGTAGAGATCTAGATCTATGCGATTAATAAGTTAGAATGCCCAAGTTTATCCGTCGACTCATCACATCACAGGCCACGGCCACGTCGCGCCACGAGTCGTCCACAGGCACAGGCTATCGACCGCTCCGCCCGCGCCCGGCAGCCTGGCGCGAAAGACACGGCTTTGCATGCGCTTGACTGGCCGGGATGTGAGATACATAATTTTTAATGTGTGGGACTTACCTTTAATAATTTTGATTAATAGCGAAATGTATCTTTGGTTTACTTACTTTCCGAGCGGCAGTAAGAGTTCCATCAACGTCGAAAAGAATGATCTTTGATGTATCACGAGACATGTTGGAGGAGAGAACGATATTTGATCAACACTAGGAGAAAACACAAACTGTAGCAGCCGAAGAGCGAAGCAGAACCGGGTCGAGTTGACACGTCAGAACTTTATGATACCTGAGAAATCTCTTTCCAATATTGCGTGAGCTATCAGGGACTTTTAGATTTGTGTGGACTGATACGTGTCCCTATTAACTCGAGCTGGCGCGGCGCGGCGCAGCCTAATTTGTATAGATAAATAATGGGAGGCGTTTCTAGTCAGCCAGCTAAAAGTACAGATTAAAAGTGTTAACGTTTTTCGAGGCCGGTCATTGAGAGAAACATACAGGGGGGGGCCCCCCGGGGCGTCCATTCCGAGTGGGGGGAGGGGGTCACTAAATCCCAAATACCCCCCAATCCCCCCCACTAGGCCTATAATTTGATGGGGGGGGGGGGCGGGGGGGGGGGGACTGTAGGCCTAAACACTAAACATGCGATTATGTAACTATTAATAGAGGCTATATTGAAATAAGAAAAATACAGTTAAACCCTGTCCGGAAACAGCAAAATATGGCACTGTCAACAGGTGGCCTCATTCGACAGGTTCAATATATAATTAACACACGTTTCTTTATAGAGGGAGACAATATTGGTGGCCACTATAGACAGGTGGCCTTTATATAGAGAGACTGCCGCTCAGACAGGTTTGACAGTATTATAATAGGAAGGGGATAAATCTTACATGAGAAAAGTACGCGGTATATAATAATAATAACAATAATGATAAAAGTGGGTTCTTGTATAGCGCTCATGTCAGTCAGATTTGACCCACATGGCGCTCCCGATTATTCTGCCATACGGCGCTCTAGCATTTCAAGGAATAAATTCCTACCAGGTACCCATGCTTAGTAAAGCAATTTAAATTATTTTGTTTGTTTGTTTTTTGTTTTTTTTTTGTGTATAGAATCTATTTATGTTTTTAAATTCCTAATCTCGACTAACATAGCCTCACGAACAGCCTACTCTATTTCCCTAAAAATTAATTTAAAATACAAAATATAGTAGACCTATGTCTGGCATAGAATAATAATTATTGCTCAGACCTGTCTCCTGAGAGTGCATAGGTGCCCTTTTTTGCTGGCACACCCCCCCCCCCCAACTTTGAAAGTCGCTCCACCAGGCTCTTGTCCACGGTAAGAGGTGATTGTTAAATCTCGAAGAACAAAACATAACCCCTCATTGCTATCTCCCCATAATATATGTCCACAATTTCCATTGGAACTTTTTAATTCATGATGAATTGCTCGTTATTTTGGTCTGAAAAATGAAATAAAACTAATGCACTAAAATAAAGCTGATATTGCACCAGAGAGTATCTAGAATCCCCGAGCTTCCAGGACCCTTGAGCGGGCCATGGACCCCGGCCGAAAGGGACTTCCCGCACATTCAGATTTGTTTAGGGTGAGTGCTTCAACGCCCCCCCCCCCCCCCCCCCACTTCACAAAAGCTTCCTACGCCTATGATCTACAATGTCTATTTTATCAGGAAGCTATATAATCTACACGCACCGATTTTCAATAGGTTCCTCACATGAATTGAGTATCATTGTAACGTGCTTGTATAGTTACATATATGATTTTTATTTCATAATAATTATGTCTATCTCTATTTATTGTAAAATGTGGAGAGAAAAAAAAGAAACGTGAAAACTTGAAAAGCGGGAAAACCCCTGGGTTTTTTTTGTGGCTAGGATATCGAAATTCCCGACGTTGGATGGAATAACCCCCCTTCAACCCGTATTCTGTTCGGTTTCTTCGCTTCCTCGCGGGGTCACATTAATGATGCCATCCAATTTTAGAACACCCCCTTTGAAAAAATCCTGTGTAGGTCTACGCCACTGACTACTTATACTACAACTACTACTACTATAATACTACTACTACTTTATGCCTAAAATGTCCCTCCCCCTTGAAATAAAAGAAGATTCGCCGACCCCGGGCATTGCTGGTCCGTTATGACATACATATTGAAATTAATTTATAGCGCATTTACATAAACATGCTCAAAAGCGTAGTATAGTAGTAATAGTGGTAGTAGTTGTAGTATAAGTAGTCAGTGGCGTAGGCCTACACTTGATTCTTTCAAAGGGGGTGTTCTAAAATTGGATGGCATCATTAATGTGACCCCGCGAGGAAGCGAAGCAACCGAACAGGAAACGGGTTGAAGGGGGGTTCAGGCGCGGATCCAGGATTTTCCAATAGGGGGGGGGGGGGGGGCCGGAAATTCGAAAATCGCGCAGACCGTTATTTCAACTTACCAATACTGACAAGGTCATATTAAAAGCACTGTACTTAGTGTACTGGTACCTTCAAGCGGGCACAATTTTTGAAAGGGGACATGCTCACGTCACGTCTCTTGTCCGATATCAACATTCCCCGTTTTCAAGTTATGCTCACGCGCAATTTTTGTTGACATTTCCATCAGTGGGAGCTGAAGCCTCTTGCCCCAATATATATTTCCTGGTTTCATAATTTGGCGAGCGGAAATTTGAGCATATGCATGTTGTGAAAGTGTTATTTGTCACCAAAATATACGAGATAAGATATAAAAAATGCATATTGGTAATTTTTAAATTTTCGGGGAAAGAGAGGCTGCAACCCCATCCCGCATTAACTGCAGGTGTTTTGAACTGAAATCAGACTCCCCAAAAAATTATTAACCAAAACGCACGAATCCAGTTTCAAAAATCCAAAAAAATATCAGCTTCAGAGGGGAGCACACCCCCCTCAGACTCCTTCTAAAAGTATTAACCGAATCGCACGAATCCAGTTAAAAAATTCAGCTTCAGAGATAGAGAGGACATCCCCCCACAGACACCCCTTTGCGCGCAAGCGCGAAATTAACGCTGGTGCGTCCGGGCGCTAATGGGTAAGCAGGGGCGGCGGAGCTATTTCCAAAGTGGAAAGCACCAACAAAAAAGGGCACCTACAAAGCGAAATCTCAAAGCGAAAATATAAATTTTTGTAGACATTGGTATATACCCCTTCATTGTGATTCCATTATCAGGGACGATTTCCATATTTGTTTTTCTATATACATTATTATAATACAAGATATTGCTTAAGCATCACACTTTCGGTTGGGTGTGATTGTTTGAATATTCATTTGCGAGCGAGAAAAAATGTAAGATCTGTGAGGTCGCAGAGTGAAAAATTACATCTTATAAAGAGGAAAAAAACAAATAATGATGGGGTTATAAGCACATTCTCATAACGGAAGACTGAAAAGACCTTTGTTAAGTGACATGTAATTGTATCATCTATAAATGCGAGCGAGCGAGCTTTAGGGGAAATTACTCTTAGTCGCTTTAAATTAGGTGCAAGACTAATGATGAGAGGTAAAGGGGACACTTATCGAAAGTGATAAAGACACATATTAGAAAAGAAAAGGAGCATGTGTCAAGGTACAAGAGTAATTATCAAAGGTTCAAACGGGGCACTTCTTACACCTGAAAGGAGGCACTCACCAGAAATGAGATAGGGCACTTATGAGTATGGGAAATGGGCATTTGTCGACGGAAAAGGGGCATCCATCAGAAATTGATTTATCAGAGGTGAAAAGGGGCATTTATGAAAAGGGGATAGGTCCCTTATTAGAAAGAAAAAGGGGCACGATTCAAAATAAAATGGCAGTTAGCAGAGGTAAAAATGGGCACCCATCATAAATGAAAAGAGTACTTATCAGGAGGGGAAGGGGTACTTTTCAAAGTAAAACGAGTATCTCTCAGATTTGAATAGGGGCAATTATCGGAGGTGAAGAGCGCACTGAAGTGAAAAGTATTAACTTCTCGAATATGAAAAAGGTCATTTACCAGAGATGAAAAGGGGTACTTATGAGAATGAAAAGGGACACTTTTTTATGAAGGGCCTCATTTTTCTAAATAGCCCTTATCAGATAGGAAAGGGGGCACATGTGTTGATAAAATGTGCGCTTATCCGAGTTAAAAAGGGGTAGCTCTGAAAAGGGGAAGGGGCACTTCTTACAAAGTAAAAGTGGGAATTTGGGGGTACTTGAAAAAGTGGGGGGAACTTTGCCCCCTACCCCTGCCACCCGCCCCATCATCTAAAAATCCAAAATGATGTTGTAGGGGCCGGGCGCGGCTTTATCATGAGTGCTTTTATGTGAACCTCTTTTTTATGAATATATTATGCTGGATTCCGACCCAGATTGCACACCCTAAAATGATGATCATCTCCAATACGCTTGCAGTTCACATATAAATTATGTGCACCCCTTCCTCCTTATCCATCGTTACCGTCACTGCCATTTACGTATGGCCGGCCGGCGTATTTTTTATTTACACGCTAGCGAGGGGAATTTCTCGATTAATTCCAATGAAACCGCTTAATTCCAATGAAACCGCTCGCGAAGAGTCTAGCCTGGATCGGAGAGCTCGCTAGTGCTATACGCTAGTGTGAATTTACATCCAGGAGAAAGTTTGCTTAACTTTTTCTTGAAACACTTGAACGGTTATGGAAACTGTTTGTGTTTCTAATCTTCAAATATTAATATTATTCTGCATCAAATATAATACATTGAAATCTACTGTGGTATGTAAAGGCACGAACTTACGTTAATACATACACATTTTTTTTTTTAAACCAAGAAGGTGCACCATGGTAATACATTAAAACAAACACATCAACATATTACCTAGACAACTCATCACCATAGCCATTGTAAAACCATATATTAATGATACATGTAAAATATAGATTGAAGCAATTCTCGTCAATTGGCTGTATCCTGAGTGTGATTTATATAATGGATTTTGAGTAACATTTGCATCTACCTGTAGTTGAAGAATAGATACAGTGTATAACATCAATTAAGTTGGAGTTCAATTGGAAGGAAGTAACGAGGAATATTAAAGCAAGGGAGACTGGGAAATGAGGAAAGCAAGAAGTTAGAAATTGAGAGATGACTCGCGAGATATAGCCTTGCATTAATGAATCCTTTATATAATGTTGTCTTGAGAGAAAGTAGACGATTTTTTTTTTAATTGGAGATTAGTGCAAGTATTAGAAATATGGGAAATAGAATTAATGAGAAAGTTATTTTTAATCGAGATCAATACATAGGGGGGGCACCATCAAAATAGGGCACTTTCTGGAATATAAGGTGCACCTACAAAGGGAAACATCAAAATGTAAATCTACCTTATTTAGACATTGATAGACGTACGCGTAACGCATGTCACACACATAAAAATTAGAAGAAAAGAGAGAATAATGTTACTTTAAAAAAAAGATAGAGGAAAAGGAGAGAGACAGAGAGAGAGAGAGAGAGGGAGAAAGAAAGAAAAAAAAAAAGGAAGAACATGAAACTTAACTTTACACTTAGGCCTACAGATTACATTTCCGACTGAGTTGGCTCGACATATTGTGCTTAAGAAGTCTGCAGACGAAAGTACAACAATACGAAAACAGAAGTTATATGAAATTGTCTCTAAGAGAGAAAGAGAGGTTATTTCTAAAATGAAATGAAAGGTGCTATGTGACTCTCAAGGAGGAAATTACAATTTCTATCGCTCATGACGACTATTTTGAATTTCCTAATTTTGTTTAAAGTTCAAGAACTTCCTGGGGCTCCGCCCCATGCAAGACTCCCAGCAACAGCAAATTTTTTACACAATTTCTTGCTGTCTGCTGCCTCGAGATCACTGGAGCGAAGAAAGGTAACATACGGTATAGCAAGAATCCCTATTCAGTGAAGGATTTATCCCTTTTATTATTAAAGACTCCCGGCAAAGGCTCTCCCCCTGCAAAATTGGAGAGAGTTTTATGTAGTTTAAGCTTCTAACAACCACTCCCGTGGACCTTTTATTATTTACACAAAGGTAAAAGTGTATAGCAAGAATCCCTATTCAGTGAAGGATTCATCCTTTATATGCAGATGCTTCTTCTACCATTCTTGACCAGAAGTGCGTTTCAAACTCAATGATGTGGGCATCATCCCATTGAATGTTGTGTCCAGTGTTAAGGGTTTGTTTTGCTACTTGCTGCCTAATCTGAGGGCTCTGTTGTGCTCTTTAAAAAGAGGACACAATAGGGGCAGCGCAATTTAAATATCAAGGGATGTACTAGGGTTTATTTCTAAAATGAAATGAAAGGGCTATTTGACTTTCAAGAGCGATAAAAACTCTAATCCATCCCTTGAAATTTAAATTGCACTGCCCCCATTCAGTGTGCTATTTTCAAAGAGCACAAAAAGGCTTCAGATTGAAGATTCCATCTCATAGAATTGTCTATATTGAGAGCCTTATTTCTGAAATGAAAGGGCTATTTGACTTTCAAGAGCGATAAAAACTCTAATCCATCCCTTGAAATTTAAATTGCACTGCCCCCATTCAGTGTGCTATTTTCAAAGAGCACGAAAAGGCTTCAGATTGAAGATTCCATCTCATAAAATTGTCTATAAGAGAGAAAGAGAGTTTATTTCGAGAGAAAAAATGAAATGAAAGGGCTATTTGACAAGAGCCCTTTCATTTCATTTTAGAAATAACATCTTTTTCTCTCCTAAAGACAATTTCTCTCTTGAAAAGGCTCTGCCAGGCCCCTCAAGCTCTGCCATGTTGTATGCGTACGCGCCTGCATGTGCATCCCTTCCTCCTTATTCCCTTATCCATCGTTACCGTCACTACCATTTGAGTAGGGCCGGCCCCCACTTCAATAACGCCTCCCAAGCCATCGAGAATGACCCCAGAATTTATAGATGACCATTCTGCCGTTCTTTAGAGGGGCCGGGCGCGGCCTTTTCAGAAGTGTTTCTACACTAACCTTTTTCATGCACTACGGCTTAACATAAACAAGCATGCTAAGATTTTTTTGAAAATAAGCATAATTCCGACTCAGTTTCGCATAACCTAAAAATAAGAATACGATCAGTCACCCCTCCCCCCCCCCCTCAATGCATCCGCCTTCACGCACACCCCCCCCCCCCCTCCCCTTGTCTTTCCCTTATTCGTCGTTACTGTCACTAATTTTTAGTGTCATTTCGTTGTCTTTCTTTCTCCCCGGCTCCTCTCTTCTTTTTCTTTCCTCTTTTTTTTTTTTAACTCTCTCTCTTTTCTTTTCTTTTTTCTTCTCTTTTCTTTTATCTTCTCCTTTTTTTCCCTTTTTTTCTTCTTCTTTCTTCCGGCTCTTTTTTTCTTCTCAATTTTTTTTGCGCCGCCAATAGGGGGGGCCGCGGCCGTTTCGGCCCACCCCTGGATCCGCCACTGGGGTTATTCCATCCAACGTCGGGAATTTCGATATCCTAGCCCCGATCCCCGATCCTAGCTTTTAAAAAACAGGGGTTTCCCGCATTTCAGGTTTTTACCTTATCCGCCCGACCCCCCCCCCTTGACTTTTTCTTTCTCTGCTCATCTCGTTCCCCCTCCCCCCTCTCTCTCTCTCTCTGTATCTCTATAGCTATCTCTCGCTCTCTCTCCCCCTCTCTCTCTCTTCCCCAGGCCCGCGGCCTAGCTCCCTCTCCCCTCACGTACCCCTTCCTCCTGGCCGACGTGCATCGTTCTTTTTCTCGTTATGGCTTTTTCTTCTTTCGTATATTCTATTTATTGTCTTTCAGGCACGTAGCCACGGGGGGGGGGGGGGGAAACACAATAAGGGTAAATTTCCAGGATCGGTTGAACTTTTCGGACCCCTTTTTACCTCGATCGATTAAATGTATGTGCCCCCCCCCTAAACATCAAACTCTGGCTACGTGCCTGTTGTCTTCTATTCTTTGTTTTCCAAGGGAAAATAGCCAGTAAGGATTTTAGAAGTAGGCCTATATGCAAATTTAAATTTAATTAAGTGGGCTGCATATATTATAAATGGGCTATGGAAATGTGGATGTATCATGGAATTTTCTGGATAAAACAACATTTTTTTTTCTATTTTTGTTATCACCATATTATTGCATATATCCGGGTTTATACCGACAAAATAGCCCATGGTAATAAAATACTGTTGTGTTATCGTTCGTGCTAATTAGCCGCACCACCGCACGTACAGCGTATACACATCAGATTTTGAACGCCCTCGGTAAAAACACGTACAAGCAATGACACTGCATTATAGTACAGCTCGAAAATAAGCTAGAAATTGCATGCGTGTACCTGACTATGTACATTGCACACTGGCGCTAGCTAGCCCTGACCGGAATTCGGAAAAATACTACTGGTATATACCACAGTCGATGTTCTTCCTTTATGTAGCTTTTCTTCAGAAATAAACAGTTTTGTTTCTTTCCCATACATGATAGGATGTTGTGATCACCAGTGGCTCTTGTTGATTTGTTGTGAATGATCTAACTATAGTCTATAGATGCCCACGATGGGGAAGAATTCAAACTGCAGGAGAATATGTCTGTTCGACATGGATGGGACCATAACAAACACAAGAAGGGTAAGTTTGATTTCATGTACTACACCTTTATATTTGCACATAACTTTATTCGTACGCTGTCACCTATTAAAGAAACGAGTATGAATATTGTGCTGTTGATGCAGGATGTTAATGTATTTTCAAATGTTCTTAAAAAAATTTCACAACATCGACATGTAAACCTATCCTTTCATGTTAAATTCATGCTCTAATGATTATATCCATATTTTGTAATATTTGTATACCTCTCTCACCATGAATGTGAATTATTATCAGCCAATTTAGTACTAAAAGTCTACATATACAATAGTAGGCCTACTACAATTCAGCACCACGAACATGTTTCCATGCCCTACTTGTGTTTTTGCACGTAAATCGCATTATCAAAGAGTGCTTGTACTTGACTGCACGTACTCCTTTGTGCATGCGATGATGCAATCGTAGACGTGGTAAATCCCAACCTTCATTAAAAATCAATGAACTTGAAAAAGGGGGATGTTAAAAGAAACGAACACGATAAACGGTAAACCCCTTTGGATGTATACTTGTGATGGGTATTCATACATCTTTTTGCGACTGGGTGTATGTCTAGTTTTTCGTCGCCCGAAGTATAGTACAGTACAGTACAATAACAATGTCGTACATTTCCATTGCAAACATTGCGGTCTACCGCCGCGCGAGCGATGTTCTGATTGGCGAATTGCGGAGGTATATGGAGGGTGTGTCTGTGACGTCACAATAGTAGGACGTGTTTGACTTACTAGTGACATTCAGATCAGGATGACATCGGCAAAAAGGCAATTTGTTCACCATTGCATGTATACGGTTAGGCAGGCGGGAAGGGATTAATCTTTGTGATAATTCTTTGCGTTCCACATTCCATATTTCCGCAAAAAAAGAACACTTAGCGGTGATTGTCCACAGGGCACAGGCAATGAAAAGAAGACAAAATATTGGAGACAACAATAACTGAGCGCAGTCGAAAATTGAAAATCGTTTGACCACGTCAGAATTGTTTACTTGTTAAAATGCGAAGTGCGTCATTCATTATTCTACCCCAGTATAAATTGTATACATGTATGTTTTTGAAATCCAGCTTAGCTGCGTGCTAGCTAAGAGGAAATAAAGATACTAATATGGAGAAGAGGAAATGAATTGACAGGCTAAATACCGGGAAACAGTTGTTGACTGGTTTGTTACGTCACCACTCTGCACCCTCATAACCTGAAAGATAATGATAAAAGTACCATTTCAGGTGAACATTAATATCTATTTGAATAGCTGAAAATATGGGATATTTCAAGTTTATTGTTCTGTAGACTACAGTCTTACAATTTGTTTATAATTCGAGAATGATGATGCAGAAAACAAAATCGTCATATTCTCCCCCCCCCCCCCCTATAGTCGGACAATGCAGCACGCTCGGCCTAGCTATTCAATTTATGAAAACTGCATAGCTGCATTGGCTGGAGTTAGCAAGTTTATACTTTTGAACACATGACCATGAGAACTTTAAAATACTTGTGTACGTGATTTATGGTTGAACTGCCCCCCCCCCCCCCCGCCCCCAACAACACAACGCCAACATTTTAAGAATTGAGGAAAAAAATTGACTTGCAATAGGTAGCTAGAACTCTTGTCATGTGCCTCATTCGCCATACACTTTATACTTACATTTTGTTTAATGATGACATTAATGTAGACGATTTTTAAACTCGGAAGCCCATACATTTTGAAATAGATGTTTCATGCCTCTTTTTGTGAAATGATTTTTCGGCAATGTGATTCATTCTTGATAGAAACAGTTTGTATAACCTCAGAACTTAATTGATCAATAAAGATCCGAGAATATAATATACATTTCATAAATCAAGAATGAATCATGTAACCAAAATCATTTCGTGGAAAGAGATTGGAAATGTTTATTTCAACCTTATGTGCATTTGTATCAATTTCAGATCGTAGTATTTATGATTTCCTACTTTGTTTGTTTTCCTGACCGTACAGACAATCGAACCAGAGATGATTGACGTCCTGTTAAAGCTTCAGACTCACGTTCCTATCGGCCTGATCACGGGCTCAGACATCAAGAGCGTCGAGAATCAACTCGGTCACGATCTCCATCAGATGTTCGATTACGTGTTCGTTGAGAACGGCATGGTAGCATATCAGAAGGGACAGGTGTTTGCTAAGAAGGTCAGTTACCATGGAAACAATGACATCACGAAGTGTCTTTTGTAATCAAACAACGTACATGTAGTTATCATTTTAAAGAATCATTTGGATTTCTCTTTCCCTCCCCTTCTCGCTACCACACTTCTTTTTTTCTTTTTTTAAATATTTATTTCCCCTTCCTCTCCCCCATCTTCCCCTTATCTTCCCCATCTTCCCCTTATCTTCCCCCTCTCTCTCTCTCTCATTTTTTTTCTCTCTCTCTCTCTCTCTCTCTATATATATATATAATATACATCTATCTATCCATCCATCCATCTATCTATAAATATATAAATCTTTACCGTCTACCCTCCTCTCTCTCTCTCTCTCTCTCTCTTTCTCTCTCTCTCTCTCTCTCTCTCTCTCTCTCTATCTATCTCTATTTTACCAAATATATCTATCTCATTATATACACTTTCGTCCCCCTCAATCGTGAAATCTTGTTTCCCTCCCCCCCCCCCCCCTGCATGAAAGTTACCCCCCCCCCCCCTCCCCCATTGCGTTTCCTGAATGTTTTCGTATTCGAATTCGAATGATTGGCTACATGTATAATGCTCTTCATCATCTTGTGCCTTGACAGGTCCATCCTTTAACGTCGCCACCTACTGATATTCTTTTCGATAACGATGTTATTGTTTCCTTGAATGCCTCAATATATTTGTTATTTTGGGTCCCTGTTTTGTCCTTGTTCTGCAGCATGGTCATATTGTGTGGTTAAAAAGGTACTATAACCTTGATGACACTTGAAGTAAATAAATGTGGTTTTTCTGTTCATTCGCAGATCTTGTTTGTTTGTTGGTTTGTTTTTCATGATTTAAAAAAATAAATTATCCGATAACCCCGGAACTATACTACCTTACCTTGAATGAATATTCTCCTAGTTTTGTACTTTTTTAGTGCTACTTCAAATTATTCATATTTGTATTTAAATGGCATTATAAAGGCATATTGTTTACGTAATTTTGCTCTATTAGTTGCTTATACTAGATAAGGATCAATTACATTATTTGGTTACTTTCCTTTCTCTTTCAGATTATATCAGAGCAAATTGGAGAGGAAAAGTTACAAGAAGTTATCAATTTTGTACTGCACTATTTGGCTGATTTACATCTCCCGATCAAAAGGTATTCATGACTGAACAAATTGTTATAATTCTAGCTAACATAGAGCAAAACTTTGTCTCTTTGATATCACATTAATATTTCACTTGCGTGTACTTGAAATCGAATAATCAGAAGAATTACAGGGTTAATTCTTTATAGTTCACGTGAAGCCCCCAATAATTATACAACAATATTGATACACTTAATCTCATTTCTTCTTTTCATCTTGCATATTAATATGTATTCAAGTCATTCATTAAATTCCATGTTTTTTTTTGTCCAATATAATTCAACATGGACATTTTGGTTTGCTCACATGTGAAATAAAGGCTCATATCGTTTTCAAAGAACAGAAATATAATTCAAAAATGGATACATTTTGGTGATGACAAAAATAAAATAGCTCGTAATAATGATTCTCGTTTGGTTAAAGCTTAGTTTCCTTAAGTTAGGTAATTTAAGTGTATTTCATAGGTCTAGCTTGTCGAAAAGAAATTCGTCTCTTGATTTTGTTTCTTCTCTTCTTAGAGTCTTTGACTGACGTATTTTCGTCTATACCTTTTTTTTTTAATTAATATTTCATTCATTTCCTGTTTCATCCTTTGTCGTCTTGCTGCTCAGAAATGTGTATTACGAAGCCTGAGTGGTTTTTAAGCTCAGTGCACTTCAATATGATAATAATAATAACGGTGCTTATAAAGCGCTCTCCCCCGAAGTCTCTCTTTGAACGTAACTGTTATCTGTTTTCTGCAATGTGTACCGGTGTGATACATTTTATTTTATTTGTCTGTTTTTCAGAGGATGTTTTGTGGAATGTCGTACCGGTATGATCAATATATGTCCCATGGGACGGTGTAACTCAACTCTGGAAGACAGAAGAATCTTTTGTGAATATGATAAGGTAGGTCATCAAGACAATCATTAATATATTTTTTTTAAATTATGTAGAGGTGGTTTAGTATACCCAGACGTTGTCTGTCCGGACAGGTTGTGTATCTGGGCAGTTGGTTTGAAACAACAATTTCGAAGAAGTTTAAAGCAATATTTAACCAATCTTGTAAGACTTATGTTGGACAATATCAGAAGGGACAAATATTCATGATGGTTAGTGCTGTTTTTATGAATAATTTCCGTTTAATCCAAAGGTAATTTTTTTTGTTTTCGTTAAGTGTCCGGACTCTACCCCCTCCCCCTCTCCCCCCCCCCCCCCATCCTACTGTTAGTAGCACAGTGGCATCGACACCCCCGCATAACTCACTGAGAGAGTATATACGCTTGTGGGGGGGGGGGGCGTTTTTGTTTTAAACTTTAAATGAAATGTTTATTGATCATTCATGAACGAGAATAAATTAATCTGAAGAATTACATGTTGTGACATATCGATTAAAACAAAACTGCTACATTTTTGTATCAATTTGATACTGGTTTATATTTAGGCCTATGTCTCAAAATTCCAATTAGTTTTCGTACATAATAATAAATAACAATATTTGCCATATACTGATATTAAATTGACAACATAATGTGAAACAGAATTTCCATCAGTAATTGATTATCTGCCAAATTTCACAATTTTTATGATAAATTGAGCATTCCATATGCACATGATTGATGCTACAATTATTGTTGACAAACCTTCCGGACTCCCCTTGGTCGTTTCCCATATGGTCACATAAATTCAGTACAAGTACTGCGTTTAAATATTGTGTTTAATTTCATGAAAGTTATATATATAAATGACACTGTATATACTTTATATACTGTATAAAGGTGTATAGTTCACATTAAACTATTGACTTAAAATGTACTGCACAGTTTGGTGTGTAGAAACACCCCAAATCAGATATTTTGAATCAGGTATTTCACTTTTTTAAACAAAATTTCAAAACAGTAATGTTTTGGTTCAGTACTAACAGTTTGGCAAGGTGAGGGGAGAGGAAGTCACCACCCTGATGATTTTGTGATACAAACACAATGTTACTGATGTTTGTCGAGGATGTTTAATAAATTCAATCAATTTTCCCCTTCCCTTGACTAAAAATCGTTTAAAAGATATATAAAAACAGTACCAACGGTATCAAAGATAAATGAAACATCTATGAATGAAGTGTGACTTTACATTCTATTTACATATTGTCTACAGAAACACAAAGTCAGAGAAAAGATGGTCAAAACACTCCGAGAAAGGTTTTCTTCCAGTGGACTCAAATTTTCAATAGGTGAGATTTCTTCAGTTTATCATGTTTTTATTTCATCCATCAAAGGTAATTTTGCTCTTTTTATGTTCTACTCAGTTCGCAGGGGAGATATTTCTATTTGAATTTTCATACATAGCCCAATACAGCTTTGAATTACTATGTTTCATTTTCACCTTACAATAAACATATTAAGCAATGTTGATATTCAATAATGCTAGCCTATATATACAGGTGCTGTAACTAAATACAATACAAGTTCTAACTATAGTGCATTGAATTGTATACACAGAGCAAGGAAGAATAAGCATTACAGAATTGATTGATTATCGCATTAACAGTAAAATCACAATTAAAGAGCTAGTTGAATTTTTTCTGTAGTCGAGTTGCCTGTATATTGTATATAAAGTAGTTTGATGACAATATCTGCAAGCAGCATTGACCTGCAATTAAAGGAATGTGTCACAGATTATCGCCTTCAACTCACATGATTATTCTTCTTTTTCTACCAAAGGATAAAGATGAATATTAACGTGTTTGTAATGATGGTGAACTTTTGATGCATCGTATAATTTCTTGGCACCTGTTACTTGACTGGTATACGTTTGTCGTGATATTAAAAAAACGCGATTCATATTTTGCAATATATGTTTTATATATTTGTTTGGAATTTGCTCTTTTTATGTCAAGCTTGTAAAGCAACATAGTATTTGTTCATGTCATTGATTTACAGGAGGACAAACAAGCTTTGACGTGTATCCCATGGGATGGGATAAGACATTCTGTTTGCAATATTTGGATCAGGAATATAAAGAGATATACTTCTTCGGCGATAGGACATCACAGGTATATCAATATTCCTTCTCTATGACTCTCTTATTATTAGTCCGATTTATTCAGACATTCTGTTTCACGTATTTTTCTGCTTTCATGCAAATTTAACTAAGGTCATAATTAATTAAGTGCCGCCATTGAGACAAGGAGTCTGATCAAGTTGTCTTTTGTGTGGCGAGAGAAGACGAGATGCTGACCGGACATAATGATCTTGAATCTCACACTTTTCTTTTTCATTCTTTCTGTCCTATTGATCTTGTATTGTTTTCACATGCACCATACAATAACTTGGAGAGTTTATAGGCTTCATTCGATCAGGGATTATCTTGTCTTATTGGTGGTACCTTCAAGCTCATAATATAAGTAAAACAATTATTCTCTGATCACGAATTTGATTGTCCACAACAACCTGAATAAAAAACAAAGTCTCAAGTGCATTACTCCCTCATTTTTTTTTAAAGATAACGGACTGAAATTTAAAGAAAATTAAATCACAATTGTGTATGTATATAGACAGGAAAAAATCTGGATTCTGGAATGGCTTGGTCAGTGTTTACCCTCTCAAAAATCAAGCGATTTAATTATATATTAATTATTTTTCTTCTTCACGCTCCCTAGTAGACCCCTCTCACCCACTCTCTCCCTCCCTTTCTGCCTATCCCCCTCTCACTCCCTCACTCTCTGTTAAGTGTATAGGTGTCAATAATTTCTCTATCAGTTCCCCCATCTCTCTCTTAGCATACATTTAACATCTCTCAATCTTTTGTTTTCCCTGGTTACTTTACAGGACGGTAATGACTACGAGATCTTTCACGATAGCAGGACTATCAGCCACACTGTAACTAGCCCAGAACACACCAAGCAACTCTTACAACAACTCTTCTTCAATCAACCACCAAACACTGACTCATGAGTGTCGGTGTTAGTGACTTCTACAGCTACAGTACTCTTTTTAGAACAAGCACCAGACTTGCCAGTGTCTGAATCATAACACTTCCAGTGTCAGTGGTCTGGATCAAAGCCGTTACCATCAGCCATAGGGTACCGGTATCTAGTTCCAAACTCCTCTCCCTTAGAGAAGGGGCCACTCTAGAAACTAACTAAAATGTTAAATCGCCATTTAAAAGGGTCAATGAGTGAACACTTCTTCAAATGTCGGATTAACATTTTTAACACGCATGTTCAAAGCATTCATCTACCATTTACAAAAACGTGGTCACTCCTTGACCCTTTTAAGCCAAATTTTGTAGTCCCCAGCTCATGAAATCACCAGGATCTTGGTTAGTTAAGAGAAGGTGTTAGAATCAGAAACAGTGCTTTCCACCACACTGTAACCAGCAATGAGTACACCATACGCCTACTGAAAAAAACCTTTCTATTTCAGTAAAGGCATGTTGGAGAAATGAAATTACTTCCCTGTATTATACTCACGGTTTGCGTCAGTGTTATGCCAGTGTTGGTCAGAGATCATAATGGTCACCGGTCCCAAACACCAGAGTCCCTGTCTCATAGCACCGCTGGTGTTCGTGTTATAGTCGATGCAGGTCAGAAGTGATATACTGTCCCAAGTACACCTAACACCTTTACAACTTAGCACCAACTCTAATCCAGACCAAGCACCGGACTAGCAAATCTGCGCTTATCATATAAAACTAAAAGAAATTGGAATGCTGGCATGTAAGAAAAATGTGGATTTCTATTAAAACCGTTTACCTCCATGCCTTCATGGACATAGTTAGATGAAAACATTGCAATCATTTTTTTCATTGGTACACAGCCTTGGCAAATATTTTGTAAATGAAAAGGACACTCATGTACATATTGCTTTTAAACTTAAATGATGACCTATATTCATGAAATGTATAATAACAACTAAAAGAGGTTTATTGTAAGTATTATGGAGTTTATGTATATATTTTATTTTAACTAAACAAATTAATTGGCCAGCTCTGTCTCCACGTGAGCTAGATGAAAAGCAGAAACATAACGGTCAGACGCTGAATGTTATTCGGCTCAACACTATATAATATTCTAGAATATGATATATGTATATTTATTTTGTCACGAATATCCTTTTTTTATTCAGTTATTCATTCATTGCAGTCCTATTGCTAGATCGCACATGATTTTTATGTGAAATGTTTAAGCCTTACAATGTAATTACAATCTAGTATTTTTTATTTTAATAATCAAAGCGTGATAATCACGGTATACTGAACATAATAATTTATTAGGAAATGTCATGAAAATAATGATTATTGGGCCTTCAACCACCCAACCTAGACATATTTAAAAATGAAACTTTTTCTCTTTGTTTTTCGATATTTGATCATGATTACAACTTACTGTTGATTTGATCATAAAGAGTGACCAAAAGATAATGACTACATTTTTTTTAAATGATCTGATTTGCTAAAATCGTGTGCAAAAAAAAATTTCCAGGAAATTACTTTTAAATTCCAACGTACATGTATTTTTTTTTAAATTAATTTTACAACTCGTGTTATTGTTCTTATGATAATGTTTTACACTGGGAAATTTTAACTTTTTAAGTGACCTTTTAAAACAAACTTTTGTGATTATAGTCAATATTGTGATTGTGAGTGTTTATATCGAGCAGAGCATCAGTAAGTATAACTGCATGACCAAGCAAACTCAGTTTATCATGATAATTACTTTTCGTTTGTTTTGTGCAGAATGTTTATGTCTTTCAAATCAATTATTTTTAGCAACAACAAACAAAAAACTCTCAAAGCTCGACACTCTTGTAGTAAGTATCCCGGCATAGGAGAAATCTCTTTCAGGAAGAAAAATTACCCGAATAGTTACCTTCACATGGCAGTTGCGATAGTAATGAGTTTATGTTTTACAAAACATAGGCCTAGATATGCTACATGAGTTCATATTTGTATAGCTTTTGAGCCTTAGTTAGCTTTTGAAACAAATTAAGCAGAACAAAATGTATCTAAATGTATTTTGTTCTGAATACTTCAATGTGAAAACAAAGCAGTTTGGTTGTACCCAGCAAGGCGACAAAAAAGGAGAATTACAAGAGAGTGTGGAGTTTTTATAGAGCTTTTTCCATGATGTATAACTTATGTGCTTTATTTATTATTATCTTCCAGAACAATTGGCATTTTACAGGATGTAAAATATTTGTCATCCAATAGTGAGGACCAATTCCATTTAGATGTGTGTGACTTTAAAAATGCAATAGTTTGTTATGTTTTCTTTTATGAATTCTCTACAAGGAGGCTGTATAATCATAGGTAAAAAGATGTGTGTTTTTTACTGATACAAAGATGCCCAAGTCATCCCGACGAGATCAAAATGATAGTAGACCAAACAGGATTGACATGACACCCGAATGGCGAAGATTCGATCGGTTTTTATGTGATCGGCTTGGCCTTGTGACTTGGGTATATGACTAGTATTTCATAGTACAAGAAAAGGGAGTTTGTAGATTAAAGTTTTTAGAAGTTACATGGCGGTATTACTCGCTGTAGTTTTCATGTAGCATTGTGATTCGCTTTCATACTGCCAAACAACTCAGTTTCATTTCTCTTTCTCAATGTAATAGGAAGACAAAATTAAGGATTGTGTAACATGTATATATTGATTTTTTTATATCCTAACTAAGAATTGTAACTAAGTGATAAAGAGAATGTAAAGGAAACATTGGAGATTGACTTTGGTGCATCATATCGAAACAAAACGTTTCGTAATCAGTTTTGGTTACAGTTCTAACCCAAAACATAGTACAGTGTACTTTATTTTTAAACCCGGATGCAATTAACATTATCGCAACTATTTTCGAAAAATGAATTTAAAGACAATTTTAATAATCTAGGGTATGTCCTATAGAAACCATGTTCGGCTTACGTAATAGGTTATTGCCATGATCAATATGTGACGAAATTGAAATTGTCTTTGGTTGATATTTAGAAAGTAGTTGCTATCGTATTATTATTTCGTTTATCAACCATAGCTATTTAAAACGGTCGATTGTTAGATATGACACAAGTTCGACCTAACTGCTACATAATATGCCACTGTGTGGCATCTTGTTGATATAGGTACGTCAGGAAGAACTAATTTTGTAGTCTCGTGTTGGTAGTTTTCAATACTCGGTGTGGTGATGCAGGTGTATTATATTGGACATGTATTTATATTTTGTTAAGACAAATCAGCGTTACAATGCGGCATTATTCCTATCGTTAGAAGGGATAAATATTAACTTGGGTATCAGGAGAATAATAGGAAGAAGGAGATGTTGGATTATTGATGTGCACAAAACACAGAGGGCGCCTATTCATTTTAAATACGGAATATTGTTTTATCACTCTTCTGAATTCTCTATCTTTTTTTAAAGGTATTTTTACCCGAATCTTCTTTTTCTTCTTAAGTTGTTCGTTGGTTCATTTTTAATAGTACCATACTCGTAATATAATAACGACACGCCCCTTTTGTATATGTTATTAATTATGTCAAAATATCATGTACAGTATTTTCGAAATCGCAAAAAAATGAAGTAAATAATTGCTTCTGAGTTTAGAAGGTGATTGCAGAATAGGCTCTAACAGGAGTACAGCGTCACGTTGTATAAACAAAAAAAAGCTAAGAATATTTTTGTTACATGAAATAAAATTTAAAATAGATCAAAGTTAAGTGTTGTATTTTCGTCTTCTTTCCCATTATTAGAAAGCATGCTCACTTCCATTATAAGGCCTGATTGGAAATGACGTTTATTGGAGAGAAGAGTGCAGTATATGTGGATTAATAATTATGCGTTAATCATATTCACTTTGATAGGATTATTCAACATCAAAAACGTTTTAGGCTATTAAAAAAAATATACATGTTTAGCGTCCCCGCCCGCTTCCTTTTTGGGGGCCGCCTCCTATTTTTTTTTTTTTCAAATTTTTTCAATTTTTTCAATTTTTTCAAAGAAAAAAAACATAAAAAACACTGCTAAAATGGATCTATTTATGATTTAAAAAAAAAAAAAAAAATGTCGGCGGCCATCTTGAAAAATATCATGTTTATAGTGAAACTGTGAGATGATGGTCACTATACCATCATCATCACCATAATTGTTGATGACAAGGATGATGATAATAATGACGAAGGTGGTGACGATGATCATGATGATGATAATGGTGACGATGATGATGATGAGGATAACGTTGATTCATTCATATGGCTTCATTTTGTTGTCAAAGGCATTATACTATAGGTATAGCCCATGCTCTTGATGTGAAGTTTGGAGAAAGAGAGAGGGGGGGAGAGAGAGAGGAGATAGATATAGAGAGAGAGAAATAAAGAATGATTTACATTATGCTATTTTGACATTTCAGAATCTCTGACAGGTTTAGATACACCAGACCCATCCACCAGAAGAAAAAAAAAAGGGGGGGGGGGTCGTCATGACCTGTTATGAAGCAATATACATTCGTTGTTTGTTTCGGTATTTGAGGGGAGTGTGCATGTGGTTACCAAAACTTGCAAAGTTATCCTTTTTTTAGCCGCAAGTGTATAATGCATGGTAGTTTTTTTTTGGTCTCTATATAAAATAGGTCTCTATTCTACTACAATATTTCATTTTTTTTCTCCCTTTTTATTTTTATTTATTTCAAAAGAGTAAGGAAAAAACCATTTTCTTGTTGCTGTAATATAGAGGGCTCTAACTGTAAAATCTTTGGAAGGTTAGACTGGAATGGAGCGGCGACAAAATAATAAAAATGATTGTGAGCAGTGTAAAAATACCAAGACAACTTAGCATATGGATGTGCTAATAAAGATATGCTATTTATTGTTGAATGCAGTCGCAAACTCGCAATATCTATACATTCTTCTTTAAAATATTATTAAGTTTTGTCTATTTTTCTTTCTGAGCCGGTTTTTAAGAGCTCGAACTGTCAGCATTGTGACTCACCAGATAATGGGACGACCTTAACGGGTCCAAAGTCTTTAAGAATATTCAAGTTCACTTGGATTTCAGCGATCTTACCCAAATATCAAACAAACTTATGTCGATCGATCTCTTTATCGCGTTGGAGTGTGTCTTTCATTGTTTTACGAGTAGGCACAGGAAGATACTGTAGTTGACATATCCGGCTTGCATGAGAAGCTAAGAGTAGATACAAAATGTCATGAACTCAGGAGAAAATAAAACGATTCAAGATCCCCCCCCCCCCCCGTTTACCCCATACCCAGCCTGGCCCCGTGCCCTCCACCCCAACTCCTCGATCTTTATCTCTCATGCATCAATCGTTGGATTTATATCTTCACAATTCGTCTTTGGCAGATTTAATACATAACATTTTAACGACTACCCGTGTAATTACCTGTCGATAAAAACACACTCAAGAATGGTGCTGACGGTCGAGAAAACATTGTCAGGATATAATTACCTGTATATTTCTCTTGATTGCTCCCTGGATCTGTTTAACTTCCTTTTAGCAATATCATTCCTTTGGGCTATAGGCCGCTTGTCTACTCTAAACAGTCATGTATTTTGTATGATACACATACACCAGGGAGATGAGACCTCCCTGCATAAACTGATAATCGTTTAATAAAGACAAATGGACCTATAGTATTGATAATAATTGTTCTACATGTATACTTGCATATATTGCCATTGGCACATTAATGTTTTCGTACCAAACTATTAAAAGAAAAGTAGAAAACAGTGTTATGCCCTGTATAATAATAGGCCAATACAAATTAAAAATCAATGTGAATAATTCATGACAATATTATAACTCATAATTCGATATCTCCCTTCTATTATATTTTCCATACTATTCCATACTATTCCATAAACAGAGCAAAGAGTAATTTAGCACCAACAGAGTGAACAGACCTTCGAAAAATAATTTCATTCAGTATAATCTGAAAATTATTGCCATGGCAACCACACTGAAACTTATTTACATATGTTTAGAATCCATTCATTGATAAGTTTTTATTGACGCGTTTGGAAGAGAAAGCTTGCATTTTGGGTGTAGTCCAATATACTTCTTTTGTGTTGGGTTATCTTATGTGTACACAAAGGTGGAGAGAGCCTTGGTGTGCACCGACACATGTGTAGTTAAAATAGTCTGTATACCAAATACTCAATTTGGGGAAAACTACCCACAAATGTCTTTCAAGGAAGTAGATCATAACTTCAGAAAATTATATGAAGTCGTATTAACTGATGAAAATGATTGGGAAATATTTCTAAAATTTAGTTTCTGTTAGCTACGATATCATGTTAAACAGCTCAATCTAAAGTCTGAACATGCAGACTACACTTTGAGAGTTGATTATTGTAGTGTGTCTGTATGGATTTTGCGTTATGTCCCGTTACATTGCATGAACTCGCCAAGTTTCGAGTGCTTGAGGACGCAATTACCCTAACGTAACGGATCTAACTCTAAGGGGGGATTTCTAAAATCGCAAATACAACCGATTATTAGGAAATATACAGACGGAACTCTCCAAGATCTGTGACTGTGATATAACGTATAGGACTGAGAGGCAGTTGTGTCAAACTTAGCGAGGAATCATCTACAAAACTGTTTAGGATTATAGGAGGGAGACCATAAAAGTAGCTCAGACCTCTGTTTGTATCTTACGGAGAATGGTGTCATTGTGAGCCGGTGGAGTAGGCGTGGTATCTTGTCAAGTGGTAGCCGAGTTACAGCAGGTCCGTGGTATACGGAGAGAGTCCTTGGCGACAGAACTGGGGAGTGTCATGTCATGATCTTATTCTGACTCTGGGTTCAAGAAGTTAGTAACAAGAAGGTTGGTATTATAGAAATACATACGTGAAGAAGTGAAGCAATGATTATATAGGGCTATTATCATGATTATAGTAAACCTTGCATATAGGGCGCATGAATGAACATAGTATTGACGATAACAAATATAATTGCCATGGTATGGTTGTGGTTAGAAGTGGTTGTTTGTCTGTTTTCTGAAATATTTTGTCGATTAATCGTAGTTTAACCTCAATTGGTAGATGAACATGATGACAGTAGTCAGTATGGTGTGATGGACTATAGATAATGTTGATAGCTGACTATATTATTATGACCATATAATACTCATGACCAATGCATAGTTTGTTTGGAAACCCCAAGCTATAATAACTTTTTTTCTATCATGTTATATTGTGGACCGAAAAAACACCCCAATCTATTTCGTTCGGCAATGTGTTCCACTGCACTGTCTGTTTAATTCATCTTTTTGAGGGTATTTATATGCCTAAAATCATTCGCGAGGTTCATGTAATAGTATACTTCTTGTTTCTATACAATTTTGGATGGACACATTGATTGATTGGACAATAAAAAGTGTATATTGTGACGTCAGAGGAGTAAATGGGGATCGATTAGTTCCATACATTAATTTTGTTAGAATGAACTTCCCACAAAGCTTCTAAGTTCTAGAAATGAACTAATCTATAACATTTCTGTCATTTCATCTAGCAGATAGAAAGAGCAATATATATTTTTCGCCCCTATCATTATCTAGACGTATGTACTGATGACATTCTTTTTAAGTCTGAAAATTTTGCATGCAATTATAACTGGTTTTAAAAACATGAAAACGCTTAATAAGGGGATAAGTTCAAAGACGAGCCATGAATTTCTGACCAGTTTGGTGCAGAAAGTTTGGGATTGTAGAATAATTCAATTTTGCAAGTTGTCATCTTCCTGAGTGTCTTTCCATTTTCATGAGGATGGGGATCGAGGAGGGGGGAGGGGTAGTATCATTGTCTGAAACTTCTGCCGTTATTACTTTCGGACACGACCGTGTAGAGATCGTCTGCTGTCAATTTGATTTGGGAGAATCCCGGCCCCCCCCCCCCCCCCACTCAGTGTTATTTAGGGTACGCATATGCTCGTTCCCTCTTTTTGAGAGCACCCCCTATCTGAGGACTGCCAACATTTCCGAACCCCCCTTTCGCGGGCTTTTCGCGGGCTTTTCCTGCCTTGGAGACCCCCCAAAATCAGGAAAAATGCTCAATGTACCCCCCTAAATTCGGAATAAGGAGTCCAAAGAAATGAAAGAAAAAAGAAAAAACACCCCCTTTTTAAAGAAATCTCCGAATGAAAAGTCAAATACACCCCTTTTTTTACAATTCTCGGGCCGGACTTTGTCGCACGAAAAGTACCCCTGGCTTTACCGGACATTTTGGCAATACGCATGCGGTCATTTCGAAACCTGAGTGGGGGGGCCGGGGGGAGAATACAAAATAGAAATGCAGAAACCCGCTTACACCAAGTCAGATTGTCTGGACTTGGTTGAAGGAGGGGGGGGGGGGGGGGGTGGGGGCAATGAAAATTCTTGACAGTACACCTATCCGTTTAAATCGTAACCATGGGTCGTGCAATGATGCGATAGTGCCGGGGGGGGGGGGGGGGCTGCCAAACGAACTGTAGTCGTACAATCAACAATCATGTAAAAAGTGTAAACAGGTGGAATATGATGAGAATCAAGGCTGATGGTGTGAAGGGATGGTAATCATTATTCTTTAATCACGATCACAGCATCTATTCTGACCTGTTAATAATGATTTACAGACCTGTGATATCTTGCCGAGTCAGGATGGTATTATACTAGGTCACACCACGTGTTGGAATTATTTGTCTGTGTATTCTTCTCGATCGACTACAGAATGCTTCTCCTAATTCACCTTGATGATTTCCTCGTGAATAATGCTCTTACAGCAAAATTAAATGAGGTTTGAAAATAATCGTGAACAGAACAACAAAGCAAAGCAAAACAAATTAACACAACAAAACAAAACAAAAACAAAACGAAACGAAAAGAAAAACGGGTCACTAATCGATTCGATAATTTGTTTTAAAATAAGAAGTGCAACAGTATAGGGCGTATCCAACTATCCAGACATTGATAAACAGGGGCGGAAATCCTCCGTTATTATAATATGCAGAGGGCAGGGAGCCCCCGTGTGTTGTACAGCCGTTGCAAGTTGGTGTCTAGGAAATTTCCCTTTTTCAAATATTGACTTCTGAATTTTCTGGGCTGCAATCACACTTGATGTCGGGGGGGGGGGGGGGGCGTACTCCAGCTTCCTCCAGAAGGTTGGATAATGTGGACAATTTATGTACACCACAAGTGGGTTTTTGTCGGCTGTGCAGCAAGCTCAAGGGTATATTATGGTATATATAGCCACGTATACATCTCCCTCAAGTCTTCCTATATGAAGTGAAAATATCTTCCTAAAAGGATAAAAAGCTGGGGTAATAGATTTTCGTTTCGGCGGAGGTTCCCGTCGAGAAGATAACGAGCCGCACCCTTCTACTCCCCGGGGCCAAGGGTTAGAGATGATGAGAGGATTCCTCACCTGTCATCAATTTGAAGGGGGCAAGATGAGAATTAGGAGGCAACAACCGAAGATATAAATTCAATACTTCATACTGTATTCTGTAAAACTAATTTCGTTCGTAGATTGAAATATACATAATCTGAATAGACTTTGAAATTATAATAGGCTACCATTCATCATGAACTAAAAACTCAATCTTCTAGCTGAAATATGGCATGATTTTGGTCCGACAATATATGCCTGCATTATTTTGTCATTTTATCTGGTTATCTTGATCCATTGTTTGACTTTGACTTTATCTTAGTCACGTTTTAATATGTCAGGCAATAGTGAGACTCGTCCGAATTCCTTCAATCAATGTCTTGATCCGTTGGTCTCGACCTCGAGGCCTGGCAAAGTTTCCTTCTGATTTCGATCAGTGGCAATAGGCCTCGACCACAAAACAATATTGTGGTGCCCATTAATTTAGCTCGGTAATATTTCCCTTCAGCTTTCAAATTTAAATGTATGTCCTTGATACAGTATCAAATATAATCAAGGAGCAAAAGAGGAAGTACATGTACACGATTGTCTGAAATTGTTTTGACGTTCTTTATTTTCCCATCGGTTACGAAAATACACATCCGGTTTCCCTTTGGTCAATATTATTATGACAATATAACATCCAGTCATCATTGTGGCTCATAACATAACAAAGATATGTTCGGCATTTGGGAGTTAGAGTAGGACTACTGTATTTTCCCCCGAAATCTCTGTGATTTTTTTTAAAACTCAATTTTTAGTATTATCAGTTATTCAGTTCCGAAGTATTGATTTATTATTAGAGTTCTCGACCATTGACTGAAAATAGCTTTAATTGGACGGTGCATGCTATATAGACATTTTCACTCTTTATCTTCTTAGAAGATTAACCGCAAGTTTGAAATATCTTCTTCTTATATGCAATATGTCAAAGTTTGTTCATAAATACAGCTCCGCGTCAGAGGGAGATGTTGTATGACTGCTTTGTCTTGTGTGTGTGAGGGGGGGGGGGGGGTGTGTAAGCTTTTCGGCAACTTTGGTCCGTCCTACTCCCCCTTCAATTAATCTAGTTTTAACGTACCGGGTTCTACATACTCCTTGTTTGTCCCAATTCTTTTCTTTTCTTTTCTTTTCTGTTGGGTTTTTGTTATCAATATGAATACTGTATACTTATACTTTGCATGTATACCTTTCCTTCCACCATCAAGCAATAATTCGCGTTCATATCTCCACTGTCTAAACACGTCTATGGTCTAAACAAGGATAGTCTGTTCTCAACAACATCCATGGTCTATAATGAAAAACATTCCTAATCGTACCTCTCGTTTCCAATTACAGGTGAATGATATAGCCCGTGGCAGTTGACCGGACACCAACCTAAGCTAAGGTCAGGTTGCCTTGACAACCGTGTTTTCTCAGGTCACTTCAAGACCTGAAAGGCGATCCTTCAACAATCTCAAGGAATTCCCTTCTATCAGGGGTAGTCTTGGAGGCAGAGACCCAATTCAGGTAAGTTGTGTGGACGAACTTGACTGGAAAGGAGCAGTCCCGAATAAGAGATAAGAATACGTAAAGTATACATGTTATACGACATTGATAGAAAATACATGTATTTTCATGTAGCGAAACTGTTTAGATTTGTTTGATTTTAGTTTAAATCAACATGATTTCCCAGACAAGTCATGTCCTTTTGAGACTGAACTTTACAATGAAGGTTAGGGGTATTCATTTCCGCATCTATCATTATTTTTGATGGACATATTATTTCATATACATGTTCCATGAAATATATTTTTAGACTTATACAATCCATATTAATTATTGTGTAGCCTCTCATATCAACAGATTTTGTGATTCAAATATCTGATACAAAATAATGTATAGACCCCCACAGATCCCATTGTGACTTTCATTTCATGAGAGAGTGCTATTGAACTGTGGTTCATATTCATGATGAATATTTTTGTAATCAACTTTTATCGACTAGAGATAGAGTCGTGGCTTGCATTACAATCGCTTCAAGTTCGCTTGATAAGTTGGTTGGAGTATTGTCGGCCCCTTTTTTTTTGGTCCGGGAGGGGGGGGCACACAAATTAAACGTAATTGAACTGTACTCAGTGGCGTATTTGCAAAGGTGATTCAATCCATTAATTTTATTGTGGGAGGGGAGTAGGGGTTCCTGGGGTTGGGACCGTTGGGCGATTGAACCTATATGCTCACGTTTGTTTGTCGAGACTTCTTGGCACTTATATCTCAGTGTAAATGAAAAGGATAGCTTTGATACGATAGTAATGAGTTAATCTGGCAAAACAACGAGACACTCCTTAACGACATGTTAAATCTTCACAGACTAAAAACTACATGATTGTATATGTTTCAAATTGGGTTAAGAGGCCTGTTGCTGGCATGGTAATCCCCATTGTGTCATACTTGACACCTGTCAACATCAGGTGTATCGTGCTGGATTTCTTCCAAAATTAATCTCAATCCATATCCTCTCTAGTCCGACATCCAGATGAAAGAATGTAACACTTGTTACATTCACTGTTCATGCAGTGCAGCAGTATGTATGAATATAGTCTAATTATTGTCTTGTTTTAATCATTTCTATTTGACATAGTTTGCCGAGTTACAATGGGTGCATCCAACAACAAGTTTTGCTCAGCGGACCGTCTCCTTCCTCGGTGTGAGCCTGGCGATCTGATCGAGTTCCTTCACCCGTCCTCGACATTCAACCACTGGGGCGTGTACGTGGGCGATGGCTATATCATTCACGTTCGTCATCCATGGGTGAAGAAAGAAGCTTTAACGCAAGCTGCGAGCGGGAGACTCGTCCGTCTGAACAATGATAAACATAAGATTCTCAAATATAAACCATTACGCACGGAGAAGATCATCAATACAGCTTACGACCAAGTCGGTTTGGACTGGTATAACGTTCAGTTTTATGGCTGTGAAATGTTCTGCATTCGATGTCGCTATGGAATTAAAGTAAATGTTGCTGACCTCTACAGAGAGGTCATTGCTGAACCCAAAGACACTCCCTATGCCATGTGTAATCCCATAGTCATGTATGGACATCAACAACATGAAACAGGGCCTGGGGAATTAGACTATCCAAGTTATGATTGACGCTGTGTGGAAATGAGAGATATACCTGTGAATAGAGATTATGAACGCTAGGCAGGCTATGTTCCAAAAAATGCGCCTTGGCTGAATTAAAATGTTCTTAACATCCAGTCAAATGACAGTAAACACTGCAAATGAAGTTCAGTCTGCTGCAAGCCATCAATAATATTGAAAGCTGCATGTAGTTGTTGGAAATGTTGGACAGGCTTAGTATAAGCAAAATCATGTCTGTGTAAAATGCACAAAATAATATTGAGCATAAAGGATTCTTTGTGTTTCGTCTTTGAGCAAGTTATGCATAATACCGTCTATAGACCTGGATTATATCAGCGAACACGTGCTTGAATGTAAACTATGCAATTCAATTTTGAATGCAGAAACTCTGTAATATGATAGCTATCCATTTAGTGTGCACTTGCAGATGAGGTCTGTCTGTGACGTGTTAATATGAAAGGGAAATGAGGTTTGTATGTGAGCTAATCTAAAGGTATTCCTCCAAGGTCATGTGGCGGTTGATGTTTGAACTTGAAGCTTGGAAGGTTCCACATCAGTTGAGCCGATAAGGAAGCCAGCGCCTAGCGGTCTCTAAAAACCAGGGAGTGGTTTGTTCTGCCAATGGGCGTGGCAGGCCCGATTCCATTAGGAAGGTTTCACATCAGTTGGGCTGATAAGGTAGCGGTCTCTAAACACCAGAGAGTGGTTTGTTTTGCTCAGTGGCGTGGCAGGCCCGATTTACATCAGGGGGCTGACGTCTTTCGACTGAATGTAAACTACAGTTTGAAGTTTTGCGAATGAGCTAATGATTTGACACTTTTTTAGTGCCAAAATAATTTCGCATCAAATTAAAATAGATCTCCCTTTTTTAATATTTGTATACTGAAAATGTTAGGTTGTGGCTTTGCGAATGGGCTACCCCAAATTTCCTGAAACATAAATCTGGCAACTATGCCGGCCCATCTCAGGCCCTCCTCTCTCTCTTTCTCTCTCTGAGGCCAGGAATATGATAATTTTAGTCATAATTATGAAGACCTTTTTCATGTGTTATTCTCTGTACGGGGGCGGTCACCCCCCCCCCCCCCATTTATCTGTAATTGAATTACAGTAATTAGTGAGCTGGGAGTGAAGTAAAGGATTTTTCCATTGTGTGTGGTATACTAAACGAAAGTCCATACCGTACCAAAGAAATGTCATTTTGCTTAAAATATTCCTGAACTTTGTTGTTTAATAATGTTATCACGTTTTACTATGTACAAGTACGGGACAAAACTGTTGTAACAATGTAAGTTATTATCTTTATAATTTATTAAATTCTCTTTTCGATGATGATATCTTATATGTGTGATTATGGTTTTAACACGATAAACATGAATTTGTATACCAACGTACATGTAAATGGTTATTACCCTCTCATAATATCCTTAATCTTGAGTATGCTATATTCTTTTTGCAGTGTGTATGAGTCTATTTTATACTTTTATAATCATTCAACTAATGGTGCTATAACATTCAGAATTGATCTTTGATAATTATTCAGAATTGATTTTTATAGTTGATACATTTCATATTATTTTTCAGGTTCGTCTTATCAATACAAAATATTTTTTTATTTTTTTTTATTTTGTATTGACACATGTATCTTTGGAGTAGATAGGCCTGTGATAAAGTGAGTTTGTTTCGAAAACACACATGTGTATATCATGTATCGTACTGTTATTAGATTTTTGAAATTGGCACTCACGCATATTTGTCATTTCTTTTCAGAACTTTGTCATCAGGTTATCACTCCACACGTTAGTCTTCTCGTTGCTTTTATATCACCATGATTGAACTGTAATTCAGTGTCAAAGACACAGGCGCACAAGGCGTGGAGGGGGAGGGGGGGGGGTTCAAGTTGCCACCTCAAAATCCTTTAGCAAATTGCCCGAATATCATCATAATATTCCATAATAATCGTAATGTGCCCGTACGCGATATTATGCTCAAATGTATACGCTTTCGTTGATGCAAGTCGAAAGTATCTTGTGAAGGTCTTTTAAAATATTTATTCATGATTTTTAAATTTGTGAGAATAGAACATTTTGATTTGGTACTCAAACTTGGTTTGGAAGGGGGTGTGCGGCTTAAGCGTCTAAACCAATACCCTTTTTAAAGGGTTATTTTGGCAGAAAATTGTACCCATTATTATAGGGCTTCCATTCAAAACACTCGTGTTTCCGGGGCGTACGGGATTACCCGTTTGAATTAGTCAGAAGCGGAGCTCAAATTAATGATATTGATAAATCTGTGCGACCATCGGCGAGGACAATTATTTCCATTATTTTTTGAGGGATTTTGCATCTGGAAGTTTTACTTAAGCGAGCCATTATTAGGGTGAGATATTATCCTGAAGAAAATAGTAACCCATGTTTGAAGCCAAGATCTGTAAAGTGGGGGCACTTTTAGGGATTTTGCAGCACAGAACCATACCCCATGTTTAGGGACCTTTTGCAAAGGCGAGTACCCCCCCCCCCCCCCCCATTTTGGAGAAGTTTCTTCTTCTTTTTTTGTTGGGGGGGGGGCGCTTATTCGTTTAATAATCAATGTCACCGATGAAGTTATAATCAGACTGAATTCACAATCTGCTCATGTCGGTGAATCTCAGAATAAGATGGTTGGAAATTTTAATTACTTGTTTGGTGTAGACCTAATTATGATTACATGTTCAAGGTAACCGTGTTTACAAAATCATAATTGTATGTGAAATACAGTTTTGTATATAGGCCTACTCCTTTCAGTTTCTGTAACATTCTTACCATAATATACGTGGGAACCCCTACTTATGTTCGAATTCACCATTGATCAGCATCCTGCATATCTTTTTGTTACGACCGATTAAAAGTAAGATAATTGTGGAATTATCTTTATGTTATTTATAATAACCATCTCCTTGATCAATATTTGATATCACTTTTTAAAAGAAAATTGTACGTTGTGTGTTAGCCTATAGAGCTAAATATAGAGTCGTGAATGAATTTGATCCAGCGAGTGTTGCATTTTTTTTAATGAAATATTTATTCTTGATGAATACATGTATCTCATTTGATAAATATACTGACAAATAAAGAAAACAAATTCTTATATTACTTTTTTGTTTTGTTGTTGAAAATTTGAAATTACGGACTAAATTGTGCACCATATTGTATTTACACACACAAATCCTATCCCCCCCCCCCACATCATACTTTAATGATGCCCTTGTAGTATAGTCTTTACTTATAAACACAGTCACATAACATTAAATTTGACACATAACATATCGAGGCCTGTATGACAACGGAACCAGAAAAGGAAATGTCATCATTTTAATGCCATCAGTATCTAGTTATTATAAAATGTATAACTCCTCGGTATAATCGGGGAGGTGCGACTACTCAGTGAGATAAGTTTTTTTATACCATTCCTCTTGCACGTTCGCCTCCCTGGTGTATAATGCCTCCGAACACTGCTGTGCAAATAGCATTAGCGCCATCTTGCGGCATACTGAAGTATGATGCTCCATCATTATAATGTGGTGAAATTTTTTAGATTATCCCATGTCTGTATTATGAGAGCAGAACTAGTGGCCATACTAATGGCACTAGAGTGGATTAATACATGTATTGAATCCTCTTCGGTGGTAATTTTTAGCGACGCTTTGTCAGCTTTACAAATGATCGATTCATACTTTATTAGATGTGCTATTGTAAATGAAATTTTATCCATAATTAATATTTTGCAGTTTAAGGATGTTTGTGTTGCTTTTGAATGGATTCCGTCACATTGCGATATTAGGGGCAATGAGATCGTAGATCGGGCTGCCAAAAAAGGAGCCATGAAAAGGTGTATAGACATAGTTATACCAAATACAAGAAGTGAATTGGCAGCCTCTCGTTTGATCCATTATAACAAATTATGGCAAGCAGAATGGGACAATGCAGAACACGGTAGATTTTTATATGCTTTGCATAGCGACGTTTCAAAGCCCATTCATAGACAAGGCCTATCTCGCAGAGAAGAATGCTTGATACAACAACTAAGAGTAGGTAACTGTAGTTTAAATTATTACCTTTTTCAAATTAACCAACACGATACTGGTCTTTGTGAAGTTTGTCAAGAAGATGAAACAATTAAACATTTTATTTTCTATTGTACAAAATACGACAAAGATAGACGTCTCTTAAAAGAAAGGATTAAATTGAACAACCCCAATCTGAAACAATTATTGATGTCTAACCCAATTTTTACTCGTGAATTATTGGGTTACATATGCGATACTAATCGTTTTAGATAGCTTTTAAAGCTATCAGGGATCCCCTTAACTTATGTCGATCCTGTAATAATATATAAAATGAAGTATTTGCGGTTTTTCCATGAACAATTGCAACTAACTCCCATCTCGCCTTTTATGTGCATTTTATGCAATTTTAATATTGCAGCTTTTTTTTTTTTTTTTTTTTTTTTTTTTTTTAAACCATATCACTATTAATTTCATTTCACCAAGGAAAGTCGCTCGTGGGCTTGATTTCCGAAGCCCACGCCAAAGCTATACACGAAATTGACTGGCGCAAATAATCTTTGAGATTGAAGAGCGCCATCTAAACGAAGAACCAACCAACCAACATCCATCGTGATGCATTTATTGTTGCCGATGGATGCACCAATTATTTGTGCCCTCTCCCATCCCCCCCCCCCCACTCCTACCCCCACTTTCCGTTTAATTGTATTGTTTTCTTTAATCCAACAGGAGAGAGAGAGTGAGAAAAAGGAGTGGGGGTTCAGGGAGGGGGGGGGGGGGGGTATCGATAAAGCAGAAGTGAAACATGAATACACATGAGATGAGAGAAGAGGGTAGACAGAGTTAGAGATTGGGTAGCACTTATGGTTAATTCCATATATTAGGGACCCACTTTGTGACATTTTTGGCGTCCCACTTACATAAGGAACCCACACGTATGTGTGGCTCTGAGTAAAGACTTGGATAGTGGAGTGAGATATTAAAGTGATTTCCAAGCATGATATTGCATCCTCGTACCTAAAATCACTCACTAATAAGTGTATTAAGTGGGACATCAAAAATGTCACAAAGTGGGTCCCTAATTTATGGGATTGGAGATGATCTATTAAAAGCAAAAATGAAAGACGGGCTGAAGGAGGAAAGCAGAAAGAATTTAAAGGATACAAACATGTACACAAATATAGAATGTGAAGGGTTAAGTAGAAGAAAAATCCTGTTTATTCCAACTTTTTAAAATAGTAATCTACTTTTTTATATGAAATACTGTATTCCCCTTTTATCAGCAGACTGCTTAATCTGTCACCAAGTCATTTTACGGTGTTACCCCATCTCAAATCAAACGTACACATCACCTAGCAGGCCATTCCCAATAATATGGTACAACATCTTTGGTAATGGGGTAAACAATGCAAGAGCCCCTGCCCCCCCCCCCCCTTCAAACACACACACACACACATATTTCCACTTGCTCATTCCTATGAAGTTGTTTTTCCTTTTTCCTTTTAAGTACAGTGTGTATGTATTTTTTTCTCCAATGAATTTCAATTACTACAATTTTTTTGATATTGCACCCAATGATTTTGCTTATTGCCACTCTTTACTTTGGACGAAAGCAAACACTTGCCATACTTCACCACGCATGCACAATATGACAGCATGCCACATGTACAACCACACCCAATCGCAAACAAAAAATTCAATACGAGTATAGTGTCAGATAGTTTACATGTAATGATAAAGGTTGGTTTCAGATTGATGAATTCCTCAAATTAATACCACTCTGACAATAAAGGGGATAAGACCTGAAACAACGAATGATTCATAACATTAGAATGGATAGATTTGTGTACTGGTAAGTTAAAAAAGTAAAATTCACTAGACTCCCTCGAAGTTACAATTTGCAAACTTCAGATTAATAAATTGTATGGGTTGTAAGTTGTAACTTTTTATGTTTGGAGCCAGAAAAGCCTTGAATATAACACAGAGATTCGACACCCTTCTCGCTCCATAGTCCATACAAACAGTATGTGCATCAAAATGATTGTAAATGTCACTGTATCACACTATCACTCAACACACACAAAGTATCAATAAACATGTTTTTTTTCTCATTACATTCAACAAATTTTATTTCAAATCATTTTGAAGTCACCATTCAAATATCGTGCAGTAAATAGACTGCAATGCCTAGATATCTACACATGTACAAAGCTTCTAATTTATTTCACAATCAAAGAAAACACGGCAGCGTTTCACGAAACTGTCTGAAGTACAAGTTTCACGACATCCCATTGAAACACATTTTTAATTATGATACATGCACTTCAACAGGATGTCGGCAAACTTGTTACGACGGTTTTGTGAAACGCAGCCTAAGTGTCAAAAAGTACACCTCCCCCATAGAGTAGCTCACTGAAAAGGACAAACCAAAACCAAAAGTTAAAAAAAACACTTGATCTTCCAACCGTGGATATTATTGAGAATGTGTACTATAATCAGTCTTTCTGCCCGCCCCTCTGTCTGTTGAAGTACACGGTTAATCAATTCAAATTTTCTTTTTAAAAGACTTGCCCAACATATGAAATTGGTCATTTCATTTTGTTTCATGCATTATTCATTCATTTCAGTGTTAAAGAAAATAAAATGTACAACTATGTATATTTACATCAAACGTAGCACAAAATTTCACGTAGCCTACAATACATTATTACAATGAAGGGTTCACGTTGCTTTGATGTTACTAATTGTTCCTTTCAAGACGCGTACTTCAATCAAGAGATCTTTGAGATACTTGATCTCTTTCTCAAGTCCTTCAGCTTTGTCCTTTAATTCTCTGTTTGTATCTTCTAGTCCTTTCAGCTCACCTTCAACAGCATCGGTTTCAATCCTCTTCTTGACACGATACCTTGTGGCTGCATTCTTGTTTTGGTCGCGCTTCCTGGACTTTTTCTCAATGGGAGAGGTGTTCTTAAGTTTGGGCTTTGATTTAGTTCTCTTTAGTGGGGTTGGGCTTGGGGAAGGCATAGGAGATTCCTCCGGGGATGCTGGCATAGAAGAATCAATGGAACTTGGAGAGTCAGGAGGCTGAATAAGCTGTTGCTGGATGGTCATTTGGTCTTCAATCATTGGGAGTGTGATGGTGATAACCTGTGCGCCGGAGGGTTCTTGGTTTGTTGTGAACTCCATGCATCCCATGGCATCAAGGAGAGCCAGAGCCTGTTCCTCGAAGTCTCCAACAGGTGCGCTATCGACCCCCGAGACCATAGGGGACGATGGCTCCGATACCAGCTGAGACATCGTCTCCTGATAAACGGGAGAACCAGGATCACTGATGGAGCTCACTGGAGACAATGCCAGCAATGCCTCAGCGGACTGGTCTTCAGCTGGGGACGTGGAGGTAGGAGAAGGGACGCCAATCTCAGCAAGGAGTTCATTGAAGAGTTCTGAATCTTCAGCAGGGGGAGAGGTGGACCTTGGAGGCGGGGAGGTTGGGATGGTCATAAGGTCTGCCATAGGGATGTCCTCCTCATCACCGAGCCATGCAGACAAAGAAACTTTCTGAGACATCCAGTCAGGAAGAGGGTCATCCGAAACATCTACAATGAGAACAAAAAATGATTTGGTTTTACTAATGCAATATCATGAAATCTTAATTCAACAAGTCATTCAATCAATGTTATTCTTTGCCAACAACTTATTTATTTCCCAATACACAAATTCATGGCTAAACTGTGATCATAAATCCTTTCTCATTTCTAATATTCAATTTATCCTACAAGTATGTACTGTACAAGGCCATGGAAAAGACAACAGTTTAACCTGCCCTTTCTTTATTCAGCTAAACAGAGCATGCACCCTCCTACTCTAGGTTCAGTAAATTAGAAGTACACAACTGCAGACGATGCCATACCTGATTGTGGTGAGTTAGGACCGGTAGAGTCCAAGCCTGACGAAAGCTTGGTCTCCTTCAGATGCGAGTCCAGACCAGATCCCAGATGAAGTTCCTCTTCATCAGGTAGCTGCCCCCACAGAGAGGCATTGCCGCTGAACAGCGACAGAATCTCGGAATCTTCCATGAATTCCATGTTGCTTGTCTATGTGATACGATGATATAACAGTTGTCTGGGTTGTTTGCTGTTGTATCTCAATGGATTGTATTCCAGTGAGGTGTGCATTAGATGCAGAGAAGCCATTTTGGAGTCTGTGGAAGAGAGATGAACATATATAATTTTATAGGTAATCATATATTTTGTTATCAAAGGAGTGCATAATAAATTGAGAGTTGATAACTGACACTGAATTGAATTGTGACACATATTACTTGAACAAATAAAATCTGAAAGACTCTGAATACACATTTGATCCTTTCAGTTAGCACCTCATTCATTCAGTTTTGTGACTGAACAAATGAAGAGCAACAACAGGCTTTAAGCCTTTGGCTTTACTGTGTGTGCACGTACGGGTGTAACTCCAGGGAGCTCCGACACCAAAGCTTCCTGGAGTGTGATTGGAGCCCCACAACACAACTGCTATTCAGGATTTTCATACTTCTTTATCTGCATTTTCTCAAAAACCACCCTGGCCATCCATTTTAGCAGCAAGTAGACTAGAGTCTAGTACCTACTATCAGTATCATCTCAAT
Organism: Strongylocentrotus droebachiensis; assembly: GCA_035222895.1. Lineage (NCBI taxonomy): Eukaryota > Metazoa > Echinodermata > Echinoidea > Camarodonta > Strongylocentrotidae > Strongylocentrotus > Strongylocentrotus droebachiensis. Next base: position 396,509 of record JAVYIG010000475.1, on the reverse strand, counting down.
TGGGTTGAGAAAGGGGGGGGGGGGGATGGCTACATTGCGAGCAACAGGACATGGATAGTATTAGACCAAAATTTCTGTCTCTTTCGTTCATTACATTACTTAGCTTCTGATTTGGGTAGGGTCGGCTCCTCTCTTTAAAAGAGGAGCCGAGCCGACCCTACCCAAATCAAAGGCTAACATCGTAAACAAACGAACGAACGAGACAGAAATTTTGGTCTAGGATAGTATGGGAGACCATCTCTAACTCTATATTCTTTTGACAAGATATTGTTGGTGGCCTAGCTTTTGTTAACAAAATCTCCATTAACAGTTTGAGAGAAAGTCTCAACTATCACTTGCACTTGGGAGACAATCTCCGAATTCGGCTGTGCGCCTCTATGCCCATACCAGATGCCCCCCCCCCCCCCACCCCCCAGAAAACTCTCATTCTCAAACTCAAAGTCTAACAAAGAAAGAATGAACTGCCTGCTTTGACCAGTTGACATAATCTAAATCATGCTCATCTCTCTCTCTCTCGACTCAAGAACCGCTACTTTTCTAGATATAAATGTTTAGATCTATCTAGATCTAGAAAAAGTAGAAACATTTCCATATTGTAGACTATGAACTCGTGGACACACGACGACACAACCAACCCACACATTCTCAATCATGTTTCATCACTAAAATCACTATTTCCATGCACACATATCCATAAAAATTCACAACGAAAAAGAAGTGGACTTACGCCATGTTGAAAAGGGCAATTCGTTGCGAATTGCAGACCAGAGGTTTGCAGGTTTCAAAAGTTACACCGCCATTTTGCTGTAAAATTTGTAAGTTCTTTCGATGAATGAATGAAGTAAAATGTGGCTAAGGCGCGCCGGAACTTTTACTAATATAAATTATTGCCGACCCAATCACTAAGAATGTGGGAATTATCAACGCGCGAAAGGGGGCCTCTAATTTCTTTTTTGGACGCTATTAATATCCCTCGAAAATAGCCTAGTCACCTGTTGTTTTAACAAAAAGAGTCATATCTAATTTATAATGAATCAATATGGAGAATAATCTAAAGAACCTTTATTTTCTAGTTAGAAATATATTTATTGGCGGAAGGTAATATTTCGTCAAGGGGGTAAATAGGCTTTGACGATATTGCATCAGCTTTTGCAAACGCAGCTAGCTCGCTGAAGCGAATCTTGAGCACAGCTTCTCATTGGTCGTCGAAGAGAAAACGTCAGGAGATACGGCATGTGCCTGGAAATAGCACAGTGACGTGGGTAGTTAGATACCAGTTTGAGCCGGTCGCCTATTGTCAATGAGTATGACATTGATATAACCTTCATAATTTCTGCAAGATCATTCATAGCTCTCGTATATACTAGTACATGTATATGAATTGGAACTTATACTAGATATATTTTCTTTTGGTCGAAAAATTATAATTACTTGTCCAGTCCCCACCCCTGATCGAGAGGTACATAACAGATGCTGTGATCCGCGCCCTCCCTCGATCCCCGCTCCCCGAAAAAAAAAGGGGGGGGGGGGGGGGAATCATATATAGACTATATAGATCAATATCCTAAACGTAAAACTATTTTTGTTGTGTTACTTTTATTACCGGTAGGTTTATGTTTGGACTAACTATTCATGGGTATACGATAAAAAGTTTGCATGGGCAAACTATACAGACTTTAATTATCAATATCCTAAACGTAAAACTTTTTTTGTTGTATATTACATTAGGTTTATGTTTGGACTAACTGTTCATGGGTATAGGATCAAAAGTTTGGGCAAACTATATATTTTAAGAAGTCAATCGACCCCCCCCCCCCCCCTCTCTCTCCATTTCTCTGTCTGTCTCTCTCTCTTCATATATTTCCAACCCCCATAAAAGTTACTACATTTCCAAAACACAAAGTTAAAAGAATAGAAACACCAAGAGAAAGATCATTTTGATGAAGCATTATCAAACTATATATTTTAAGAAGTAATCCCTCTTTCTGTCTGTCTGTCTCTCTCTCTCTCTCCATATATTTCCAACCCCCTTAAAAGGTTACTACATTTACACAACACAAAGTTATAAGAACAGAACCACCAAGAGAAGGATCATATTGATGAAGCATTATCATTAGTAAGGTAAAGAATGTATATCTTTATTCATAACATGCATATTATGATGTTCTTTTTTTGTGTGTACTTCTCTGCAGTACAAGTTTAAATTTGCTTCCAAAAAACATAACTAATAATGACGAGAAACAGAACTCTACATATATGATACAGCACGTGTAACACATACAGTCATCTCTCACTGTTCAATGAAAAGGACACCAACTGCAACAATGTCTTACACATCTACCATCTTTTCCAAATTACATAAAAATATTCGAGAGGCAAAAAAGCTGCCACATCTTTGCTATTTCCAATAATACACGTTTATCTTTGAAAGTCTCTAGATAGTATACGAAGAAAGTACAATAAATCGTCCACCATTTTTTATTGGTGAAATACTCAAGAAGCTAGTCGTTTTGAGAATACTGAATACGGCTCAGGAATCACACAATTCTAGATTCTTTTTCTCTTTAAAATATCAATGTCAAATCAAAATCAAAATCCATCCACACAAGCATACCGTTTCCCCCCACGTACTAACAAAATATATTCTCTGCGTTTGTGCAATGATAGGGTTCAAATCAGGCTGGAAATATGGCGGATCTATTTATTCGTATATTTACATGATGTATAATTATATCAAGAGAAAGCTTGTAAATGCAGTAGACAGGATTTACTTTCAAATTCCACTATTCTCAACACTGAAAAACACTCCTGTAATTTCCTGTTTTGATGCTACAGAGTTATTAATGGATCACCTAAATGGGTCAGGCTACAACTTTCAACAAAACTGTTAAATCTAAAAGATATAATGTCTTTCTTTCCAATGTGTCTAGTTTTAATGAAGTAACATAGCATCGGGATGAATATTCTGATCAAAATGGATCCTCAATATATAATATGAAACATAAACTAGTAGAGGAGAGGGAAGATTGATTTGAAAATCCTAGATAACAAAATAATAAAGAGTACTGATATTTCTTCCTTTTTAAAAAGTCTTCAGAATACTGAATCATAAATACATGTACATGCCACAACAATATTTTATCTAAATAAATGAATATAATTTGAAGAACGACAACAAAATCTTCAATAACTATCATTCACTTTTATCCTCACTATAGAAGATCAGTATGTGTCATAAAAACTCACTTTCATGGGGCATTCATATACTTGTCTATAATATAATTATTTTCTTACTATTAAATGTAAAATGATGAACACATAAAATATACACTACATATATAACCCATGTTATCAAGATTAATACAGTAGAACATCACTACTGGTCCACTGGAAAGTTAACTCCAGAAATTCAACCTAATAGGTACAGGTAAAACGTTTTATAAAACACAATGAATAAAAACAAATGATATGTGCGGAATAAAAGACCATACTCACATGATAAAACATGATTCTAATTTAAACATGACGAATAGGAGTGTAGGGCTAAAATATCACCATGACAATACTCACTGCTAAAACAAAATATGATAAGAATTCAGATTGTCTGCAATAACAAAATCATGGCCAGTAGACAGCAGCAAAACCCACCTGATACAGTGATCATTCATCATTCATTGTTTTCAATCAAAATTTCCGTCAGCTTTCTTGCACATGTTTATTGTTTTCAGAGACATTGCATTATATTTTAACAATGTAGCAATAAAATAAAAACATAATTGTTGCCAATTTAAAGAATAATAGGGGATTAGTTTAGCCCTAAAAATAAATCCTGTCCTGAAAGGATTATAATTTAAAAAAATAAAAATTAATCTAGCAAAGACTTTATGTGTGCCTTTCGACTTGGCCTTCTTATAAGTGAGCAATACCTAACACATGATTTGTTTCATACACAATAACGCAATTCATTCATGAAATAAAGAAACTAAGTCACAGGATACACATTATCCTTCTCTTAAACTATAATTTTTTTAAACAGCAATCATCGTTTAAAAAAATCCATGATGGTAATATCTTTAGGATAACATTATTCATGAAAACATTTTAGTTATGGCGCTAATCGACCTGGAAAGAGTTTTAACTGTAACAGAGAAAACTCATAAAACTGGTGAGCAAAAAAACATTGATGAAATTTTGATTATATTTGCTATCATTTAAACTTTTCAACTTTCAGAGTTAAACATTGTGAAATCAAGAACCAAATGTTAGATGAGAGATTAAGAAATTTGACCCAAAAGTATTTAGTCTGGTGAATATCTGCAGAAGTTGGGTTTTTAGATCTGTTTGTTCAAATCTGGACCAGACCTTTAACCTTGAACTAGGGTCAAATCCTAGGTTCGTTTACAGGAAGACCGGACTGCTGAATACTAGATGAAATTTACATCTTCCTTTAATATTTTTTCTTATCTTCACTATTCATTATTTATTCAACTAAATATAGCAAAAAATTTACAACAAAATAATTACAGGTATGCATTTTAAATGAGACATGCGAGTTTTCACATGAAATAAAGAGTAACGTCACATACATAACATTCTAGTAAGGAACAGAAGGGGATTAATCTCTAACTTGAGTTGCTTCACATATCACACCGACACAACATCCCACCTAACATACAGCTGCTTAATACATCATGAATCATATACCTGAATTGTTTTCAACACTGATGAAAGCTACAAGATATACTTTGCAAATCAATTCACATGAACAGAAATATGTCTACATATTAAGTATTATACTATGATTATCATGTAAATACATGGTCACATACCAGAAGTACAATTTATATTAAAGAATAACTGCTACGGATACATGTACATCTCTATGTTCAGCAGGAAAAAATTATTTTTAAAATTTGGGGGGCTACTTTTCAAGCTTGCTTGCATGAAAATAACACTCTTTAATTTGTTTTGCATTGAACGCTATGCAAATTTTGGGGGCTCTTTTATGACTTTCGGGGGCTCTTTTTGGCATTTCGGGGGCTACTTCGCCCCGAGCCCCAGTGTATTTTTTTCCCTCTGATGTTCAGACATCTTCATACAGCAGGAATCTTTTGCTAATGTCCTTTCTCCTCATTGAAGTATTATAATTGTGCCAAACTTGTAGATTAATCACCAAGGACAAAAGTTTGCATTTGTGGTTCTAGCACATAGTCCTTAGCTCTTTATATGCCACACAAACAATGTCGATGTGCCACATCATATACCAAAGGCTTCAATATTATTTCACTATTTCCAGTTCAAGATGAATCTATACCGGTGTTAAAAGGATTGTCTTGGAGCTAAACAAGACCGAAAAAAGGGTAATTTTGCAAAGCTATTTTGAGATATTAAAGGTAATACAAAGTTTTGGGAGATTTTGAAAATTGGGTGGATAGTGAATCTTTACAATTTTGATATATTTGGATGCCCCTGTGGATGTATTATAAGCACTATAAAAATTAGCCTCTAAAACACTTCTGTTTTCGAGAAAAATTGAATATAAAAATTTACCGGTGCTCCCAGGAAATTTTGATAAATTTCGAATAACGCCTATGGCCGTACAATGGTAGCTGCGACCATGAAAATCTCAGAATATGTAGTTGGGATATATAATTTCCAAACGGGAATAGCTAATCGGTCGATTTTAGTCAAGAAACATTGTTTCATAGTTATAATTTATATCTTGACCTTGAGAGGGAGCTATACAACATAAATAGTTTATTATTTATAATTTCATAACTTTAGACTCGATTTCATCCGCGACAACGATCAATGTATATTGTAGGAACGTATATGCTTCCAATATGTTAATTTGAACCAAATTCATGACCCCATACCAAAACTTTGTAATACCTTTAAAGTGAAATTTTCATTGACATATTTGCTTAGGTATTCTGTCAACAAAAAAACTGCAAAAATTTGAATTTGAAGAAAAGCTTGGAAGAGTTTTTTTTTAATTGATAGAACTAAAAGCATGAAAATGGTATGATGGTGTTACCTGTTGTATATCTAGCCTTAACAAGTGTCAAACTAAAATACATTATGCATTGGAACATAGGGACATACTGCCGACCTAAAGCAATTGTCACCCATAAAATGGATTCAGTCCTACTTTATGGAAGATAAAATGAAACTTATCTTAACCCTGAAAATCATGGCAAACATTTAACGCATCACCCATCAAGTATAAATATTGGAACGGAAGATATCTGAGCAAGGTTTTGAATACTTCAATGCATGACAAAGTTGATTTATTTCTACCTAAAGAGAAGGTTGAGTTCTGGGAAGAGCTGAAAATAATTTGTGAGCGTTATCATTGTATTATGCAAGTGTGGAAGTACATCAGATAACAATTATTCCCTGAAAAGCATTGCTCTTCAAATGCCTTAATATTCTAAATATGGCATGTAACATCATTAAAATCAGGACAGTTCGTGCAGTCCCATATACATCTTTCTGTGTACAGTGCTTGTTACTTTACGAAGACTGGGCCAAATTTCTTATTATTTTGATGATTCCAGAACCTTGCAAGTACACACCAGTACTTCTATGCTAGATGATCAACCTTTTTTGATCAATTCCACACTGTTTCTTTCACAATGCAATTGCATGACCAGAACTCAACTTTGTCTTTAAATGTGCCGGTAGGTTAAAAAAATTGAAAAAAAGGGGAAGCTCTTTTTCCATCTGTTCTGTTAGTATCCATCTGTGTAGATGGCACTTGAATTCCAGTCAAAAGAAAACAAGTTAAGAGATTTGGGTTGACCCTCTCAAAAACCTTAACATACAATTAAAGCTTAGTATGGTATTTTTGCTTTTTGATTGTGAAATGGATACTAGCGTTAAAGCATGAAAGGAACAAAATTCATACAGGGATAGCTAAAAAAATTGCTTTCAAGTCTGCCATTGAACTACATATCACATGGCACACAAGCATATCAGGAATCTAATAATCTACAAGAAGATTATGAATTGTTAAAGGGATAGTTGAGTTCTTGTTTCAGACCGCAAATGCCTTCAGTGCATGGTTATTGCTCTTATTCTTATCTATGACATTTTTAGTGCTCTTTTAGGACCTAAGATTGCTATGAAGGTAATTTTAGACCCCAAAATGTGTGAAATTTAGCCAATACGATCATACTAATTCAGCTCCACTTTCAAACAAATATGGTGACCGTTAATTGATTAATCAATAATAACAATACACGGGCCGGCTGGTTGTGCGTATTATAACCAACATGAAAAAGCCAATAAAACGTACAAGGCGCTATCATGTTTATTTATGGATATTTCAGCCGTCTCTTTTGATAAAACAAAGATGATTTTGTCATTTAAATTGTATGTCCTTTCCAATTTGACACTCATTTTTTCATTATCTCACAACAAAATTATTTTGTGTAGCACCCTCTGCAACAAAACTATCCCTTTAATACATGGTAACTAATAATAAATAGAAAAGGATGATGCTTTGAATTTGCTTTCAAACAGGGTGTGTGAAAGCAGCATGGATATGGAAGAATTATTGAGAGGAGCTTGCGTCGTAAAAACACATCTAGGGGGGCTTGCTAGCATGGGCTAGGGTACGTCATGGTAAATACTCAACAATAATCTCAAATAAACATAAACAAATCACACTTAAAGCATGTGATACTGTCCTACTGATACTACAAACACAATTTGAAACAATAATAAACATATCTGTCAACCCTTTCTCTTCTTTTTATCTCATGCTCTCTCTCTCTCTCTCTCTCTCTCTCTCTACCTCTATGACCTTTCCCTCACGACAAACTACAATGGGACATAGAGACATGAAATCAAACTGATTAACTTGGAAAGCTGATATGTTTGGATAATCATTTGACACCATAACTAAGCCCTCTACCCCAGGAGCCACCCCACAGTCAGAGGGGTGCAGGAACCACTACGTTGGTCTTGTTGTTAACCTGTATGTGACACACAGGACATTCACAGACAGTGGTTGCACAGGATGAGCAGAGGGCTAGGTGTTGGCATGGTCCTACCACCACACTACGCTCACGGTCCTGACATAGGCAGCATGTGAAGTTCTCTCTTATATGTAACACCTGAGAAAGATACATTAAGAAAGGAATGTAATTCACATCCCCGTAAATATGTTATTGCATCAGAGCAACTACACTTCTAACCCCCCCCCCCCCCCCCCCCCCCATTTTCCCAGAAAACATGTGCTCCTGGACAAATCCAGACAACTTTCAGTCCTTTAAATAATACGGTTTTTTATTTTAAGGAATGTGACACAGGCAGCATGTGAATTTCTCTCTTATATGTAACACGTGCGAAGGTACATCCAGAAAGGAATGTAATTCACATCCCGTAAGCTACATAAATGTGTTTTTGCATCAGAGCAACTACACTACCCTCCCACCATTACCCACTTCCCCAGAAAATGTTGTGCTGCTGGACAGACCAAGTCAATTTGGGTCCTCTAGATACTGTGGTTTTAATTTGAAGGAATCTGATAATTGCTTTGTTTTGGTCTATTTAAATGCCCCCAGCAAAACAAAACAAAAACAAAATCCCCCCACCCCGTTGAAAAACAAATTAAGGGGAAGGGTACTTAGAACATTAGAACAAACTCCTGACATGAACCAGGGGAGTGTTTCACAAAGACTAAAATCGACTTTAAGTTGGACTTTACTATGGTAGGCTGTTCATGCCACTGTTTGCTCTCACCAGTTACTGACATTGGTCTCTCAAGGGACTTACAAATCATGGTCACAAATCTACAGAATTTACATTTTTTGATAATTCATTTTTGAAGGAAAAAATATTATCTAAATATCATAATGGTAAGAGCAAACAGTGGCAGGAACGGCCTGCCATAGTTAAGTCCAACTTAAAAGTTGATTTTAGTCTTTGTGAAACACTCGCCACTACTACTGATACTATGCCTTGGTTTCACAGTAAGTTCAAGTTTCAAGTTCAAGTTTTATGACAAAATATAATAGAGTATAATCATAACAGTACAATAACAGTACAATGTAGAATAGAGAAAGACGAGGAGACCTTGGTTGAAGCACAGCTTGTTAAGTTAAGGCCCCCTCATATGATGTGACAAAGATAACTGATTCATGAATACAACAACAAATATGGAATATATAAAACTATTTACAAAATACTCTCAGAGAACAACTACCCAACGATGCATCGACCACAGCATGGATGACTACAACAAGTATACCTGAAGATGCTGTTCTAGAAGGATGACATGGAAATGATCTTGTTACACACTCACCTTTTCAACCCTTTCTAAATCCAGTTTGAGCTGTGATTGTAGTTGTTTAAGCTTGTTCACTGGTAAATTTGACAGTTCTGCTACCTTGTTAAGCACATGTAAATGTGGACCTCCTGATAAGCCTTCTATCTCTTGCTTTAGTATTCTAGATTCAGTGAAAGCCTGTAGGGAAAGAAAGACAATGCATTTAGATGATGATCAAGTTTCATGCTCTGATGTGTCAATCAACGGCAAACCAAGCAATCTGTGAACAGCATGCTTGTCGTCTGAAAGGCTAATCTCAACATGCTTTGCATAACAAGATTTAAGAGACTACAACTCTATCGTGACATACCTGTAACACGCAAGATATGTTGCACCATGAAACAGCAGTACATCAAATATGGAAATATTACATATTTATAGATATGCTCTTAGAAATAAAATACTAGCCAAACTGATGTCTGCCTATGCATCTCTAAAATGATAGCAATGACCAAATCTTCCATTGACACAGAACTGCCAATTTCATTAAAACATGTCAATATTCTATTCACTGAAAATCTATATAACTAAAATTATATTACAATTTTTAAAAAACTTGATCCAAAAGAAGTCTGTATTCATTTAATACTATCAGTATTCATATAAGATTTTGTTAATAATTATGACTGTACTATTTTACATAACATAATGAAAGTACTACTGTACAGTTGTTGTGGTTCCAACGTTTCAAACATTTGTAACGAAGGTCAATATCCTCACTACAAACAGGCAAACAAACTCTCTATTCAAGGATTAAAGTGACATAAATGTTTAAAACCACACATAGAATTTACAAATAGATGATTAAAGAGCACTTGAATTACTTCAAATGCATTACTAAGGTGGTGAGTCTACAACACTATGAGGAGAGATTGAACAATGAATACATAAACAGTACTGGGGTTTGTTTGTATCATTAGAAGGATGCACAAATTAAATCACTCTATTAAAACATATCAACGATGAATCCAATAAAGGGGGTCTTATTCCATGCTATTTCAAAGGATTTGAATGAAAGAATGAATAGCCAATGGGTCAGGTCCACCTTTAAACAAGAAATTGTGTACTTTTATGTTCAACATTAGTTTTCTCTTCACTATCCAATATCAACTTGGTTCGCTTGTTCTTTAAAATCCAAAGTCATAAGGGTTTCAAGCAATGGTCGATGTGTTTCACTCTAAAGAGGTTCTGTAAATCCAAAAGTGTTCATGTGCATGAAACATTTGGGAATTTTATGAGTGGTTCATATACGCAAAATTTCTTGTTTTAAAATAAATGAATCACAATCTCACAACCGACACAACAATGGATTGTGCAATTACTGGTGCCTGAAAGTCTCTTCACATGAAAATGGCTGCCATTATGCCATTTCAATTTCAAAAGTTTGAATTTATAAAAAGTACTCTGGTTTTGTAGGAGTAAGGGACATTTTGATGAAATAGTATCAGCCCATAATGATGGTTTCAAATAAAGTTAGCCTTAATGTTAGTGTGATATAGTGGTGGACAACTTTCATATTTGTCTCAACACACAAAATGACAATTTTTTTTTTTATAATACTTTTTAGAAGACCTACGATAGCCTGCAATACATTCAAGCATCTATTTATTATCCCAAGCGACAATGCGCTAAGGAGGTAAATAGAAATAAGTGATTTTTTTTTATACAACAAAACAGGTAAGTTATCCAAGACTACATCACAATCCACTGACCGAATTGCCAATATGAGATTCGCACAGATGAAGTGATTCACGTTTCCAGCACTCATAAATTTCTCATTATTGGTCCAATTTATTGAAAACTTTCTCCCTTCCGTTTCTCTCAATTTTGATCTGCTTTCATACAAATGAACTCATAAGAAAGGTTGGATTGCCTTTTAAAAGTTGATTGAGAGTAAGTAAGAAGTATGTGTTACCTCTTCTTTTCTTTGTAATGCTGTATTCTTTTCTACTTCAGCATGCTTTGCTTTTTCTTGAGAATCCGTAGCCTCTCGTTTCCATGCATCACATGCCTGTAAGAATCAAATGAAAACATAACAAACACCTCTCCAACACTAGTCAAAATGCATTGAAATTTTGTTTTAAAGGTATAGACCAGTTTTGGAAACGCCCCTCTCTCAAAAAAATGAAATGGAAGCTCTTATTACCAATGATGTAGAAGAAAATGTTTTGACTAATACGTGATTGATATATTTGGTCAATTATCATATCAATCCGGCCTGGATAGATATCGCGAATGCACTTCAACATTTAACATTTTTGGGGCATATATTTCTGTTTTTTTGCAAATTTAGGTTGAAGTATTGCCATGTACACCTCTGAGGGCAATATTTAAACAATATTGGATGGATATTTTGCACCCAAAACACTTGAACCGCAATTTTACCAATACTGGTCTATACCTTTAAAAATCATTAGGGGAGTATCAAAGATTTGAGTAGACATGTTGAAATGCTCTTGACTTTCTCTAGTACAAATGAGGGACAATGTTTTACTTGTTTCATTCATTAATTGGCTCTTTGAATAAATAGTTTAATTTATTCTCTATTCTAAAAAGAAATTATACATCTACACAAGCTCTTTCCAGAAATGCACCTGACACCCTCAAAGCATATCACATGGTTTGTCAATCCAACCAATTGTTCGGAATAGCAAAATGAAGTGTGTTGTCAACAATATGTTAGGAGAGAAATGTCTATTAACTTGAATGTATCATGGAAATTATATATTCCTCAAAAAGCTGAGAATTTAAAAACTGAATGATAGACTTTCCATAAGATTATAAGAAAAGTAGTAACTGTTTAAATGTTGACATATGGGAAATGCTCTCTGTCATGAAGTTTAAATGTAGTTTTAATATATCTTTAAAGGTAAAGACCAGTATTGGAAACACCCCAATTTCAAAAAATGAAATGGAAGCTCTTATAACCAATCATGTGAAAGAATATGTTTGAATAATACATGATGATAAAAAATTTGCCGGGAAACCGCCTTCTATTTTAATATTTGGTAAATTAGTTTATCTATTGGACTGTGAGAGATAAAAACGCACGTGTCGCGCACGTGTGCATAGTCCCATATACATCTTTCTGTGTACAGTGCTTGTAACTTATATGAAGACTGGGCCAAATTTCTTATCATTTTGATGATTCCAGAACCTTGCAGTACATCTATGCTAGATGATCAACCTTTTCTGATCGATTTCACAACGTTTCTTTCACAATGCAATTGCATGACCATAACTGGTCTTTATCTTAACACATGTATGGAAGTTGTTGTTCTTTATCAAATCTATAAAATTCTATAACACAGCAATTACACATTGCTTCTTCCTACATGTAACCTTTGCAATCTAGCATTCATTTTGAAAGTTTTGAAATAAGGCATGCTTGTCTGCAAAATCACATCGCTTATGAAATTTACGTGTTACCTCTCCATTTTCCCTTTTACCAAGTCCTTTGTTTCAATAAGTACGACATAATGTGGTATTCATGTCTGACCTTTAGTATGAATCACAAAGAGGCTAGCCTCTTCAAAGAGTTCCTAAATGTCCGTCTTTTTGTTTGTTTTCTTTTTAAAGACCTCTATACTGTTACAGTATTGGCATTTCACTTCTTGAGTCCTGACTAATCTGTAGTAATACCGGCTATTCTGATGGCATCTTCAATATTATTATTTTCAAATGCATGGATTTCATATATATGATTGAGGAAATACTTAAATGTTGTCTTTTATGAAACAATGCATTCCTGGTAATGACTGCTAATTTTAAGTGAGTTGTAGTCTTGATCATATCAGTTCTATTTCCTTGTTGCACATTACAAACAGAGTCTTAACTTAATGAGAGTCTTAACTTAATGTTATAATCTAGAGAGAAGCCATGCGTAGAGAAGTTTTTATCTGGATATGTAAATGTGCATAGTGATAAAGATATTCAATTACTACTCACTTAAATCAACATAAATTCCAAAGGATCCACTCAATTACTACACATCAGGGAATAATTTTCCTGGTATCGCATCGCAACTTGCTATGCATTTTTGCATGACTGCTATACAAAATATCTTTTGTGTAGCAGTTTTCTTCCATAGAAATGTACAGAATTTCATTTGAAATATTTATCCATCAGCTGAAATTGCTAATCAAAAAAATTGTGGCAAATTATTCCCTGCACATGCACCATGTGTTACTTATAAAATACTAACAGCACTTCAAAATAATTAACCTCTTAGCACCTTTTGACTGCATACTACTTTACATGTAGGTTTGAAAGGTTCTTGATAGAGTGAAATAACTAATAGCCAGTTCACACTTTTGGAAATTTACATGAAAAATTGTATAAAGAAACTGATTTTGATGAGGTCAGTTGACACAACAGCTTTCCAATCATTAGTTCAAGCTCATGTTAAGACCCGCCCAGTTGAGCAATTTGTTGAAAAATACAATGCTCTATACAATGTTTCATTATACATTTCTTTACATGACATTCGGACTAAGATAAATTTCATGACAGCTATACAATGAATGCTAGTAGTGTGAACACAGCAGGGTTAAGGAAGAAAACCGTTTCAATTAATATAGAATCAACATGGGATCCCCAAGGTGTGAATTGTGAGACATCCTCATACAAGACAACAAAACTTTGCAGGTACGGCCTGTGATAGGTTATAGGCAAATCAAGGAATATGAAATATGAAGCCCAATTTAAAGCCATTTAGGTACTAAAGAAGGTGCTAAAGGGTTAACACTGAAAACGAGTAGTAAAACCAAAACATTGACTATGTTAGTGGATATGATCTACAATGAGAGGGTGCTTTGTTGAATCAGTAGCTGAGAGGGTCTCACCTGTTTCGCCTGCGCCCATGACTCCTCCCACTTCTGTACCTGCCCTCTCAGTGTGTTACACTCTTCTTGTAACCTGCCCACATCGATGGTCTCCCCCTCGCCTCCACCGTTATGGTTCTGCCCCCCTGACCTGGTCCCACCGGTGGAGTTGGATGCAGAGGTTGTCATAGGTGTACTGGAGCTAGGAGACCCCGAGGCCGATCCTATAGGGTCTCCCAGCATGTGGCCTAGACCCATATGCCTTAGACTAGATGGTGCTGTGTTGGGTTGACTCATAAATGCAGCTGCAGCCTGGTACGGACATAAGGATATAAAAATACTTCACTTTTGTTCTTCAATTTCATTATACAGTCAAACCTGTCTATAGCGACTGTCCAAGGGAAACACAAAACTGGCCTTTATAGACAGGTTCCTTTAGTACATGTTTCAATGAGAAACCATTTTCAAGGGAAACAAAAAATGTGGTCCTTGTAGACAGGTGGTCACTAAAGCAGGTTTGACAGTATATTTCAGCATGGTAAAACTTGTTTCAGCCAGAGGTTATTCTTCAACTGGTCTATCACCTTTCATCAACCTCAAGGCACTGCCACTTTTATCATTGACCTTTCACCTCTTCATGTTGCCATTCTCATCAAATCCTCCATATCAAATTTTACAAATCATCTTAGAAATATGTGCTTTACAGCAACTGGATTTGTTCCATTATTATGTCCCCCTTTCCTGTAAAGAGATTGAATTTGACCTACCTACCCTAGCACTGACATGCACAAATTCTCTTTTAAAAACTCAAATACATGAACATGAACAATCAACGTCTGACGTGAAGGAAAGAGTTCAATGAAATATCCAAATTTAATTACCTAGCTGCTAGTTTTCAAATGGCCAAAGGATGCCGTTGGGGTAATCGCCAGCAAAAATCTTCATCTACAGTGTAACATGTTAAAAGCATACCAGTTCTTGTATTGATGTAATACTGGTCTTTTAACTGACTGGTGGCTTATGAGACCTTTTCTCACACTTGAAGCCATGACATAACATTCAACGTAGATTAAACTATTCATATTGGGACCTCACTCGGGTAGAAAATTACAATTCTTTTTAATTGCAATTTCATTTTAAAACTTGTTGTAAAATGTGCAGTGGCCTTTGTGCATTAATAATAATAATAATATGAATTTATAACGCGCACGTATCCGAAACTTCCGATCAAGGCGCGACAAAAATGAATAAGCAGATTACACAAAACAGTTCAACAGATATTATTTCTACATTAAAACAACTTCACCTAACTATGGTGCATTATTTTAATTCACCGTGGCTGTTTCTAGAGTTTCCAAGGGAACGAGCCCCAGTCTATTGTTGTCACTGACCTGCTCAATTTGTTGTTGTTGATGTTGCTGCTGTTGTATATGTTGCGGAACAAACGCCGGTGGTAGGCCCGAGAGAGGAGAAGCCGGACTCTCAGGCATAGAAGACTTATGATTAAGACTGCTACTGGTTGGGATGTTGACCGGTGCTGACGATCCTAAGCTCAAACCTGACAAAAAAGATGGAAAAGTAGCTGGTGCTTACGGTACCAACAATTTGAAAAAGCTGGTGTTATGAGGAATCATCATGTTTAAACTGGTACATACATTGTAAATATTTCATCTGTTTATGGCCATAATGGTGTTGACTTTGTACTAAGTATACAAATTTCGCTGCTTGATCGTGCAGCCATTCAATGCACGCAATAGGCAAACTCTCGAATCGCGGCACATGGTTAAACAAAAATTGGCTTTTTAAAAATTTGGTCATTCATAATTTTGAAAAATCAGAATATTCTAAATGTTTAGGTCCTAAAAAATTAAAATTATATCGAAACTGTTGGCAGGTATGACTTGATGTGTGAACATCTAAGAAATCAGTTTTGCACCAGAACACAGTGAAGAGCCTCGTGCAATGAAGACTGATGATGTAAAGGCAGGAATGGAAAGCGCTTTCTGTGCATGAAATCATTAATAGGGGAGTATAATAAAATTGTGCTTGCTTGGTGGTTTTCATGGTTTCTAAAAGACTGAAATGAGCTTTCCTTCAAGCAAGACTTTCATAATGATTGTACATGATTTACTCTTGTGCTCCTGTGACCAGTTTAGTTATATGTCTTTGCGGCCCATGGGATCGCTGATCTCCGAAATAGGGGAGGGAGAATAAGATGATGATGATGTATACACATAAGCTGAAGAACTTAATACATCTCATATCCAGAAATTTGAATCATACAAATTACAACCCTTTTCATTACAAATTAAAAAGTGAAGTAATTTTTGTTTAATGTTAATTAACATTCAAATGAAAAAGATATTTTGTACACTATTTCTGAATAGACTACATTGTATTGACTTCAAGATCAGGAACAGATTATATTTAGATGTTCAAGATCAGGAACAGATTATATTTAGATGTTCACAAGAATTTTTTTTAATTAGTATGAAAAAGGTAAACAAGAATGGATCCAGAGTTCCAGACAGAACACAACATGTCAAAGACATTTCAAACACAATAATAAAATACGGTTTAGTATTGGGTAAATATAACTGACCGACTAATCATAGACACTCTTTTCTTAAAAAATTATGCAGCCAAGTAGCATGCATGTTATATGAAAAGCTAACTTTCATGCTTTCATTGAAAATGAATTCATAACATAAGATAACAAAATAATAGCATGTTTTTTAAACATAACCTACAAAGTTCCAACTTTGCAGACTACATAGGCTATTCCAGATAGATTGTGCCTGGCATTTCTTTTAGCTTCTAAATCTACAGATATGTGCAAATCTATTGAGAATACATCGTCTTGTTTGGAGCCAGAAGGGCATTAACCTATATACTTTAACACAGAGTTAACGCCCTTATGGCTCTGATGACCTACCGTATTCTTCTCAGCTCTACATTGAGTTCTATTTATAGTTTGTACATACTGCTACAAGCTATGTCAATGGGAAGGAGGATGCATCATGCATACAACTAAAAATAAAGACTGATTTAGAATATTATTGCTATCCTTCATAAAACCATTCTTTTAAAGGGATCCGGTAGTTCCTTTAAAAAATCCTTGTTTTAGCTCATGCTGCAATGATAATTATAAACCTTTAGGTCAGTCAGGAACCCCATGACTCTTACAAGCCGATCGCCTGTCTGATTATCAAGATATTTATGATTGAAAATCGAAATCAAATTTTGCGTTTGCCAAACTGTTTTCATAACACTACAGTCTATTGGGGAAAACGAGTATGGTAAAACCGGTCACTCAAATATTTTTACTTTTTTGAGGCATTTCTTGATCATTTTGAAGCGCAATTTTTTTTAGGGCTTCAATATAACACCATATCACAGACACTGATAACAGGTAGGGCCATGCATCTCAGATTTAACATTGTTAAACGATCCCTTTAAAGAGTTTACTATTGTGTTAATTATTAATATGTGCGGAGAGAGACCGTCTAGCATGGTTTATATTAAAGACTTACCCATTGGTAAATGGCCCATACTTGTAGTAGAACTGCCTATTGATGAATTGTCATTGTCCAACTCTTTGTCTATGGCTGCTACGTCAAAGTCATCCAAATTCAGTTCATCTAAAGCATTCCCTGGGGACATAAAATAAGGCCATTCCTCACTACAGACGTCATGAATTATTACCAGACCTGCCAACCTATGGAGTTTTTTAATCCCAAAAGTTGTATTTTACTGACAAAAATTGTATTAACAAAAAAAGACACAGATCAATGCTTCTTACAGTTCCTACATACAGGAACATTTTTTTTAACCCAATAGCAACTAAACCGCCCGAAACCGCCCCTCCTTTTACTCACTGAACCGCCCGAAACCGCCCGTCCGTTTTCGTCCGTTTTCAACGCGCTATAGTATCCGTTCTAGGGTCTACCGTTATAATGTTATGCGTGCGTAATCCTTACGATGTCTACAGTAGGATTCAGCATCGAAAAATAGCGCAGGTTTCATATTCTTCAGAAAAATGTCAAAAAGAGAGAAATATTGCAAATTCTTCCAGTGAGTAATAGGCAATTTTTACAAAATTTCTAGTTGCTAATGGGTTAATGGATCATTGGTTGAATATGCATGATTTTGTCATGACTGGTGTGTTCGATGAACCAATGAACATCCCCAAATTGCAGATGTGAGATGCTTGTAGGATACTTTACAGGACAGAATTAATTTGTTTTGTTTTTTGAAAATCATATTTTATTGAGGAAAATCATACTGTCCCATTTACTTCTAAAAATTGTACGAAATACGGTTAAATCATACTGGTTAGCAGCTCTGTATTACCCAACTAGTTCATTCAGGAGTCAGGACCAAGTCAAAATGCATTCTTTGGATTCTCTTTGGTATTACATGTTTGGCTTTTCTTTGCGAACAAAGATTTAAGAAGGTATTCCTTGGTCTGGACAGGGCGTGAGGTGACTGACGAGCCCTTTACAGGATAGACACGTCTTGCCACAGTGGGTGCAGGGGGGGGGGTTTCAAAAAACTTGTCATCAGTGACGAATGACAGTTTTTGTTACAAGCTACTGAAATCCTTGCTTCTGATTGGTTATCAGCAGGTTTGTCACTGATTTTTGTAATTTGTCATTGAAAAAAGGCTTTGTGAAACAGGTCCCTGGGGTAGGCCTGGGAAGTAGGTCTTAGTAGAATAGGCTAGAGCCAGGGTGATAACATGATTTAGTCATTGTTGGTTCCTTTGGGAATCCCTTGGGATATCATTTTAAATGTAATCATCGCTGCATTATCATCATTCTTATACATAGGGGAAAGTAAAGAAAGACAGGTTTCTTGTACGTAGGCAGCCAGGACCTATATCATGAAGTCCTAAGGAACTTGGTAAGAAATTATGTGGACCAATTCCATCTTGGTTCAACATCACTGCCCTTCCCGTAACTCTATGCGTCTCCCCAAAAATATTTTATGAACAATCACTGTATTAATTTAACAGTTAATCTAATGAAAGTACTAGTTAGTTATCTCAGCAAAACTTAAAACTATGGTAGTATGCATTAACTACAATTAAGGTTTATCATTTTAAATACAATTTTAGAATTATTATAAACCAAATAAAAGCACAGGATATCTTAACTTTATAATTGTCTATTATGTATGAAGATTCTCAGTCTATTTGCTACACACATGAGTCTAAGATATACCAATCTGCTAATTATTTTCAATCTGAAGTTTATCTTTTATTTCATTGGAATCTCTAACTTTCTCAGATTATAATTTGTAAAATATACAATATGACATTGAGAACACTGCCTGAACTATTTTATCAGC
Source organism: Strongylocentrotus droebachiensis (assembly GCA_035222895.1). Lineage (NCBI taxonomy): Eukaryota > Metazoa > Echinodermata > Echinoidea > Camarodonta > Strongylocentrotidae > Strongylocentrotus > Strongylocentrotus droebachiensis. The sequence continues at coordinate 376,997 of JAVYIG010000475.1, read as the reverse complement.
GAAATAATAAAAACAAAAACAGTAACACATTGGTGAAGTAACATCTGCCAGTGCATAATTTCAAAATGAACTGAATAGCATTTGAAAAGCAATTTCATCACAATGAAATCACAAAAGCAAAAATTATGATGAAGTAAAAATGATAATGTTCTACCCACAAGTAATAACACAACTCTAATTGAATCAATAGAATTGGTTTCACATGCATAAGTAAATTGCAAACAATTTTAGCCATGATGAGACTTTTGTGCAACAGACAAAAAAATTAATGAAAACTTTTTCAACAATAAAATTCACTTTGAAAGACACATTAATACATGCTGAAACATATCTAAAAAAAGAATAAACATGAAAATGGAGAAAAAAATTGACAGTATGATGTTGAAATCAAAAAAATTTGGTGAAGTTTTGTTATTATTTGATTCAAATCAAACACTGTATGATGTGATGTTTGATTATTTAAAACAGCTTAAACAATGACTTTTGCCATTTATGTACCGTAAATCTCTGTGTATAAGGCGCACCCCTATCTTGAAGAAGAAAAAAAAAAAGGAATTTTCTTTTCTTTTTTTTGCCTAAACGAAAACACACGCGGGGAAGGACTTTCATTTAACATCGAGGTGCAGTTGAAGGCGCCGATTTGTGCTTGTGAACATGTCACAATTAAAAGTAACAATGTCGTTTTTAGAAGAATGTGTAAGATCATTAATGTAAATTAAAAACAGTAGAGTACCTAGGATAAAACCTTGTGGTACGCCAAAGCAAAATTGGAGGAATTATTATTATAAACTAAATATTGAGATCTATTAGAAAGATTACTTTCAAACCAAGATGACAGACAAATTTGAGTGTTGTTCTAGTTTCCGAGTGGTGAGTCAACACACCGATTACTGAGCTGGGAGACATTGCCAGGCATAGCGCCATAAATCGAAACTAAAATTTGTTGTACCTGTGTATAGGACACACCCCTGACTTTCAATTTTTTTGGCGGCAAAAAAGTGTGCCTTATACACGGAGATTTACGGCATACCCAAAGTGCTGCTGCAGCATTTTTTACGGCGATTTACCGCATCCTATTTGAACGAGGCTTATGGGTGGAAGATATAAAGCGTGTCCAACCTACCTACAACGGATTCTACCGTATCACTGGTCGGATAGAATGGTTGTGCATTAGGCGACATGGAGCTGGCAAAGAAAGAACTAGTGCTGTGGTTTATCGTCAGTGGCATCTGAGAACAGGATGGGAAAAAGAGATTCTGGGAGAGAAAGAGAAGGTCGTATAACATTATTATCTATCATTCAATTCAATTCAATTCACACTTCAGATTAAATTAAATTCACAATACAGATAAATTCAATTCATAATTCAGACCAAATCCAGTTCATAATTAAAATTAAATTAAATTCATATAATTCAGTATGAATCCAATTCACAATTCAGATTAAATTAAATTCTTAATTCAGATCAAATAAGACAGACCTGTACCATACGATATGAGAAATACTTGGAACCAGAGGGTATCCTATTTTTTGAATGAAAAAATCATGAAGCTATTTATCATTTCAGCTTGGGAGCATTTAGTTAAGACTATCAGAGCATAGAAACATAGGAATGTGTAACACAATAAAATCAGAAACAATAACAATAACATGATTATCTATATTCTATGACATTGTAGGGGGGGCCGCAGTAATGTAAGATACAGGAAAGAGCATCGATTCAAGTGTGGCACCCTGCATACTTATTCCCTATCATGTGACCTCATTGTTAATTTCAGAAGGCAAATTGGAATACATTTGGATATTTTTTTACCCTCGCTGGCAAATTCAAAAACCAGAGATCCTTCATATATTGGGGATGGATTATACTTGCGGTCTTCGCTCAGTTTAGATTTCTAAATCTCAATGTGCGGGTTAGCCTGAATCCGATGACCGGGGTACTAATATATCTGTAAAGCGCTTAGACACATCGTTGATGTATTAAATGCTATATAAAGGCGGAATATTATTATTATTCCTACAGGATAGCGATGAGGACTTACTGAATTATCATCCTTCTCTGCATTGTGAGACCGATGATAGCTAGAAGTTTCAGAGACCGATGAATAGCTACTAGATGCACTATTAGACCGAGGTTTACCTATGGGTCCAAGACCGCTACTACCTGGGCTGTTAAGACTAGAGGCGTCACCGCTTCCAATATGACCATGGACATTGGGTGGCGCAAACGAAAAATCTAGACATAACTCCTGAAAAACAAAAAGAGTGGAGAATTTAATCAAATGTCAATTACTTTCCTCTAATAGCTGATACTTTGCATGGACTTGTTCACTTTACAGCACCACCTGAACTGTTGTTTCACAAATAGTTGTTGCCTATGTATACAGGAAAAGCTTTTGAACGAGAATCTTACATTACAATATTTTCCCTTAAGATGCAACTTTCTGACTGTACACTGGACATTTTGGTGATGGCAGTGGTCTGCAAGATGATCTTTCAAACAAGAAACAGCTCTTTATATAACAAAATATTAAAATTAATGACTCTGAAGTGATGTAATTACAATCAGTTATCTTAGAAACATCAACTTTTCCAAAAAACAGGTTATGTGTAGTATTGGAAAGTACAGCATACTGACCTGTTGAATATTTTTCTGTCTTGTTTATAAACTTTCCACTCTGTGTTGACATTATTGTAAGTAAATATTCATCTGTATTATGACTACCATTGCCATTCCCAGCTCTAAAAGTAAACACTATCTGATGTTTTAAAGGTAATTCAAAGTGTTGGTGTTGGTAGGAATGAAGGTAGAATTAAAACCAATTACAAATGAAATTTCATTAATCTTAGGGAACAATTGTCAGTGAAATCCATGTAAGCTTAGACACTTTCCAAAGTCCTTATGATCATTTCATCTATAGGCAAAAAATATTGTTAAATCAATACCATACTTAATATCACTTACATGTATATCCCTCTAGGTGGTCATGTGTTTATCCTGAAGACTACATTGACAGTGATTAAAACATACCGCTGTATTTGACCATGTGATTCATGTTAAGCTCCGTAACTGCAAGAGTTAACGCTAAGTACATTCAATGCTAAGTACATTCAATAATAAAATCAAGTCTTATCTCCTCATGTTACTATGACACATCAGTAATTTATGGTCTGTGGAACGATTTCTGAATCAATTACTTGTAGATGCCATAAATTTGAATACAATGTATTATAGATATTCTCACTCTACATGGGTCATCAGTGGAAGTTGTTGGCTGCCCGAAAGAATGCTGTTAGACCCCGTTCTCACTCACTTTGAAAGTGGTCTTAGTTAGACCGCTCCAGAGGAACGGGTCTTGAGGAACGGTTTGCGAGCGTACACACTCCGAGCATTTTTGTATGGCTCAAACCGCTCCACGAGTCAAAGTGGTCTTGTTGCTATGGCAGCTCAGGTCAGCAGATCAATTTTTTCGCGCGCTGAATACAAACCGTATGTACCGTACTACATGTTTCGCACGGAACGTCACTAGCTCACTTCCGTTCAAAGTACGCTTCCGTTCACATTGCACGTTAGAGCGGTCCAAACCACTCTTAATAAGACCCGTTCCTCAAGACCACCTCGGAAGGTGGTCTTCTGGAGCGGTCCAGAAGTCCACTTCCTGGACCACTTTGACCGTTCTCACTCACCTAAGAACCGCTCTGAGGAACGGGTCTTAGTTAGACCGCTCCAACGAAGTGAGTGAAAACGGGGTCTTTGACTGCCATTGACAAGACACAGCTGTTACCGCTTTTATTTTTATCTCATTACCATAACACTTCATCACAATGACAATCCCAACAATGATATAGTACAAAGGAAAATGCATTTGTGTATGTTGCACCAGTCCTCTGGAACAAGCTGCCAAGTGACATTCAAAACATTCAATGCCTAGAAACCTTTCAGAAACATGTTTAAAAGCTTTTATTTACTCAGAATTACTAATATTATCATGTTAATTTCTGGAGAAAGATTTGTGTATTTTGTTTTGTATAGCGCCTTGATTAAAGGTATTACAAAGTTTTGGTATGGGGTCATGAATTTGGTTCAAATTAACATATTGGAAGCATATCCGTTCCTACAATATACATTGATCGTTGTCCCGGTTGAAATCGAGTCTAAAGTTATGAAATTATAAATAATAAACTCTTTAAGTTGTATAGCTCCCTCTCAAGGTAAAGATATTATTCTAGCTATGAAACAATGTTTCTTGTCTAAAATCGACTGATTAGCTATTCCCGTTTTAAAATTATATATCGCAACTACATATTCTAAGATTTTCATGGACGCAGCTACCATTGTACGGCCGTAGGCGCTATTTGAAATGTATCAGAATTTACCGGGAGCACCGGTAAATGTTAATATTCATTTTTTCTCGAAAACAGAAGTGTTTTAGGGGCTAAATTTTGTAGTGCTTATAATAGTTCCACAGGGGCATCCAAATATATCAAAATTGTAAAGATTCACAATCCACCTAATTTTCAAAATTTCCCAAAACTTTGTATTACCTTTAAGTAATTAGATAAGTGCACTTTATAAGTATTTTATTATTATTACAGTCAAACCTGTCTATAGCGACCACCCAAGGGAAACACAAAAAGTGGTCTTTGTAGACAGGTTCCTTTCGTACATGTTTCAATGAGAAACAATTTTCAAGGGGAAACAAAACATGTGGTCATTATAGACAGGTGATCTTTGTAGACCGGTTCCTTTCGTACATGTTTCAATGAGAAACAACTTTCAAGGGGAAACAAAACATGTGGTCTTTATAGACAGGTGGTCACTAAAGCAGGTTTGACTGTATTATTATTATAATAGAATCACAATCCATGTCCAGATTAGAGATTGACTCACTGTTTGTAGAGAGGGGTTGCTGACCGGGTTACTCGTTGATGATGCTGATGACACAGGTGATATCTGGGATAGACTAGACGTTTGGTCCTCGCTTAATTCACGCTGAGTGTTACTCATTTCCTCTGCAGACACGAGGTGGACACAATACAAAAACAAATGTTAACAATCATGGCTTCAAGCTCCCCGGGGAGTTGAATAGTGAAATGTAATAATCCTCTTCCTACTATATACATGTGCAATGTTTTTGACTTACAAAAATGTACATTTGATAAGAGTACGCAACTAATTACTATGCATGTTATTATGATGGCTCTCATAACAATAATATTGAAATACATGTGGTTCATACTGGTCAAATAATAATGTTCTCACATAGCATGCCAGATTCACTTTAATTTGGTATTTCTAATATGCAATATGACCATTTCTATTTGTCTCAATATGGTTCTCAGTTAATAATTAATATCAATATGTTTGTACAAGTACCTGCAAAACCAACAGTGTATTTCTCTCTATGTCAACAAAATGATAAACATATACACTGGTAAGTTATCTATTTTATCGCAGGAAATCTATACTCAAAGCTGAAAGTGTCAGCTTTCCAATTATAATTTATTTGTCATCCTACACCTGATAGAAGGTTAACGCTATAAGGAAATTATTTCTTATTACAAAAATAGTTCAAACTTACGGTCTACGTGTGCAAATGCACAGAACGGGCCTCTGGGGCAGTAGCCAGTTTGTTGCATGTCGTTACATTTGGTAGATTTATAGATTTCTGGGTGGAACTGCTGGTCTGTTCTTGTATGACAGTATTGACAATTATCATTCTGTTCACAGTTTGCTGGATCTCCCCACTCATCTCCTATCTTCACATTGGGGCAGGGGGTAGACCTACAAACAAATCAGAGTCAAGTAGCAAAATAAAGAGGGAAGACATTGGAATAAGCGTTGGATGTACATGTATGTAGTTATCAAAGAGAAAGAGAGAGAGAGAGAGAGAGAGAGAGAGAGAGAGAGAAAGAGAGAGAGAGGGAGAGAGAGAGAGGGAGAGAGAGAGAGAGAGAGAGATTATCACTCTGTTCATAGTTTGCTGGATCTCCCCACTCATCTCCTATTTTCACATTGGGGCAGGGGGTAGACCTACAAACAAATCAGAGTCAAGTAGCAAAATAAAGACAAAAAGACATTGGAATGAGCGTTGGATGTACATGTATGTAGTAATCAAAGAGAAAGAGAGAGAGAGAGAGAGAGAGAGAGAGAAAGAGAAAGAGAGAGAGAGGGAGAGAGAGAGAGAGAGAGAGAGATTATCACTCTGTTCATAGTTTGCTGGATCTCCCCACTCATCTCCTATTTTCACATTGGGGCAGGGGGTAGACCTACAAACAAATCAGAGTCAAGTAGCAAAATAAAGAGGGAAGACATTGGAATAAGCGTTTGATGTACATGTATGTAGTAATCAAAGAGAAAGAGAGACAGCATTACATACATATGATAATATGAAAGTTCAGAGATAGAGTGTGTGTGAGAGAGAGAGAGAGAGAGAGAGAGAGAGAGAGAGAGAGATTGAACAATAATGGGTTAATAGATGAGAAAGAGGATCGGTAAGAAGAAAAAAAATTGAATTTTTGAGGCAAAAAAAAGTGCTGCAAGGAAATATTTTTAATTATTACTTTTAGTTACTACAGCAAATAAAAAGATTGCTCACATCTTTTTAATTTAACGTTTATTTACAATAAACAAAAGAGAACCCACTTTAGTCATAATATGACAAGATGAATTTAGCTCCAATCTGTGAAACCCACTAGAACTTTAACTTGGGATCAGATTGTCATTCTATATTCCGTCATGGCACATGGTTATGCCATACTCCGAATTGACACTCTCTACCTACAATGTACAATGTATGTGAGGTGCTGGGTATCAGTTTAGTGATGGGTAGAGTTTTCCTGAATGGTTTAACACCTATTCAGGGACGCAAGGCTAAAAAAAGAAGCCAGGCCCAGGGTAGCATTAAAGGTAAAGACCAGTTATGGTCATGCGATTGCATTGTGAAATCGATCAGAAAAGGTTGATCATCTAGCATCTAGCATCTGCAAGGTTCTGGAATCATCAAAATGATAAGAAATTTGGCCCATTCTTTGTAAAGTTACAAGCACTATACACAGAAAGATGTATATGGGACTACCCTATATCTCTCACAGTCCATGAGAGAAACAAATTTACCAAATATATGAATTAGTAGGCAGATTCCCAGCAATTTTTTTTATCATCATGTATTAGTCAAAACATATTCTTTCACATGATTGGTAATGAGAGCTTCCATTTCATTTTTTGAAATTGGGGCGTTTCCAATACTGGTCTTTACCTTTAACTCTCGTCTGCAGGCACACATTCTTATTTGACACTTTACCACAATACATACAGCCTTGTGCAGAGCCTCTGAATGTGCAGACAGTTACGTAAAACAAAGGACAAGGGTTTTTCCCTGCACTCTACATAAACCCCACTTGCGTGAATACATAAACATGTAGATACTGTAACAACATGAAAATGTATTCTAGATGGGACAATGTCAGCGCCATGCCATCGATTTAAAAGCCTCATACAGAGAGGGAATACTTTCTCACCTATATTTGAACTTGCGTGGATTTCTTCTCCTATCTCTAGCATTGTGGTATCTTGGACATGCGTAACCTTGGCGACAGAGGCGGGGAGGCTTGTTGCACGGTTCTGTCTTGTAATTGGCCAATACAAAATTGGTATCTAAATAAGTGAGCGATATGATAAAATCAATACATTTGATGGTGATAGTAGTCAAAATTGACTGATTGCCATAAAACACTAATAAAAAACAACATCACAATAAAAAAATTAAATCAAGAATAATACGTACTATGCACCACCCGAAAGCAAATTTGAAAAATAAAGGTTCATGTGCATGTATGTGAAAGCAGATACTCACAGAAATTACCAGGTATGAATATAGTCAATTTGTGGCAAAGTTTGCAACAAAAAAAGTTAGATGTATACATATTTCAATGATGAGAATGAACATTTTTCATGCAATCTTGAGTTACAGAGTAGATGTAATGGTAATCCACCACCTAATTTTGTTGTGATTGTTTTTGAGACAGCTGCACCAAAACAGTAGAACAATCAATTATCAACATTAAATGGCTATTTCCTCATGAACCATGAGGGTAATCCTGGATATGATTTCAAAATTCAAAGTTCTTACTGATTCTTTGTTCCATGTTCTTTAAAGTTGATTAAATTGACATGAGCATGTACAGAAAGTACACTACAGTATTGCTTGAAATAAAGTAGACACTCTCTAGCTGTGTCACGTGTGGAATTATGACTGCTGGGGTGTGTTTCACAAAGACTAAGATTGACTTTAAGTTGGACTTAAATATGGCAGGCCATTCATGCCACTGGTTGCTGTCACCATTGGTCTCTCAATTATGATCTTTAGATAATATTTTTTCCTTCAATAATGAACTATCAAAAAATAAAAATTCTGTAGATTTGTGACCATAATTTGTACATTTCTTGAGAAACCAATGCCAGGAATGGTTCGAGAAACTAGTGGCATGAATGGCCTACCATAGTTAAGTTCAACTGAAAGTCGATCTTAGTTTTTGTGAAACACCCCCCAGGTGTTATTCCATAGAATCAATTGTGTGATGTTACATGTACAGTGTATGTACTCACCTTGCCATCTAGGATCATCTACATACATGGTTTTATCCTTGTCCATCGCTACAGCAGGAGGAGGAGCTACCGAAGGAGCTTGTGTTGTGATGAGATTAGCCGTAAGAGATCCTAGATCACTGGGTAACGTCGTCGTACACTCGGGCAATAGAACGGGAGGAACGCACTGTCCTGGTGGCTTCGTCTGAGCCATCTCTCGTATGTCATACACTGGCTGTCGTAGGTCATGCGGGCCGTGCGCGAATGCGCAGTGAGGCCCATTCTTGACACAGTGCCCTCGTGCATCCGTCTCATGAACGCAGGTTCCTGTCTTGTAGTATCTCAGATGGTATCTTCTCTCTGTATCTCCGGTGTTGCGGTGAAGGAAGGGGCACCTATGAGCAAAGATTCAATATTATCATGGTGATCATCAGACAAAACATTATAAAATAAGCCTTTTTTCTTATTATCATGTACAAGAATTCATCCATGATAAAAAACACCACTCATATTACATTTGAAGCTTACTGAGCTGAGAATTACCAAAGGATTCTGTTGAAATTAATAAAATAGAACAGACATACAGTACATGTATGGGTTTCAATACAGGCCCTATTCTATGCAAGCAGGTACAGGTACCTCGACTACATGTATGTAGTTTACTCTACTCACCAGTCACTTACAGGTACATGTATGTACATGTTATTTGAGAGTGTTTGTTAATTAAACTTGCAGTATTTCAATAAAGAAGTAACATTTGAACTTTTTGAAGCTCTTATTTTGAGTACACTGTATACATGTACACTGCACACGTAGCAACATGGAACCCTAACATACTTGGCAAAATAGTTGTTGGTGATACATGATACATGTACTGTATTAGTTGACAGCACATCAGGTTCAAGATTCAAATAAGGTTTAAAAAACAATACAAACAAGATTGTATACCCTGATCAAAGATCTAGTGAATATACATTCACAGTACATGTACATAATATTTTTCAAAATTTAAATCCTTTACTACTAAATTCAAATAAAAGTATAGCTGACTTAATGTTCTTGGGCCACTTATCTTACTTGAACCTTGCTACTGTAACATTGCTACTTGCTAATGCTACATTACTATAGCCTAGATGTGTACCTAGTCACAGAGTGTTATTCAAATCTTAGATTCAGTGGGTTCCGCAGAATCATGGCATACTCCACGGAAGGTAGAGATAAACAATATGCCTCCATGATAACATAAACAACTTTAACTACATGTAGCACTATGTATTGTGTAGATTACTTTCATTATTTCAAATGAAAACTGAATCTGCCTATGACAATGAGAGCGCAACTGCAACTTGGAACATGTGATAACAATGGAAAGGGAAAGTCTCTCATACATACATGTACCTGTACATGTATCTCTTACAAAGTTATTGATCTTATGAAATGCAACATGTATAAAGTAGTAAGTACATGTACAGTATTGGAAAATGGGTACATGTTAAAATAATAGTCTACTTTGAGAAATACAAATTTCTTATGTGTTTTATTTGTATTGTTAGTTTGACAATGTGTAAAAATACATACAACACAATAACACATGTAGAAAAGAAATCAAAAGTGAAGGGAACTGCTACATGTACAGTATCAAAGAAGTGAACAACAAAAAAAAAGTAACTTTAGCGCGATGTCCTGACAGTGTATCATGCAATATATTTGCTCAGTGAATGTGATTTCCCCAATGGTTGTATCTTGATCGAAACGAGGCTCTATTGTATTAGTTTGCATTAATAAACAATTCAGAATTAAAATAGATATATATTATAAGGTTCTCTAAAAATGCAGATCTACATTTATTAATTATTACTAGAAGTACAATGTACAACGCAAGATCAGCTTTAAAATTCACTGTACATGTTCATTGACAAGTGACAACTTCTACCATTTCCATGATGAAGCACTTTATAACTGTATGAATGTACATTTACTACACCCAGGATCTGAATTGTAAATACTTGGAACTCCCTTCACTAGAGTTGCATTGGATATTATTAACAGCAAATGATGACATTTTTATTCGGATCAATCTAAACAATGAGGGGGGGGGGCATTTATGACTTCTTTCAAAGAAGATCAAAGAGGAAGTTTTAACACAAGTAAAATAAGTTACTTGTGATCTATGTAAACATCAATGTCAAATTATCAATCACAGGTTTTACTTTGTTACAAATGTTCAAGCAAGTATTGGATTGAGAAACGTTTATTCATTTCACATTTATCTACTTTATATTTTCCAAACTAATCATAAAACAAGGCAAATCCAAACTGCATTACTTTATAGATGTATAAACTATTCCAACAATTATAACTTTTTTCACAACTGCACCAGGAGTGTCAATTTTGACAGACATGGTGCATGACAAATGTTCACTATTATTATTATTACGGTATGTAGTAGTTCATTTTGATTGGTTTCCCTTACATTAAAAAATAACTCTGTGCATTAATGGAATAAGTTGTAAACATTACTTTAAAGTGTTTGGAGGTGTTATTTTACTGTTTATTTGGATATGTCCATTACATTTATGTAGTAGTCACATAACTCGCATTGGTGTCTTGTAAAAGTAAATGTTAGATGACTTTCATTTGGTTATATGTGGTGAACTGGGGATTAGGGACAAAATTCCTTGGACTTGCTACTTTCCTTAGTAACATAGGTAGATATACATGTATACATGTAGACAGAACCTGCTTACTTTATATGCTACATGTAACACCGATCTCTACAATACATACATGTACATGACTCAACATCAATTTCCCCATTCATCACCAATTGACTTATTCATTCTCATAGGAATAATAAATCTGCAACTTCATTGGAGCATTTGATGTGCACAAAAATATGAAATTGCATTTATAAACTTCTGTTAAAATTGACCCTACACCATTAATTTGCACTTACATATCAAATACATGTACATGTATATAACAGAATTCCTCATCATCCTTTTCAAAACCTTTGGTTGTTTCACAACATCAATTTCACAAGGACCCCATTCCATTAAAGATTTGTTTTCATTCCATGCTTGTTTGTTTTTGTTACTTAGTTTTCTATTGCCCAGATGATACATTTGGCATAAAACAACCCTTTGAAAATGTAAAGTAGACTAATTATGACTAAAAATTAATATCTGTATAGACTAGTATAAGTATAATGTAGACCTTTATTTTTTAATTGCACAAAGTCAAAGCTTCAGTAAAATGCTCAGTCATACATTGTACTTTTAGTACTACTTGTTGTAGTTTTAAACATGATGTAGGCTAGATCTATCTAAGAGATTTTGATTGATTATAAAATCTGCAGCTGAGAAATAAGACAAGCTCAATTCTTATTTGTATTAACATATATCTAGACTACTTGCATTTAATTTTTTTTTAATTTGAAGAAGCTTGAAAATAGCTCAAAAACTTTAGATTTGTACAAAGATCTAGGGTCTTGTCTTCAAGTTCAAATCATTCAATGTACCAGGTTCACAACCACAATATCTTCAAATAGCCTGTATTTTGGAGAAAATGCTGATGCTCAACCGATTACTCCAATTAACTCCTAAACAAATATGTGGGCCGACCTGATCCATTCGCTTACCTGGAAGATAACACGCCGTGCCCAACCCATGCATACTGACTCTGTAGTGCCATTGCTCAAAACAAAAACAAGGCACGCATAAAACGTGCGGAGCGCGCCCAAATATGAATCCACTACACGACATTTCGCAATAGCACATTGCCATTGTTTAGTTGTAACTACATTGACACTGCGGCCCATTTTGCCGTTTTAAACCTGTAACACATTATCTAGACAGTAACAAAAGAGTCTGGAATAAATTTGACATAAGTTGGTGTTTAATACATCTGTGAATTCTTCTTGCCATTTTGCCTACTTGAGTGCAAATATCTGTCAAAATATGTCAACAAGTTATCTGCGTATCGGCAATAACAAACATGGCGTCAATAACGCACGCTACAGCTGCCGACTGATTTTCATTACGACTCGCCCACTCTTGACAAAAACAATGGCAATACTCACTCATCTCTGTCTTCACAAAGGCCTGAAGTTTCATCGTACTTGGAGCAATATATATCCGGGCTATAATTAAAAGTTCCATCACGTTTACGAATCGGTCTTCGCCTTCGTTGATTCAGAAAATGCCAATGAAAACAGGTAAACGGCCGATGATTTGGGCACTTGTGCTGCAAGAAATCCTGGCATTGTTGTGTACGAAACTCCTTCAAGTAACTGAAAAGGAAAGCATAAAACATGGTTAAATCATCACGGAAATTTCTTGAAACAATCACAGAATGAAACAGAAAATAGTATAAATATGATTATTTTACTTACGTGTAGTGGAAAGGTTTTTCTGGTTGAGAAGAAACGACTTGATTAGCCGAAGCCTTCTGCTGCTCGGACGGCATTTTGAAGTTCAGCTGTTGTTGTACGGACGTACGTACGAACGTGCACGTAACGCCGTAAGCCCGCGCGAATAGCTCTTCTTATGCGAAGCCAATCAGCTCTGCTCTGACGTCAAGATCTCGGCCCGTGAATGAAGTCACATGACCCGGGCTTCCCCCTGACGTCACGTATTTTGGCAAAACAGCTGAGCGCTACACACGTGCATTTGTTTACCAAAACAAACTAATATCTTGTATTAGCAATTAATTAATGAACTAGTACATTCTCAGGAAACATAAACTGAAGAATTTATCACATTTATATAACTGTGAGCCGAGGTTTCGTCAAAGAAAGGACAGATAGTGTAATTTATATTATTATGCTATGTGGGTCCTCGTAACATTTTAGGAAAGGGTATAGGCCTACTGGTGACCGTTCACTTTTAGACCCGAACTCTCGCTAAAACAAAGTACATGCATAGGTGATATCCAATTCAATTCAATTCAATTTGATTTCGTCCAATAATAACATGGAAATTCATTGTGGGATTTTACATATTGCGTTTACATAAAAATCTTGTATAAAAAGACATCAAAACCATGACATTGAAATAGGAAATAATTACATTCAAATTCGTTTAGAAATTGGAAAAACATAACATGACATCGACACAATGCACAAATATACATAGTAAAAAGGCCCCAAGATTTTCAACATAGCTTTAGTACACAATACCCCGATCCCTTGCACCCCACCCCAGAAACTCATCCCAGCCGGAGGGACATAGGGAGGGAGAGAGAGAGAGAGAGAGAGAGATAGAGAGAGAGCGAGAGCGAGAGAGGGGGGACATATAGACAGAGAAATTGTTTGGAATAGTATAGAAAAAACGATTAAAAAAACGTAATATTGTGTAAATATTGTAGTGTAAACTTTCGAAGTATCATTAATTTATTGCAATATATTAATTCATGATTCTTTCATACATCACATTATATCTACATGATATTGTCAGCGGAGACCATTTCCAAGGCAAGTTGTGTATTGGGAAATTTGCTAACATTTTTCCAACAAGCACAAAATATGGAAACGTTGCCAACACTTTAAGATTTCCCACCAATATTTATGAACAAAAAGAACAATCGTTCTTAGATTAGGCACGTATTCACCTTGTTGTGGTAAATAACAAGACTAAGACTTGGAGACTTGTTTCACTTTCCCATTACTTTAGGCCCATCATTTAATCAAAAAAGATGGCTTGACTGGTATTTAATCTCGAGAAGAAATAATTTGAGTTGGAATTCAATATCTTCCTTATTGCACTCAGATTCCACGAATTGATCATTTACATCACATTTAATAAAATACCTCAATTGAATAACGATTAAAGGGAACCAAAACCTTCATACTAAGTTACTTTTCTTGTAAAATTTAAGATATTTGAATAACATCAGTGAAAATTGAACAAAATCGGGCAAGGAATAAGGAAGTTAAAGCTTTTTTAAATGACTAATCACTAGAGGGCGATATTCAATTTGATGACATCATTTGTGGACAACTCTCCATGCCTTTTGTACATCAAATTTCACGTTTTTCCTTCTTTCTTGTGATTGAGATAATCTACTCCCCTGAAAGCAAGGTATAGAATGCAAAATGATATTCTACTTCACATGTTATGTAGTCGGATCAAGAACACAATAAATACGAAGAAAACGAAAGAATTGTGAAATTTTCACTGATTTTATTGAAAATCTTAAACTTTACAATAAAAGTAACTTGGTATGAAGGTTTTGTTTCCCTTTAAACAACATAACGGCGCAAAATGTCCATCATGGCTGAAAGTGGAGCTAACTTTGATAGCAGTTAATACCCCCTCTTTTATATCTTTCAAGACTGTCGCTGCATGGGATACCAAAGAAGTCATGGGATGCTCTGTCAGACATTGCCAATTGTCATTTTTTATTATGCGTTTGTCTATCTATAAGTATGAATACCCTGCGTGTTCCCGAAATCTCGGGCTCGTAACAAAAGAAAAAGGCCTACCCGTATTGACTTTACACACCGGACTTTTGCTGAAAGGGGGGGGGGGGGGGTGTGTGCTGAAAAGGCTTGTATAACAAAAGAAAAAGGTCTATACCCGTATTGACTTTACACATCGGACTTTTGCTGAAAGGGGGGGGGGGGTGTGTGCTGAAAAGGCTTGTATAACAAAAGAAAAAGGTCTATACCCGTATTGACTTTACACATCGGACTTTTGCTGAAAGGGGGGGGGGGGGGTGCTGGGAACACTCATATGCGTACCCTAAATAACTGGGGGGGGGGCGGGGAGCTAAAAAAATACCCAAACAGGTTTGCCAATGCTAATATTTCCGGTCATCTGATTGGCTGATATGTTACGTCATTAGCAATGACGTAACCGTTAGGGTGAGTGATAGGATTATAGAAATCATACAGAATCACTTTTCATCAACCCATCGTTGGCTCAATCGGTAAGGTCAGCGTAAAACAATATCAGAGTAGTGGGTTCAAGTCTCAATTTATTCAGTTTTTTTGCCTTTATCAAGCTACTAATGACGTAGAACATAATCAGCCATTGAGAAGAACGGAAATATAACAAATTGCAAACCTGTTTGGGATTACAAATTTCGCGGCCGGGGGAGCGCTATTTTGTTCATGTCAATGGACCCACTTTAATAAACTCGACTTGTTGGGGTTCAGTTTATGAACTTTTAAATAGATTTAATTAAATAGATTAGACAATTCAGAAATGTCTTCACAGTGTATGCATACCTCTGCAATAGATGCATAATAACCCAAATCCTTACTTGAGGCTTGCCCGACAAATCAACAACTAATGTATGCAAATTGCATTCCAACAACTGAAATACAATACAAATGAATGGGATAGTTGAGGAACATTAGCGTGTAACAGGGGAATAGGCCATTTTCGTAATGTTCGTACAAATTATTTCATTCACCTGATAAGAATAACAGTATTCCAATAGACAGAATCCAAACTGCATACATTAGTTGTTGCCAGGTTGGACACACATTATAGCTTGACCTACCTAGCAACACGTAATATATGCAGTTGCATTCTGACTATTGAAATGCTATTATTCCTATCAGGTGAATGAAATAATTTGTATTGAGGCACTTCACAAAGACTTATGCATTAAATTTGGTTACATTACGAAAATGGCTTATTGAATGTGCTTTTAACTGGTCCGTTGCATTTCAACAAGAACTGTTCGTACTACCACATTGGCAGCGTCAGTGTTTTGATTTGGTTCGCTCCGATGTGAAGTCAATAAGTTGTCCTCGAAGGAGTATTTTGATAGGGGAAACTTTCATCATCATCATCTTCTTTCAATAATTAATGATCTAAAATTGACTGTTTCATTGTGTTGCCATTATCTGAGAGCTAAGGACATAAATCAAGTTCAGTTCAGTTCAGTTCAGTTCAGTTCAGTTTATTTTATTTTTGCACTACACCAACTTCAGGATGCCAGTAAGTCGTCCGGCAAGTCGTCGTTCGGTTGTTCGTGGATTCTATGATCGCTTTGATAGTCGGCGAGAACGCAGATATCAACGCTTTGGTGTGGGATTTGGGCGTGGCACTTTCGACAATTTCACTGGGATAGACGGAGCTATGGTGCTGGAGGAAGATAGACCCATCGGAAATGGAGCGACATACGATACCGAAGGAGCGGCGACGGCAACCGCCGTCTCCCCGACACCAAGCCACATGTCGACCAATGATGGATCCAACTTGGATGGCTCAGAGGTTTCTGCAGTGTGCGGTTATGAGGCTCAGTTCGAGACTCCACTGGATAAGAAGTATGTATGTCCGGTCTGTTTGTCAGCTCTTCGTGATCCGTTACAGACTAAATGTGGGCACAGATTCTGCAAAGTATGCTTGACGCTTGCAAGCGGGTAAGATATCTCAAATATATAGTCCTTTTCATCGTTTATGAATTTTTAGGGCTTACAAACTCTTTTCAAGCATGCAGTTCTTTGTAGGACAGCAAAAATTTAATATTCATTAGGAAATTGAAAATATACGGACATATATTACATGATAATGTGTTATGTAAGTTCCAACACAGCTCATAATTATGTTATGGACAGGTGATGGTTGCGGGTAATATTTTCTATCAGGAGCGTCACAACGTAACGGACACGTGCGCTATATAAGAAGCCACCATTATTATTATTATCATTATTATCACTTCGTGGATCAGAGATTCAGGATCCATAAGTAGGATAAAATGTTCTAATCGGAAGGAATTTTAATTGTTAAACATAAATTAAGTGTTGCGCCTTTGCATTTCTATGAACTTAGCTTCATTTGATAATATGATAATATTTAGCCAGTGAAATTCCTCGAAACGAATTGAATTTCAAAGACATTTTATCCAACATGAACAAAATTAAAATGTAGGATTGAGTTAAGTGAGGTGTTTATGATTATTTCAATTTGTGTTCTTCTTTAAATTCTTTCAGCCCGGGAAACGTTGCTAAATGTCCTCTGGATAAACTCTTCTTTGATATCCGCAGTGAAGTAAGTTGTTATCATCTTTCTCTCTCTTTCTCTCTCTCTCCTTGTCTCATCTTTTTGTATCATTGTAACTCTCTATCGCAGCGTTTATCAACCGGGATGCCGCGAATAACTTCGATTTTGCGAAACTCCAAATATTAGAAGCCGTAAGGATGTAACTTTATGAGGAAATAGCATTTTTAGATAAAAGGTGTTTTTTCGCATTATTACAAGCAGGATGATTATAGGCGGCAAATTGTCTGAATACCTCCATATTTGGCAACGAGGTGCCCTCATAATTATATTCATATTTTGTACATCGAAATTATATTTTCATCACGCGCGTTTGCTTCACCCGGTCGCATAATTTTTTTTTAAAGGGATAATTCTTGGCAACGAGATACCCGAATATCCTCATATTCATGTATATTAGGCGGCGGAGTGCCCGTTTATACTATTTCATATCTTATCTAGCGTGTTAATTACAAAACAATTGTTTGACAAACCGGTCATAAAGGTGTCATTGTTTTTGCTCGCTCGCCTTGCTAACTCGCATAAACTAAAAAACATAGGCCTATATGTTCATGTAAGTGTGTACATAGCACTTGATGAGTTTCATCTCTCTCTCTCTCTCTCTCTCTCTCTCTCTCTCTCTTTTATTAAATGCTTCACGACCTCTCACTCTCTCCGGCACTCTTCCCTTCCCTCACACTCATTCTCTGTATATTATGTTCCCCCTTTCAACTCTCTCACACAAACCCCCATTCTCTAACATTCACTTCGTCATTATTCGTTTATTAGCAATGATGATGCACGTTGGATATTGAGTGGACGTATCATCCATCCATCCACCCCAGGCTATCACGCTTTCAATCAAACGCTCATTGTGATGGCCCTTCTTCTCCATCATTATTTTATTGATTAATTCTTGATAGTGTGTATATCAGTTACATTTTGCTTTAATGTCAACATTTCTATTATTATTATATTGTGTATACGTTCAACAACAACAAAATTGCATATATTGTTAAAATGTAATTTGATTTGCATGTTTTGCAGAAGAAAACAATTCAATTCAATTTAAAATAAATATATCCCAATAAACTTGAATCACACTTCCTTATTCTCCTTCTCTTGTTTGACGTTTTGCAGCTAGATTAAGTGATAAATCAAATCATGGTGTGAGTTTGAAGCGCAATGATTATTCAGGGGCTCACTCTGAAATTATATGTTTAGTATCTAAATCAGAACAAAGGTAGATTTGATAAAATCTTTATTGTATACTATAGCAGGACGAGATTCGGTTTAATCGTGATGTATCGTGTAAAAAGTGTAAATGTAGAACTTTGCTCTTTATCGATATTATCATCTTGTACAAGAATATGAATATGGTCTTCAATTTCAAGTTTGTATCTGTTCTTCAGGTGTTTGAAGACGTTGCCATGAAGAGAGAAGTGTTATCATTATTAGTACTCTGCACCAATGTGGACTGTGAATGGAAGGGAGAGCTTCGATTATTGGAGGTGGGTTGTATTCTAAATTATGAAAAAATGTGTTTTATTAAAGCCACACTGTCCTACTTGTAGCTACTTGCTCCCTCTATATAGACAACAATGCCTAATCGGTGACCATTGGTCCCCCATGAACCTCTTTTTCTTATGTTAGCTGAGAGCTGAGTTGATGAGATTTACTGTCCATTGACATCGCAGGGCGATCTAATCCCTCCTATAAACTAGTACAGATAAGCTTTAATGCATTCAAATTATTATTATTATTATTTTTTTTTTTAAATATTTTTTTGGTTTGTTTGTTTCTTTCTTGGTTCCTTTTTTCACATAATAGTGACAAATACATTTCATCAATTACTCCAGCCTGGAAACTTAGTATCTTTTGTTGACAATAAGGAAAATATCGAATAAGGCGTACAGCTGCACTTAATTAGTGAAAATCATTGTGACTCTTGCCCTTCGGGCTTGTGGGGGAGCTCGGAGAACTCTGGCATTCAAGTTCGCTAACAAGCCAATACAACTTATCGAATTGTCATGGACCGGGACACTATTTGTGGCAAGCAGTGTAATGATTGTAACTTTTTCTCTTTTATTTTTCAAATTTGTCGGGTGTATTAGATTTGAATGCGTTGTATCCACTGTATTAAATATGAACGTTTTTTGTTTAGGAGCACACCGATGATTGTCCTCATGTGTTAATACTCTGTTCCAATGGATGCCTCACACATCACAAGAGAATGGATGCAGATGAGCACCATAATAACTGCCCTGCAAGGCTGTTAGAATGTTCATTCTGTCAGCAAAGCGTAGCATCTAAATCTCTCAATGTAAGTCAAATTTGTTAAAGTAGATATTCATTGATTTAAAAAACTAACTTTATTTTCATTATTGCAAAGTTAAAACTTTGATTCGACAAGGTTCTCAAAATTCAATGCTTGGAAACATTCGAAGTAATGATTATTATACATTACAAAACGCTTAAATACAGCCCCGGCATAGCACCTTAAGAGCTCTCCGAACGCTGCTGAGATGTGTGAGATCACAGTATGGACATGATTTGCACAAGCAGACGATGTCCCATGACATCTCACACATTTTCAGTGCCTGTGTTTTCATCTTCTCTTGAGTTCTTTCTCTTCACTATGAATATGACAGACAAAGAAAGCGGACAAAATATACAGTTCCTCAGGTAGACAAAGGAACATCCCTTCACTGCTATTATGTAAAAAGGTGAATATGCATGTGACACCTGTTCTACACATTTTTACATAATAGCAGTGAAGGGATTTTCCTTTGTCTACCTGAGGAACGGTATATTTTGTCCGCTTTCTTTGTCAGTCATGTTCATAGTGCTTACTTCACTACCGTCAGGCTAAATGTATAATCTATTGCCTCACTCTAAACCCCGCGCATGGTTTTATTTTGATGACAATTGCAGCGATACAAAAATAAAGGAATCTGTCGCTTGTAAACAAAATAAGACGCCATTGTATTTTCAGCTGCACACACCGCGGTATGTTCGGCGTTTCAAGAGGGAAGAAATGCCATCCTTATATCATTCCGGGGGCTTTTCAATTTGAAAGTCTGGTTTCTTTGATTAATAATTAACCCCTATTCCTGTGTTTTTACAAGCAAACGATTTCAGTTATCAGAATCGGGTCATATCCCCTTTTGAATGGTTTGACATGCCATTACATTTATATACACTAAGCCCATTATAATTTGACAAATAATAGCTTTGCAATTATGTTCATTATTTATGGGATGTCGTCTGCTTGGGCAGTATTGGTCTATATAGTGACGTCATTAAAACATCGTTATTTTATCCGGCGAATCTCTCGTATATCCCAGCTGCTATGGAGGTGGTTGTATTTGTATTTTTTTTAATATAAATGACCCGATATGTAGTTGACCTAAAAGTTGTACGATGGCCATCTGTTAGCTTACCAGTTTCTAGTGATACATTAGTTAACATATTTGTGATTTTCTTTGAATTTCACCTTTAATGCTTTAAATTTGCAAAATAAAAATGATATAGACAGTGTCAGAATAATTTAGTTATAGAGGTGTTTTGGTATAGTGGATGAGTCTCCGGACTGTGAACCACAAGGTACGTGGTTCGAATACCTGTCGCATCACTGAATGTCCTTTGGCAAGACATTAATCTGCACGTGATACACTAGACCAAGGTGTGAGGTAAATGTGTATCTGGCAGGAAATAATTCCTTAAAATGCCCGAGCGCTGCAATCATGGTCATGGCGGCCGTGCTAAAGCGGGGTAATAAACCGACAGGAGTGGTACTGGCTATGTGTCAGACACGAGCGCTATACAATTTTCTACATTACTACCAGGCGCGGATCCCGGATTTCTTAGGGGGGGGGGGGGGGTAGTGAGCATTTTTTTTTTTGGACCTCGAAAATTTGAAAAATTTGTACCCCCCCCCCACCCCCCAAAAAAGGAGAAATCACCTGTTTTTACACGTTTTTCGCCCCCGCCCCCCCCCCTCCCCCTGGATCCGCCACTGATTACTACTATTATTATTGTCGTATTTAATGCCACGTTACTGCTTTCTATGAAATCGTGTTGAATAGACGATGGCGTAAGAATCATAACTTCTGTAATGATGGTCGTGTTATCATTATTCAGCTTCTTTTGTTTAATGTACCATCTACCAATTAGTGATAGATCTGATATTTATTTATATTCTGTATATGTAACTAAATTAGTACTTTAGTCCCCCCCCCCTGCATTGTACATTTATTCACCTTCCCCATTTCTATTTCTATTTCTATTCTATTCTATTTTATTATTAATCTACTTCTTTTAAAATCTTTTTGTTCTTGTGAAGGTGATCTGTGTTGCACTTTTACAAACCACCTCTTTTCCACATTTTCAATGTCTTTATAGACCCTAGCTTTCTTGTTATTGTTCATCCTCATGAGTTTATTCCTGTTGACGATAAACTTGTTAATGTTCATGAATGTATTGTTTTCATGACAGTGGAAAGAATGTAATAAATCTTAAATCTTGAATCGTGTTGCGTATGACACTGTTTATATTGCCTCTTGACTTTCTTTCAGCAACATCAACTGCTTCTGTGTCCCAGCTATGCTATAGACTGCCCTCTGTGTGGGAAGGTCGGCATTATAAGAGAGAATGTGAGTACCTTACATTCTTGAACCCTTGCCAAATCTGTTTTTCAGGGAGCCAATCAAAATAAAAGTGCCACCACCATTTATTTAAACCGTTTTTCTCTCCCTTTCGAGGGCCTCGATTTAGGAAGGGCGGGGGATGAATGCCCCTCCAAATTTGTCGAAATTATTCTGCATCAATTATTGTGGCTCTTTCAATTCAGACAGAGAACTTGCCCATCATGAGAAATATAAAACCTGCCTTTTTACGTAAATTATGTGTAAACAGTGTAATGATCAAATTAATTTGTTGATAGCTAGGTTTTAATCATCATAAGAGCTAGCAACACAATTGCTTACTTAATCGCCACTTAATATAGAGGGATAGGCCTACAAAAAATACTAACGTCCCCCCCCCCTATTTTGCTTTTATGACACATGTAATAATTAATAGGGCATATAACTTTGATAAGTTGAGTTTATTGAGAAATTATTGAACAAAATATCGTGATATATTCTGGAATGCCCCTTTGCAGTCTACTTTGCAATAAGCATGCAGTCTTCCTCCTCTTAGAGAGCATAACAAAATGTTGACTACAAATATGCCAAAAACTAGATTCCCACGACTTCTGCCTGCTCATTTTGGCTGAATGTCAAAATATGAAGGTCATAACCTTTCCGGACCTCTGACCTTTGTCCCATTGCGTTTTACAGATGCCCAAGCACACGGATCATAAAGATGGCGACTGTCCTAAATCAATGGTTCCATGCAAGTTTGGCGCTATGGGATGCCATGTACAGGTAGAAAATTAATACATCTTTTTCATCCCGATTTTTTTCTTCTATATTTTATTAAAGCAAAACATGAGAATCACATATTTACAAGATTCAATAAAATTGGAATAAACACGATTTAATACCCCCCCCCCCCCACCTCTCTCTCTCCCTTTTCTGTTTCTCTCTCTCGATCTCTCTGTCTCTCGCTCACTCTGTCTCTGTCTCACTCTGTATATCTGTCTCTTTGTCTCTTTGTATCTCTCTCACTCTCTCTTTCTCTCTCTCTTTCTATCGCTTCCAATCTGTAACCTCTTTATTGTGTTCCCCCTTTTTTTTTTAATCTCTCACGTTACTTCCTCTCCATTCAATGGTTTATGCATGCTATTGTATTTAATCAATTTACATTTTTATGATTAAATAAAAATTTCTTGTACAACTCAGCATAATTACGAAATATTTAAATATAAGTAAACATGCAAACACGAAATTTTTGTAAGCCTAAAGGTTTCAAGTAGAAATACACTTCTGCATTGGTTGTAACGAAGTTATACATACATTTTATAATCTGTACTCATGCCAGGCTTTGATTATTGTATGATCATATGCTTATTTATTGATACATACAATTGCTATCATTTGAAAGCAAATTAGTTCAGTCCTCTGCACGTGGAAGGCTCGGACAATAGGGACTTTTAGATTGAGTGGGCGAGAACACGACGAACGCCGACTGGTCATGCGTGTCAACGTACTCAACTGCCATGTTGACTACAATTAGAAATCTTTCAGATCGACGATATACATGCATGCAGGAAGTGACGAACAAAGAAAGGGGACAAAATATACAGTTCCTCATTCTATCTTCAACAATAGGCCACTTTCGTAATGTAACCAAATTTAATGCATAAGTCTTTGTAAAGTGCCTCAATACAAATTATTTTATTCACCTGATAAGAATAATATTATTTCAATAGACAGAATCCGAACTGCATACATTAGTTGTTGCCAGGTTGGACAAACGTTATGGCTTGACCTACCTAGCAACACTTAATATATGCAGTCACATTATGACTATTGAAATACTATTATTCTTATCAGGTGAATTAAATAATTTGTATTGAGGCACTTCACAAAGACGTATGCATTAAATTTGGTTACATTACGAAACTGGCCTATTGCTGTGGCAGAACATCCCTTCACTGCTATTATGTAAAAATGTGTAGAACAGGTAATTATGCATGTGACATCTGTTCTACACATTTTTACATAATAGCAGGGAAGGGTTGTTCCTTTGTCTACCTGAGTAACTGTATATTTTATGCACACGCGGCATATACCAGTACCGTACTAGATTTAGGAAAATCAAGGTTGACGCATTCTCGATCGCCGACTAAGACGACGTGACGCATGCGCAGTGTCTTAAAATGACGTCACACGTTACAGTCAAAGCTGTCGACGTGCAATTCTAAAAGTCCCTATTGTGAGAAAGTCGGCGTTGGGATTAAGCGGTAACAATTTACATCTTTTCTAATTGTGTCACACACAAGTATTCTTCTAAATGTCTAACAGTTACAGGGCCTTTTGTTATAAAAACGTTACGTTTGAAAACAAATACACAAACCTGAATTTCAATAAATCAAAATGCGATAAATTCTTTTGACCAAAATTATCGCCAGAATCGACACCCAGATCGACACACTATGCGGCGCTCAACACTGCACCCAACTCTACACCCATCTCGGCACCTTTTCGGAAATACAATAAGATTCCACAAAACGTTGCACCTCGCACTATACCACCATTTACCCCCAACTGGCTCTCTAATCGGCACCCTACTCGACAGCTTTCTCGGCACCTTATTCTTCACCCTACTCGACACCTACACTCGGCACCTACACTCGGCACCTACACTCGGCACCCTACTCGACACCCTACTCGGCACCTATACTCGGCACTCTACTAGACACCCTACGCGACACCCTACTCGGCACCTACACTCGGCAGTCGGCACCCTACTCGACACCTTATTCGACACCTTACTTGACACCTTACTCGGCACCTTACTCGACACCTACACTCGGCAACCCTCTAGCCACCCCTCTCAATGGCCCAATAGGAACCCCCTCGACACTCCTGTTGGCAACATGGCACTCAACCCAATACCCCCTTTTCGGCACTCCATCTACGCCTCTTTCGGCATCCCTCTCGGCAACCAAACGCGCACACGAATGGGCACTCACTTCCCACCAAAGATGGCCCACTAATCGGCACCGCACCCCTTTCAGCACCCTTATCAGCACCAAAGGGTGGACCTCTTTCGACACCCTCTTGGCAACTTATCCAGCACCCCTCCCGGCACCCCTCTCGGCATCCAAGTTGCTAGCCCACTCAGCACCTCTATGGGTTATATTATCAGCATATCAATGGCACAGGGAATGTGCAACCAATTTGGACCCCCAATCAGCACCCAATGGCCATCTCTCTTCGCAACCTTATCGGTAGGCCTAACTGCACCTCTCACAACACCCAACTCGGCATCTAAACTGTCACCTAACTTGGCACCACGATCGACATTACGATAGGTATACAACCCACATAATTTGGCCACCAATCCAGAAAATCACTCGACAACCGAAATCAATGAACAGAGTGCGATTTGGAATTAACTGATTATAACCTTTCTGTATTACAGGTAAGACGATGTGATCTTCAGCTCCATAGCCAGGAGTCGCAAGGTCTCCACCTAGATCTCGTGTTAGTTCACTACACCACACAGACCGAGCATGTCCAGGAACAGGCCTCCACTGTACACGAGCTGCAGGAGACCTGCTCCAGGCTAGTCGGACAGAATGCAGACGCTGACAGGTTCGTTATCTCAATTTATACCACCTTCCTGAAAACCACATGTCATTTTGGTGAGCTATAGCAGAAGTCAAAAGTCGATATTTTTGTTGTTGTATGAACTTCTATGCAATGTTGTACTAAAAGAGACCTTGTCCCGTATACTTCAACATGTTCGCTGGTACTTCTGGAACGTCATATGCATTTCGTTTTCAGTAACTTTGATGAAAAAACACATTAATTGTTTTTGAAAGAAATATAATGGTTTACATATTCCGCAAAGATTTGCGCGATTTCCTTTGAAACGATGACGATTGAAGGAGGGGAGGGGGTATGGTTTTCGCGTTCAATGCTCTATGTTGGGCGAAATTGGGGCATTGTATATTTAATGCCTTTGGATAATTCGTTGAAAATAAATGTCCGACACATTTTAAAATTTGACGGTGAAAATGAATCCGCTAAGTATCTTTTACTTTGATAAGAATATAGGTGATGTATTATCGATGCTGTTTCTCTACAGGAAAATAAGAGAGCTCTCTGGAGAAGTCAGCAGTTTAAGAAACGAACTTTCACTGGCAACGAAAACCAACTCCACAGGCCACCTTCAATGGAAGGTCCAAATATCTTCCCGTGACTTCACTGCACCTGTCCTGAGCCCACCCTTCTACACCTCTCCAGGTGGCTACAAGCTCCGCCTCTGCCTTGAATTGAGAGGTCACGTGACGCGTTCAGAATCCTATACTTCCATCTTCATCATGCTATGCAAGGGGGAGCACGACAGGAACCTGTATTTCCCATTCAGTGCTGTCTGTAGCCTGACTCTGTTTGACCAATCGGACTGCGAGAATCACCAGAATACCACCATCACCTGTCAGAAGATGCCACGCCCTCATGAGGTATCGAGCACCATGCAACGTCGTGGAAGGCTGCAGTTCATGAAGACGGATACACTTATCAATGGTCGATTCTGCAAGACGGGGACACTCTTCTTCCAGGCTCGTGTGAACACCCTCCCTGCATCTCATACCACATAGTAAATCAAAGATAAGCCAAGACACTCTTCTTCCAGGCTCGTGTGAACACCCTCCATATATCACATACCACATAGCAAACCAAAGATCAGCCAGGCTGTTTGGTACATGTCAGTGGCATCTCAGATGGTAAAGATTTGATTCCGATTGTTGAATCCAAGAACCTGCACTCTTTTAAAGTCTTCTCAAATCATATTTAATGTGTCTCGATCTTTACAATGTCAATAAATTTGAGAAATTGTTGTATTCTTATAAAAGTCACATAAATGTGTTTATATATATAGTTGCTTATACATGTATCTATGTTTATTAAATGTAAACGTGTCTTTAGGGTGTGTTTTTCTTTTCTTTAGTAATGTTTGTATGAAGGTTTTGTTACTTTATGTTTTTTTCATGTTAAAATATGTTGAGGTTCTGATATGAGTCAGGAAATGATCATTGATTACTAATAAACTTTTATTCAGTTATCAACGTCATAAATATGTCTTACAAAAAACATATCGCCTCACTAAAACTTATACATGTGTATTCTGTAGTAAACATATTATATATTCGCCGTTTGAGTACAACTCAATAGTATGCCATGCACACAGTTTAATCAACATGTTTTAGACCGTTAAAGACCGCATCACAATTTGTCACTCTTCGGCACCATGGAAGTATAAGCCAAATGCATTTTAGCTCCAGTTCGATGATACGTCAACTACAAACTCCAGTGCAATATTGATGTTGTATTTTATGCAAATGCAATAGTCGAGAGTGGTACCTAAGTACTACAAAATCTTATACTTCAAGAACAACTTGCCAGCCAATTACAATACGTGCCTCATATAGCTCGAAGGGAACAGATCAATGCAACCATTCAAGCTATGGCTCCCTTGAAAATCCTTCATTGATGATTGGTCCATCATGTCGGCCCTGCTGCCCCTGTCTTCATACAACTTGCAGGGTGAAAGGGCGCCACCAGGCCACCTGTTGTGTTTTGCATTCCACCTGTCTTCTACAGATGAGCTCGGAGACTCCAGTTGTCACAGATTTATCAAAGATAGGTATCTTCGTAACTGTCATCTTAATAGAATTTGATATTCATATACATGTATATATATATATATATATATAAATACAATATATTTGCTTGGTATCATCCATATAAAATCCATTCATATGTGCAATATATATATAAAGGAACTGAAAGTTCACTGCCATCAAAAATACAATTTACCAATAAAATTTCTCAATCTGTTGTAAACTGTGCTGGATATCCAAGCTGAGGCTTTTCCCCGAATAAAAAAATATCTTCAAACTATTCATCGGTGGTTTGGTTAAATTAATTAATCTCGAACTTTTCAGCATTTTCAGGCCTCATTGTCCGATCTTTATTCAATCCCTGAGAATGTAACAGATGAATATAATACAAGACTTGATCCAAATACGCCGGCGGCATAAACCACGAAAAAAATTTGACGATATTGTTTGCTGTCTCTTTCGAATATTGAAAACAAATTCTGCCTCAATTATGTTATTGATACTCGTATATGAATGTATGTGTTATTCTGTTTTTATATTGTATTAATTAAAAGATGAACATGAAGAATTTAATTCTTACAGAATGTCAACGAGTTTGATTTCATCAAGGAGTTACTAACATTTAGTAAAGATTCTAGAGCGGTTTGGGGGCTCAAGCCCCCCCCCCCCCAGTGACAAAGTACATAGTTAAAATTACAACAACAACATTTAATACAATATATACACAATACATAAAATACATTTATTTACTACTGGATATATTAGGTACGTTAAACACAGAACACGTTTAATTTTTGGAACCTTCACAATTATGAACCCTATAAATTGTTGGAAATACGAACCTTCGGAATTAGCCCCCACAAGTCGCAACACCTTGTTTTCCTCAGCAAATATCTTGGTCACGTTTATAGTTAAAATAATACCATTTATAAGAAATAAAAAGTACTTGCGTAAAGAGGGGAATGACTGAGATCAGTTTCTTAGCACGACTGTTGGTACATGGTTTGCAATAACTTTCCAACGATCACGGGAATTATCGAGTATCAACTGTTGTCATTGTTTTCTCCAGTTAAAACCTGTTTATCGGTGGAAGGGCGTAGGAGAACATGGTTGTTTCCCTCCCCCAATAGAATGCCAGTGGGGGGGGGGGGGACTTCAAGGAAAACAAATTGCAAACGGACTTTCAAGAAATCATCTCATAGGACAATTTCAAAACACTAATGTTTTGTTTATAAAATAATTTTCTGACTATGTAATAATGTCTCTATTAAATGTTTGCATAAATTGTAAATAAAGCTAGAGAGAGAGAGGGAGAAGGAGGATGGCGGGAGAGAAAGAGAGAGGGGCCGGGAAGTGAGCACTTATTATTTTGTTGGCCCTCGAAAATGTGAAAAATCGCACCCCCCCCCTTGAGCGCCAGGGGGGGGGGGCATCTCCAAAAAAGGTAAAATTAATGTGTAATTTTTACAAGTTTTTTCCCAGGGGGGCGCCCCCCCCCCCCCTCCCCCCCCCCCCCACTCCCCCCTCTCTGGATCCGCCACTGCGACCAAGACCCCTCATGCTAAGTCTATGTCTTTTCATTGTTGTTGTTTTTATTATTATTATTGTTATTATGATTTGTTATGCCCTCCCTCATGACATTCGTTTTCAATATTAGTGATTACGCAATATTATGCAATCACATGTAAATACCGCGCGCCGTGGCTGAGATGCGGCGCGTCCGTGTTTATGATTATGCACTAGGTCTCAGTGCACGTGTACGGCCGTGTGACGGACTGTGGGTGGACGTCGAAACGGAATGAGCAGCTTAGCTAGCTAGCTGTATGTTCTGTATACGATACCCGACAGCGCGGCGCAGACGACCTTTATGTTTCGCACAGTTCCTAGAGAGTAGTACAGTACCAGTACAGTAGTTCAGGCATTACATTTCGCACAAAGCAAAGGATACCACGCCTAAACTTTAAAGTCCTAAGAGAATAAAAAAAATCACGGTAAGTCTAGATCTAGATCTATGTCTTTTCACATGTCTTTTTCATCTTTTCACATGTCTTTTTCATCTTTTATTCGTATTTATCCTCGCATGTACAGTACCAGGCAGTATAGATCTACTATGCAATTCAAATTAATTACTTGTCGCCTGTAATTACAGACACAGTGTTGGCTTCTTGTTTAGTGAATCAGTAGGCCTACGGCTAGACCGAAAACTTCAGTCTCTCTAATCGTCGGTTGTTCCACTGAGACTACGTCTGGCTCCACTAGACTCTATAACCGGAGGTCTAGAGTCTAGTGGAGCCAGACGTAGTCTCAGTGGAACAACCGACGATTTATATAGAGACTGAAGCTTTCGGTCTAAGGCTATGCTAGACCGAATTTTTCGTCTCTTTCGTTCGTTAGCCTCTTATTGGGGTAGGGTCGGCTCTCTCTTTAGAGACCGAAACAGACTATCCCGCGAACTGTGTAGGGTTATGTGGGCAAATCAGTACACCAAACTTGCAAAACTTATCCCTGAATTACTCCTTTCACAGGATGCATATCCGATGCATTTTATATTGTAAATTAGGTTAAAACTTAACTAGATTCTACTTCGGTTGCACTTACCAACTTGACTGAAATAATCCGTTTAATGGTCCATTTTTAGGAAATTATGGGTCAAAATCGATATCCATGATAAAAATCTTGCAGCGGGCGTTTAAACTCTCGCTGCAAGATTTTTATCATGGATATCGATTTTGACCCATAATTTCCTAAAAAATGGACCATTAAACGGATTATTTCAGTCAAGTTGGTAAGTGCAACCGAAGTAGATTCTAGTTAAGTTTTAACCTAATTTACAATATAAAATGCATCGGATATGCATCCTGTGAAAGGAGTAATTCAGGGATAAGTTTTGCAAGTTTGGTGTACTGATTTGCCCACATAACCCTACACAGTTCGCGGGATAGTCTGTTTCGGTCTCTAAAGAGAGAGCCGACCCTACCCCAATAAGAGGCTAACGAACGAAAGAGACGAAAAATTCGGTCTAAGGCTATGCATGCTAGTGGAAAATGGAAACAAATAACCAGGGAGGTGTTGTAACTCTCATATCCTTGGTGTAGACTCTAACTAAAGTAAAAAAAGCACGAAGAGTGCATTCTTACAGAAAGCCCAGCCAGGCTAAGTATTATCATGATTATTATTAAAAGCCAGGCTGAAGTGAAGCCGGTAAAACCGCTAAAAGGTAATGACGGGGGTGAAAGTTCGAACTTTTGAAAGAGCGCTGATGATGGTAGGCCGAATTTCCTGTCTTTCGTTTGTTAGCCTCTGATTGGGGTAGGGTCGGCTGTCTCTTTCGTTCGTTAGCTCCTACCCTCGCTCCGACCCTACCCAAATCAGAGGCTAACGAACGAAAGAGACAGAAAATTCAGTCTATGATGATGGATGCACTGCTTATGTTGATCAAGAAACTTGAGGGAAAAAAAAATTGAAAAACAAAACAATAATTATTCTTTGATTGATTATTATGTACACTTGGCCTGGGAGATGATGTGTGTTAAGGTTAGGCCATGTAAAATTGATTTCATGTTGATCGTCCCCGCCCGCTTCCTTTTTTCCGCCCGCCTCCTTATATTTGATATTTGATATATTTTCTTTTTATTCAGAAAACAACACAGAATACTTACCATATGCATCTTTTCCACCTTTTCTTCAAATACGCTGTTTAAATATTCTTGTACAAACATACTAAGACTCTAGAAAAAATTGTATTGAAATGTAGAGTGGTTGATATGCTATATGATCGGCGATATGCTGAAGTGAATCTGCGCTAAAAAATGATGCGATGATGCATGCGCTGCGCATGCATATATCGCATGTATATGCTTGAGTCGAGGAGCTAGCTATAGAGATGAGTCGATCGAGTCGACTGATCATCGCATCGCAGATACGTACCTCACGATAGCGCGGTCGCGCTCTAGTGCTGGATTTTACACGCGGCAGCCATCTTGGGAAAAATATCAAATATCAAATAACATGGTACACCCTCCTCCTCTTTTTCAAAAAATCTGGACGATCAACATGTAATCAATTTTACATGGCCTTAGGAATAAGGATGGGGGTGCCGGGTGCTCCTTAATTGTGTCCACTCATTTTGGCAGGATGTAAGGCACTTTCCATCCTTTTGATCTCCTAACTCATCACAGTCCCTCTACGGAATCTCATTCAGGACCCACCCAAAAAATCATAGCTGATTTAGTTGCTAGGTCTGTCAGACCCAATAAATATGGTCTACCACTGTCAATTTCTCATTGGCTAATAATAATATGCACCATACTTAAACTTTGAGGTTTCGTCTGTATCCATTTTAGTGGTGTATTATTTATTTATTTTCCAACTTTTAATATAGGTCTTCAGCTATTAGTGAGTGGGCAATCACAAGGTGTTGCAAGTTGATATTTCTCACCGTTCCTTGCCTTGGAGTTTGTTAGGCTTCTTCTCTGAGCTACTCTGACAACAACTTCAATCACTTTGTGATTAGTTACCTTTACCTTTACCTTTACCGCAAATACTGGAAGAATGCTGAGACAGCAGTCGAGCTTCCAGGTCTATCTTCTTGGTCTATCTTCTTGTACTCATTCTCTTTAATAATAATTCTCTTTAAGGGAGGCAGAGGGGCAAGAGGTTGCATCTTGACTGGACAATGTACCATGTACATGTACAATGTCCCAGGAGCAAAGAAATTAAAGAAATCAGTTTGTATTGAGAGATATGACACTGTTCCTTCCAGCAACGATCAAGCCTGGATTTGAAGGTGTCTATGGTGGGAGCCTGAACTACTACTTCAGGCAGAGAGTTCCAGTCGTCAATCACTCTGTGACTAAATGTGTTCCTCCTTACATTTGTCCTACACCTCGGCTTTGCAAGCTTGAGACTATGCCCTCTTGTAGGTGTGTCTGCTAGTTGGAAGAAGTGGTCAGGGTTGAGTCTGTCATGCTCATAAATGATCTTGTACACCTGAATCATGTCTCCTCTCCTTCTCCTGTACTCAAGTGATGGCAAGTTCAGGCATTTAAGTTACAACGTTTTCTGCAAGGAGATTTTGAATACACCTCTGCGACTTAGGTGTGTACCGTTTTGTATCTTCATCGTACATTTTTACTGTATTATATTGAACCTCTTTGTTGAGTACCGGGTACATTAAATTTGTACTCAAATTCAACCAATCCTTTTCTCCTAAGGGACGCCATTATTATACCTTTGCATAAAAAGCATGCTATGTTTGTTTATTGATGTTACTGTTAAGTGTTATTGTGTTCATTTGTCAGAAAATTCTTATAGAATTGTCATAGAAGTTTAGCATTTGTTAATGATAACAAGTTTTATGACACAGGGTTCTGATGATGATCTGAGGATTGGAGCTGGGTTTGTGAAAAGAAGAACAAGCTGGAGATCAAGGTCGTTCTGAAGAAATAAAAGGACTTTTCTGTTTCAATGGCGTCTGAATTTACCTTTGGTGCTGCTGCAGGGGGAGGTCCAATAAAGGCTTTCATGCTGAGGTAAGGTATCATGTACATGATGTACTACAAGAAAAACATCTAAAAGAGTAGTACTGTGTATTCTTTCGACTTAAACATCTTGTTAAAGATCAGTATTACTCTATTGAAACCTGTGCAAATAAAAGAAAAAAGAGTCCGGGCATTCTTAAAACCTTGGTGAGAGGCACAGTCATCAATAGTATTGCATTTGATTTTTTAAATAAAATCTTAAATGTGTACATTCTATTGGAGAATTATGTATTTTCATGTTTTTATGATTGTTTTTAAAATGTCTGAAATAACTGATCACAACCATGGTCACTCAGACAATGATACCAATACAGAGACCTGTTTATACTGCTAGAATAATTCCATTTCTATTTTGTTTGATAGTGCAAAGAATCTAGTTGAACACAACCACAGTCAGACAGTAATACCATACATAGACCTGTTTACATGGCTTTTTATTTTGTTTGATAGTGCATTGAACACAACCACAATCAGACAGTAATACCATACATGTACATAGACCTGTTTACACTGTACATGGCTTTTTATTTTGTTTGATAGTGCTAAGGATCTAGTTGAACACAACCACAGTCAGACAGTAATACCATACAGAGGGCCTAAAGAGGGACATCCTGATGGCAGCAAGAAACAAGACCAACAGGTTGAGAGGAAGCGAGAACAGAGACATGAACTTCTTAGGATTCAAAGGGTATCAAGACTGTAAGTACACAGATAAATTATGATAACAATTTATTTGTTACTTTATAGAGTGGTCAAGT
This sequence comes from Strongylocentrotus droebachiensis, assembly GCA_035222895.1. Taxonomy (NCBI): domain Eukaryota; kingdom Metazoa; phylum Echinodermata; class Echinoidea; order Camarodonta; family Strongylocentrotidae; genus Strongylocentrotus; species Strongylocentrotus droebachiensis. Next base: position 342,819 of record JAVYIG010000475.1, on the reverse strand, counting down.
GTTATGTCATCAAAAAACTATTTTGGGAGTTTTTAAATTTTATCTTCATTTTCCAAAAGAGCATTAAAATATATGCCCAAATGTTTAAGTATTGGCTGTTGGCATAATGTTTTGAACCAGAGCAAAATAATAGTGATTTCCTATTGAAATCTAATATTTGGATCATCATATCTCAGCTAATACGTCACAATTCAATTGGTTTTCAACATTTGGACATTATTTTTTATGCTCTCTCGGAAAATGAAGTTAAAATTGAGAAATTACAAGTAAGGATGTTTAAGATGTCACAGCTTCAGTACTCTATAGTAGTGTGTCAACATGTTATGTTTTGTACCTTTGTCATATACATGTATATAATAAGCTTCTGTGTGTTTTTTGTTTGCTGGGCCCTAACATGCGTTTGTATGAAGGGGTTTACTGAGTGTCTTCTGAACAAGGCTCGTTATATATTCTACATTTGATTATCAGCTCCCTCCCAAACCAAGTTAGAAAGAATAGTCTGGCTTCGTTAGAGCACTTCTCGGCTGGCATTGAATGCATATCAAAGCAGGCAATGTTCCTCGTGAGAATGAGAGGCTTCACTCTCTCTAAGTGCCATATTGTTTGACTTTGGCGATCATGCTGTTCCACAACCCTCGGCTCCTAGCCTTCTGTATTAGTACCACTCCCAGTTCTTTCACTCCTCTCTCTTCCAACAATTTCTGCAGACTGTCCATCCAAAGTATCCTCCTTCTTCCCCTACTCCTTCTTCCCACAATTTTCCCTGTCAAAGCAAGGTTCTCTAGGCCTTCTTTACGTGTAATGTGACCCATGAATTCCAACTGCCTAATCAACATCTCACGTTTTTCATCATTCTTCTTAAAAACCACATTTCGCAACTTTCCAAATGCTTTTTAGTATCATGTTGTTTCACTACCATACATAAGTACTGGGCTTATGGACCAAAAAGTTGGCACATGAAATAGATGCAGAAGGTTTCTAGTTTATATCATGTTTCGTTAGGATTGAGAACTGCATTCTATGAGAAAAGCTTCCACATGCATGAACCATGGATATATTACTATTAAACCCGAAACTACATTTGATTGGTTTTTCACATTCAAATGGTTAACAGGGCTTAAATTAATCCAAGGCCATCCAAGGCCAGGCCTTGGATGCCCCTTTGATTGGCCTCAATGCCCCTCTCATTGGCCTTGGAGATTTTTTGTGCCCTTTCCAATTCTTCCCATTGGTGCTGTAATATAGGAATGTGCCCTACAGAAAAGTGGCCTTGCCCTAAAAATGTTGAAATTTAAGGCCTGGGTTAACATTCTAGTTTCTGGAAAAGCATGATTTAGCGGATACTTTTTTATGCCTCTGCTACAAAGTAGCCGGAGGCATTATTTTAAAGAGCTTTCAAATCTTGTCATCCACAATGCTAAATTCAATATTCACTTGGTCATTCTTCAAGACCATTTATAATCACCTTTGAAGTATTAAAAATAAAGAAGTAAATATGGACGAGCATTCATCTGTTTAGTTGATTAGATGCACACTTGACTTTAACTGAAGCATTCTTTGACTGTATGTGAGTTGATCATACCATATTGTGTGTGGATGCCTGAAGACATTGTTTATTGTACATTGAACGGTTTGTTATATTATAATGCAAATATGCTTGACTCATTCTCACAAGGATCATTGTCTGCTTCGGAAGGTATTCAATGCCAGTTGAGTAGCGCTCTGATTATATAAATTTCATGTCATTGAAAAATATGTATAGCATCATGTATACACATTTACATGTAAGTCTATGTATGAGTGGTCACATTGATACCCAAATGTTTAAGGCCTTTTTTTGGTTTGTTTAGTGTCCCATTCTTTGAATGCAAATGTAGATACGTCTGGCTCTTTTATTTTACAGTTTAAATACATTTTATACTGATTGTATGGAGCCAAAAGGGCATTAACCATGGTAAGGTTAGTGCCCTTCTGGCCCCAAACAGACGATTACCGTATTTGCCGGCAATAAGGCCGCAGCGCCGCATAGGCCGCACCCCAACTTTGACATTTCAAAGAGGGAAAAAAAAAAAACGGACAAAACAAAATAATCGTAATTTTCTTGTAAAACACTATTTTTTTTTACATACTGATACCAAATTCATCAATATTCTTATAATTTACCGGAAGTTTAGCTAAAAAAGTGATCGCAGGCAGATTTGGTGTCCGATATATACAAAATGTACCCCTACCACAATGTACGGTGTAATGCGAAATTGCATGAAATGGAAAACAAAATGGCAACTTCGGATGTATGCTTCGCGGCAGCTCCGTTAAACGGTCCCTTCCTTTACTTTTGCAATGCATTGGCACGAACTTAGATCAAGATCTTTCGGCAAATGTTGTTTTAGGAATTTTATTTTCGTCTTCATGTCAACAATGCAAGATAAAATTGTCGGTAAGATGTGTGGAAATGTGCTGTACCATAGTGGTATAGTTATTGTACCGTTCGTAGTCCCATATGTGCAAATTCGTGCTGGTTTGGACTTAATTTTTTTTTTTTTTTACTCTTTCGCCGCAAAGGCTGCACCCGACTTTTTGATATTTTCTCTTCCAAAAATACTGGGGCCTTTACTCTGGCAAATACGGTAATGTAACCATATGCAAGCAAGCAACTACACTATATTATTGTCAATTGAATACTGACATGAGACTGACTTGATTTATTAAAGGAAAAGAAACAAATATTGAAGCTTCTTATACATATTAATAACATGTTCGTATATAGACAAAAGAATATGTAGTAGTAAAGTGTAATGTACTAATTCACTAATCATCAAAATTACTTAAATACTGACTAAACACATGTTTTAATTCTGTACTACTGGCAAGGGATGAATTTGGCTCAAATTGATATTTTTCATTAAATTCCAACATTTCAGAAGTAAGATGTACATGTACTTGTGAAATCAAACAATTAATTTGCAATTATGATTTTTTTCAAATGAGAGTAGAGCAATATGTTGATAATCACTGCACATCCATGGTACATGCACAATGTAGATGGATATCAGTACATACAGTGACTAGGGAGATGGAATCCATTAGCAACAGATCTATAAGATTGATATTAGCATAATCAGACAATAGAGACGGAGAGGCACGTGTCCGTGCGTGTGAGCGTGACACCGAGCAGGTACCTTGAAATCACAGTCTCTCTGACGGCGGTGTGACGTTGGAAGCAGGTCAGCGAGACTTGCAGTATTATTCCAAGGAATTATCTACTGAGATATACAATAGGCGTGTCTTCACTATCTCGAGATTGCCAAATATCCAGCTATTTGAACTATCCCGATCGAAACTATTAGCTGGATAGTTGGTCGGAATAATATCCCAAGAGGGTCGCAAACTATCCCGCTAGTTTGGAAATAGTGGGATATTTTGCAAACTAGACCAAGATATCTTAGGATATTATCCCGACCACCCATCCAGCTAATTTGCTACTTCGGTCTAATGACGACGCAAATTAGCTGGATAGTTTCGATCGGGATAGTTCAAATAGCTGGATATTTGGCAATCTCGAGATAGTGAAGACGGGCCTAATGCCTCATCATGTCTCCGGATCACTGGGGGCTATTATTGAAACAAAGATTGCAAGAAGCTTTAAATTTAATGAGATTTTGCATCAAGTAACGTCTTTTCTTAATTGATGTATCCAGGAATACATGTAGATCTTGACAAACTAAAACCCTTATCAGTATGCAGACACAAAGTCGTAAACCATCGTAGGTTTCTTGAAATGTAAATTATTGTAAATGAATTGAAACTACACATATTTCCTGAGCTCTGTGATAATTATAAAGATCCAGAAATGTGAAGCATATTAGTATGGTAATACACTTACCAGTACCGGTATGTCATTATATATATTTTTTTTTAATGCTGTCGTTTGCCATGTCACACATCTGCTATACTACCAGTATCATGCAATAAACTACACACCTGACTACAAATGCATTCAATTGATTATTTAGCACTTGAGTTAAAAAAAAAATGTTTTTATTTTTACTTGACGTACAAGGTCTTGATGGCCCATATAATTGGACAAAATCTACATACACAGGCAGTGGGGCAAGCAAGGAATAATACAATGTTTTATGCATGTTCAACCATGTGAAAAAGATATGTTTTGAGGGGTGCGAAATAAAATGAAATACCGAAGAAGTGTAAAGTAAGAAAGCTAAATGAAAACTAAAAACTTGCTAGAAATGTTCACAGTTTCAATCCTTTGAAACACCATTTCTAATGCATTTATGCCTAGATTGATGGCCCAAAATCAAATCAGATTCTGATCATTCATGTACAAGAGACTTAAAAAAACAAAAACTTAGCAAAGCATTAGCTTTTTTAATTCCTTAAAAAAAGCGTGATACATACATGTTTTGTAATTAAGATGGAAGTTTGATTTGGATGTGTACACTTGAATGAGTGCATGAAGATGAACAGGTGTGATAAAAATAATAATAATATTTAATTTTGATATAGCGCTTAATACAAATGTCTCTAAGCGCTTTACAAATATACTATTACCCCGGTCATTGGATTCAGTGCTTGCCCGCACACACTGTGTGCACAATCTCCACTCCCTGGGGAGCATTCCAGCCGGGCGTTACATGACGTTCACAAGCTGTTTGACCAGCAATGACGGTCGCATCCTACCGGGTACCCATTTAACACCTGGGTGGAGAGTAGCAAGTGCAGGTTAATATCTTGCCAAAGGATATTAGTGCTGCGTCAAGATTCGAACCCTCGACCATGATACCATGTATACATTTGAATACCAGTACAAGTAGTTGATATTTAATCCTTGGTCTTATAGGTAACCAGTGAAGATCAGATAGGATAGGAGAAATATATTTGTATCACCCTTTGGCTACTATGAGTCTAGCAGCAGAGTTCGGGATACAATGTAATTTGCAAAATAACGACCCTGGGATTCTGAGAAGCAAATTATTATTATTTAAATGACTTGAAATGAAAGCATGAACAAGTTTCTCTGTTGTTTTCTGGTCATTTTATTCATTTTTTGTGTTGGAACAAATGGCAGAATTGAATTTGAATTTCCTATTTGTATAGTGATTGCAACACTTAACATTTCATAACTCATTATTTGTTTGATTTTCTTTAAAATGATCACCAACCTGCTTCTCCAATTTGTCTGCTTTCTGTCAGAGCAATGGCAATTACAGTGGGATTTTCCTATAATACAAGACTGTACATTTCATATTTTTATATGTTCTTGATGACTTACTTACCTCAGTAAGTTTGCTTGTTCAAGATACATGTACATGTACATCTGTTTTGTGTAAATTCTCTTTCACTGTTTGTCATGTTTGATTGAGATTAAGGCAGGTATACCTAACATGAAAACACATCACTATATGATATATATTACAATGGGTAATATGGAAGGTAGAGATGATCATACAACAGCATTTCTGAAGTGATTCCTTTTCTCTTTTCAGTGGTACTTTATCAGTTGGAGAATGGGATCCCGACAAAGAGCTGGTAGTCGTTAAAAATCACAAGGTAATTTGTGTTGGTTTATTTGTGGTATAGATAGGGGCACCAGGGAGGGGGAAATGTGGAAAAGCAAAGAGGAGGAAAGGAAATTTAAAGAAAGTGTTCCTATGACGTATTTGTCTCAGTTTTCCTTAATATGTTTCCGTGATTTTAGTCCTGAAGTCTGATTTATCTGAACAAGAAGAATAATTGGCCCTTTGAGTTTACTCCAGTAGTTCCCTCAGGACAATCAATAAATTTCTCACATCTATTAATCTGTCTGTCTTGTTTCGTTTTGTCTGTGTTTCAGTCCTGTTGCTCGTAGTATATCCCTGTTCCTCTTGTTTATAGCCATTATTTAGTAGTCAGTAGATTTTATTATACTTATTTATGTTTATATTTTCTCAGTTGTTTAGTTAGTTTAGTATGTCAGCATTTAAATGTATGCATTATTCTTATCTGACGAGTTTGTTATTTTAGGACATACTCATAAGCTACTCATGGGGGACCTTAAAGCGAAGGTTGAGTACTGGTAAAAAAAAGAAAATTATTTCTCACAGAATCAAACGAAACTTACACTGAATGTTCAAGATTACAAATAAATGACATGTGCCAAACAATTTTGGAAGAAAATGTATACTGGCTGAGTAATGAGCATAGAAAGACAAGGAATCAAGGTAGTACCAACCCCGACACCATGCGTGTTGTCCCATACATAGCTTTCTGTGTATGTGCTTGTTACTTTACCAAGACTCGGTCAAATTTATTATGATTTTGATGACTCCAGAACCTTGCAGTGCACACCAATACTTACATGCTACATGATCAACTGTTTCTGATCCTTTCCACACCTTTTCTTTCACAATGCAATCGCATTACCAATACTAAAGTTTATCTTTAAATCCACAAGCCTTGCTTTCAACCAAGGTCACCTCATCTTTCTTTTGTAACTCCATAGTCTGTTAACTTATAATTATTTTCATGTCATATTTGTAAAGTGTGATATGAAAGAAAGATAAATAAAACTTGAACTTGAACTTGAACTAGAATATTTGCTCTGTTGTCAAATTGCGACATTTGTTAGTAATTTGTTTGTTATTGTTGGTATTACCTATTGGGTTTCATATTCATTCATTTATCTATGATAATATATTTTCTTCATTTGTTCAGGGCAAGTTTTGGCGAACCATGGGCTACATGCTGCAAGGTCAGAAGTACCTCTATCCTGAAGAAGGCTTGTTTCTTTTAGAAGTGGTGAGCAAATGTCAATTCTATTGTTGGTCGGTCTTGAGGTCTGGTAAAATGATGACAAATTAAAAAAAGATTTACGGAATTCTCTCACTCTGAGTGTTTTTGTTACAAATATATAGTTTGCATGGTGAAGGAATGTGATAGAAAATATTCATTGTATAATCGCTGATTAATCAGCAACAAATAATAATAATGATAATAGTGGGACTTGACACTCCTGGTGCTCCACAATTATTACCCCGGCTTTAGCATAGCTGCTACCATGATGCTCTAGCATTTCAAGGAATTAATTCCTGCCCAGTACCCATTAACATCACCTGGGTCGAGTGTTGCAAATGTAGATTAATGTCTTGCCAAAGTCTGTGATGGGACTTGAACCGAGGACCTTGTGATCCACAGTCCAGTGAGCAGAGCTGCCAACCATTCCGTTTTTGCCGGAATTACTCCGTTTTTTCCTCCTAATTACGGTATTACGTTTTTTCTTCATAAAATATGTTTGTTTTTTTATTTTTTATTTATTTTTATTTTTTTTTTTTTTTTTTTTTACATACCGCATGTCAAACAACTGCCCTAAAATGGTGAAAAAAAAAACATAAAAAAAAAAGTTAAAACATACTTGAAAAGAAAAATATTCTCAAAAAGAATGAAATGCCGATAATACCAAAGTAACCACCAAAAAAAAATCCTGCTTGTTTGGAAAAACAGCATGATGAATGAACATTTCTGCATTGGAAGTGTGTCGCGCGTGGTTGTAAGTTTCGTTTTTATGAATTCCTTTTTTTTGCTTGAAATTCCTTTTTTTTGCCATCATGATTCCTTTTTTTGGTCGCACAAGGTTGGCAGCTCTGAGTGAGGTATCCACTCGACCATGACACCTCTACAAAGAAAGTTGAGGAAGTTTTATCAGTCATGTCAATCGGCTCACAGTCATGTACAATCATTTATTGTTTTAGGGCTTCTGTCAAATACAAGTCAGAATTTTAGCATCTTTGTCCAATTGATGATTGGTACCAAATGAAATACCTAACTATACCTATGATTTTGTCCATTTGTATTACCTGCCATGAACGATGTCCCTGTCATGTTTTGTCATGTACATGTATGTTTCTTTTTTAGTATTGTTTGTATAATTATGTAATCCTCTTAACTACTGTTCGGGGAACTATGCCTCCACAAGGCCATTTGGCCTTATTTTTTAGTTCCCTATTTTCATTTTCTTATATATTGCAAATGCTTATAATTGTATATACCTTTGTATTGTTTTTATTGAAAATGGAAATGAATAAAATGAATTGAATTGAATTGAATTAACTGATTACATTGGATTAGATTTTAAGAGTAGTTTTGTCAATCAATCTGGATCCTTTCGTTTGTCTTGATTTCAGGGTTCAATGGAGCTGCAATACGGTGGTACCCCCCTCTCTGTCCAGCGAGCATACAATCTTATGATCCCGACCTACATAGACAAGGAGCACTACAGAGTAAGTAGAAATCTTGACGTGAAGATTTTTAAATATTTTATTGAACCAACACAGAATCACAATATTTACAAATAATTGGAGAGTTTTTTTTTTATTCAAGGGTAACACAATATATTTAAAAAGTGGACATTAAGTTCACAGACCTTTGCTGATGGCTTTAGCAGATTAGTAAAATGTGTTCCCATGTGAGGGTTACATGTACATAGGACACCGAGTGGTGTTATCAATTCATATAGTTCAGTAGTAGAAGTAAATATTTTTAGATGGTTTGGGCACTTCCAAATAAGGACAGGAGAAATGAAGTTAACAAAATGGGCAACAGAAAGAAGAAAGAAGGGAGAAAACGAGGTAGATCAAAGGAATCATAGGTAGATTGTATCCTTCATGACAAAAAATTGTCAAGTTCAGATTTATAATTTAAAAGTTACATGGAGAACACTATACAGTCAAACATGCTTTAGTGACCACCTGTCTACAAAGACCACACTCTTTGTTTCTCTTGAAAATGGTTTCTCATTGAAACATGTACTACAGGCACCTGTGCATAAAGACCACCTTGGTAGCTTTATAGACAGGTTTCACTGTATTAAGAAATGCCAACATCTGGTATAGGGGGTCCATTTTGATAATCTGTAAAATCAGAAGCTTTCACTAAGTTGTGAGTTTTTCACGTAGTTTGCAAATAGTTTTGTACCTTTGAAAGGATTGAATGACAAGATCTCATGTTTTGCAATTCGCAAAACTTCCCCACCGCCAAAAATGACCCCTGTCAAAAACGACCATCATGAGAAATTCATGCGCGTTCTGGTTTTACAGTAGCCGAAAAGACTGATTTGGTAGTCTTGATTAAAGGTGATGATGGAAGAGAATGGATGGTTGTTTTTTAATGATAGGAGATATATGCTGTAATCAAGAGCAAAACAAAGAAGTTTTCAGGAGTTCACAAGGCTAGCCCACCCTGTGCGAGACCAGAAGCGATCTGTGTTATGGTTTTGCTAAGGGTAAAATAAGTAAGATTGATTATGGAAGTTAAACTCCTCTTCTTGTTTTTTCTTTCTTTAGGTATACTGTAATCTCATGCGTCTTGGATACATCACTACACGCCACATAGAGTGAGTTATCAATTCAAGTACTTTAAGAATCTGTGTATGCCATAGAGTTTACTTAGTCTCCATAATTCATAGAAATTTGTTTCAGTTTAAAAAAGTTTGGTTTCAAAATAACAGAGGGGGGGGGGGAGATTCGGGATTTGTGGATGTTAATTTTCAACACATTTTTGATGCATTTCTAGATATTTAAAAGTTCCCTTTTCTTGACTTTTTGGCAGAGAACTTATCCATCAATTGCATTTGTGTAATCTACTTTTTATTAGGAAGATTCTGACATATATAGCGCATAGAGAAACTTCAGTTTATTATGCGCTCAATAAATCTATATTTATTATTATTATATAATGTTTTGGTGTTAATGTTAGGATTGTTCTGTTCATTAGTAGTTACACGTGATTGTTGTTACTTCTCATTCTCAGGTCTGATGTAACTGACTATGAATATCGGCTTCGCATGCACCAGTACCGTCACACCCAGAACTTGGCGTACCACAAGGTACAGGGCTGGTTTCAACAACTTGGGAACGATGAACCTATGAACTCCATCTGGCCCGACAGCGACTCCAACTCTGAAAGTCTCAGCTCAACATCCTCCCACCAGAACTGGTACAAACGCAACAGGATGTCAGCAGGTTACAGCAATGCCAACACGAACAGCAGCTACGGGAGGGAGCAGTCTGGCTGCGACTCCTCAGAGGTAGGCAGCGCAGGAGAGATGTCAAGAGCCATCAAAGCAAGACAGAGAAGTCATAGATCTACGGGGAAATCAAACAAACAAGCTAACTTGAAAAGTTACAAAACCTGCCCGAAGGAGGATGATAAAATTGGATTGAACTCTGACAATGTGGAACGCAGGAAAGATGCCGGTGAGGGGGAGAGGTGTTCTAAGCCCACTAAGATGACGGATGATGAAGCATGTTCAGGGATGTCTAGAGACTGTAAGCAATCTGCAGAGCATGATGGAGAGTCTCCAATAAAGACTTGTGAGTTTGTTGAACCAATGGAACCGATTGATATCACCAAACCTTCGAAAGACACTTCTGATGAAAGTTCTGTGTATTCTGATGGTCCTGTTTACCCTGATGATGATACCGGCAAAGGCTCAGGATTTGAGGACATGAGTATCAGCCTATTAGACTTTCACAAGAGAAGGTTGACTGCAAGCAGCGAGGACAGTTCAAAGAAACGCAAAAAGATGGAGATGAGTGGTACTGAAAGCGATAGCAGCAGAGGAGGAAAAGCAAAATTCAATATCTCTTCACATCTGAATGTTTGTCCACCACTTCCGCCTCACTCTGGGAGAAAAGCTTGCACGCTTGATGATAGCGGGAAAGACACACCGAGTGATCTTGACCAAGAGTCTGCCAAACATGATCAAAATTACAGATCGTCAAGGAAACGGGTCAAACAGGGCTTGAAGGAAGGCTTGAAGCACCATGACAGGAGTGTTAGCTCAGATCTAGGGCTCTCCGACACGGCCTCTGAGACATCCGTAGATCTGGAGGAGTTCCTAGACATGGTGGTTCCGATGATGCAAGGAGAACCTGAGGGACCTGAGATCAATGACCAGGACATCCAGGCCTACCTGGAGTATTCTCATTGGAACTTTGATAAGATTACTCTACCAGACATCGCCTCGAGCATCAAGCCTGCTCACCTTCCGTTCCCTTCCAAGGAGCTGGTCCCTGCGAGCATAGCTGCTGGGCGTTGCATCGACAATGTAGCAACGGTCAAAGAGAAGCAGCTGGAGCTCACTAAGCTGTGCAACAACAATAAGAAGATCCTGGCCAAGTCCAAGAAGATCATTGATGTTCTTGAGATCATCGGTGATAGGAAGGAGAAGAACCAGGACTCCAAGACGCCCTCTAGTGACACGACCAAGGAACCGGACAATTGGAAAGAATACAAGGAGAAGAAACAGCAGGAGGAGCAGAACTTGAGTGACTTGATGACTTCTCCTGTGAGTCATCTCTGGAGTGGAGCTGTCAAGCCCTTGATCAAACCATCAGATGCTAAATCAACAGGTATGTCACTAATTATCTTTTAAATTACCGGGTAAAGTGCAAAATATAGTTGCTTTTTCAAACCTTAATGAAGTAGAAACTTGAGCATACATATGCACAAATAATCATTATAGAATAAAGGGTTATTTTTCCGTCCTTTATAGGGTCAAAGGTCACATGACTCTTATGCTCTCTAACTGCCACATTTCTTGACAGATTTCTTTCAAATTTTGTATTAGTAAAATCTACACATCTTTAATGTTTGGTGATGCTGCTCCTAGTCTTGACAATATTCTGAGCCACTAGTGGCGATCTCTTCATGTACATCTACTTCATCCTTTTGTTTCAGGGAGGGGAGAGGGGATCTTTGTCCCTCCTTCGAACATAAGGATGACACAAAAATGTCTAGATATAATAATTTTTTTACTACTGGTACTACTATTATTATTACTACTATTATTATTATAATCATCATCATCATGAATATTATGTATTTCAGAAGTGCTCCTGATACAGATCACACATTTTTTGGTAAACTCATCCCAAGCAATAATGTTGAATATTTGCACAAGGAGTACGAGTTGCACCTGTTACTTTTACTAGTAGCATTAATATCTCAAATCAAAATCATTATTCTAGTTATCCTCATTTCCATATAAAGAAAACAACGCAGCTGTTCTACAGCGTCAAGACAGGGCCCAAATTCATATGTATACAATCAATTTTGAATTGAATTTGAATTTATTTATTTCACATGCTCGAATGTATACAGAAAACAAAACAATCTACGGTAACAACATTGAGAATTTTACATCTTTTAACAATATTATGAAAATTGCAATAGTTTACTTACATTATTGACAACTGAATGAATTTGACAGGTTGAACATATTTGAAAGTAAGACTATTTCTATGTGTCATGTGAAAATAAACGGGGCTTTACAAGACAGGGCCCAAATTGATATGTATTGTATATACAAATAGGTTGTACACAAAGCACGATCCCAAAGACTTAAAGAGAAGGTTGAGTTCTGGGAAGAGGTGAAAAATAATTTGTGAGCGTTATCATTCTTATTATGCAAGTCTGGAAGAACATCAGATAAGACATGTTCCCTGAAAAGCATGGCTCTTCAAATGCCTTTATATTCTAAATATGTCATGTAACTCGTAAAACTCGGGGGGTAGGTTTTTTACGCCGCGTGTTCGTGTAGTCCCATATACATCTTTCTGTGAACAGTGTTTGTAACTTTACCAAGACTTGGCCAAATTTCTTATCATTTTGATGATTCCAGAACCTTGCAATACACACAAATACTTATATGCTAGATGATAAATCTTTTCTGGTCGATTTCACACCGTTTCTTTCACAATGCAATCGCATGACCAGAACTCAACTTCATCTTTAAAGTAGCTTGGCGAAGAAATTTCACATAATCACTAAAAATGGGCAAATTATTCATGTCCGGATAGCGTAGACCAATTTGAACACACACATTCTGCTCTAAAGTCTTGTAAATATAAATGAAACGTGGTAAGAAGCTTTTTCCAAGAACCTTCTCAGAACTAATTCCTGGCTTGAACATTTTGTTTGCGCAGTAGGCCTCTCGCCAAGCTCGCATGCGGTATTTTGCATAGGCCAATACGTATACATTATCCAGACTTTGCATGCTTCATATCCTGACCAGAAAGTGTAATAACAATCTCTAGAAATCATGTAATCACATATAATATTAAGCAAATTTATGTAATATAATACGAGGGGTGAATCATGCAATTCAATTTGTCCAAATACTCTTCCTTTCTCTGTAATTTGCTGAGATGTTTTGTATTTGTTCGGTCATCGGCCTTGGCGTGATAGTGATTGTTGTTGATTATATACGGAGACCATGATGAGGGAATCGCGAGTGTCCCTTTGCATTTTTATGATGTCCTGCAGCTGCAGTTCTATTTATGAATGGTGCATATTTGTAATTGATTTTCGCCAAATATAATCTCACATCTAATCGTCTTTGTTTTGTTATCCGTGAAATTTACCAAAAACTCAGAAAGCCCGACACATCCCGAAAAATTCGAAAATGTCAGGCCAGTGACAGGGTGCGTGACAGATCGATCGCCAGTTGAGTGGGGCCGGGGCAGCTCAGCCAGCTCGAGCTGATATGCTATCACTTGACCTGCACCGACGCCGTCTTCTCCGAATTGTTCTCTTTCTTCCATCTATCCTACATCCCCATCGTCATCATCGTCACTATCACTATCACTGTCACTAGTTGTGGAGCTGTGCTCATCAACTTCGAATTCTAAGTCGAGTAAAACCACTTCTTCGAGCTCGGACATTTTGATCAGATATTTAGCGTTCGAGTGGCGTTTGTATACATATAATGCATGCAGGCGAGAGTTGTGTGAGAGCTCTTGGGAGCACTCTCGCTCATGTGCCCAACCTCATACGTCACAAATCGTACGTCACAATAGCAGGCCGATCGAGTAGTAATTTCACCACTTTTAATAGCAGATAGGTCAATTCTGTAACAATTTTTGGAAACTAAATATGAACCATTAGAAAGATTGTAACATTAACTTTGAAATGATACCAACATTATTAAGGTTAAAAGCCTTTTGAAACCTTCGCTCAGCTACTTTAAACAAAATAACACTGGCAGTTTCATTAGCCTGCTCATCACCCTTCGCAAACATTGCAATATTAGGTAATAATACATTGGATATATATACAAACTTATATTGGCCTTAATTTGATTTTTTGAAAGAGTTTGCTATCATATTACAAACAAATTGATATAAATATAACAATAATACTTTTAATCAATTAATCAATTAGTTCTTTACTTCTTTGAATGGAATATGGAGGAAATTAATAAATCAGTAAATCAATAATTCAACTCATCAGTCGATCAATGAAGCATATTGATGTGATTTTCCAATATGATCCGCTGTCATATCAATGCAATATAAACTATACACCACGTTTCCTCAACCCAGCGATACCATTATTAGTCAAACAGACACCATGTGTTCTAGTCTTAAAAACAAAGGAAACCCAGTTTATGTAACGGTACATGTATTTGTAAAAATAATAAAAAAGGAAAAACGTCAATGTTCGTATTTGCCAAAAGCCATTCAAATGCAATAGACCTGCTTAATTAAGAAATAAATGATATCCATACTTCTAGAGATGAAGTTGTTTGTAGACGATTTAAAACCTTGCCCTACATAATTCCATCCATAGAGCTTACATATGTTTATAGCAGGTGAATTAATTTGTTGGTAAACAAGGGTTAGAGAGAGAAACATGCATATATTGAACTAGTAAAAAAGGTCTATGAAGTACCGACATGTGACGTCATACTGGCTAAGATGTCAAGATTGGTGGTTCCAAACAATTTTGTGCCAAACAATGGTGTGACCAGTGATCACACTAGCCCCAAACACTGAATTTACCCTACTCCAGCCCGTGGCTTGAATAATTTCGCAGCTCTGTTTAGAACCAGTAACCTGGACAACGAGTGACATCATTCAAGCAACGGGCTGGAGCAGGTCAATTTCAGTGGTTGGCGCTGGTGTGGTTCCCGTGCCATTATTTAGCACAAAATTGATTGGAAACAAGAAACCTTGAGAACTTGTCCAGTTTTACGTCACGCTGCGCTAGTCTATTCAGTTGACAATCTCCACCCTCCTGTTTCCTCTACAAGAAAACACAATCAAACGAAATTCTTTCAGCCTCCACAAGTAAACCAAAGAGTTCGCTATCCAGTTAAAAGCCGTTACCATTGTTACGAAAAATATGAAACATGGGCCCGAAGACATTGCCTCATCCGCAAAAAACGTCTTTGTAACATAAAGCTTAAGATGTAGAGCACATGTCATAGTGCCAGCGATCAAAGAAGTGCAGTAGACAATAGCAAAGGTGCGCAAGACTCGCTTGTTGTCTTCCTTCCTTTCCTCTATCTGAACATTATCGCATTGTGTCTTGGCCACCACGCCATAAATCAGACTCAGACATACTCCTGTGAGAAGAAAAACAAGAAGCGTCAAGATGAAGACAGCTAGCTCTCCATCAACCCCGCTGGTCTTGTCCAAATAGCCAATGGGAAACATAACGCAGGCGCAGACCACCCATGATGTGACGGCAGCTATGATGCATCTCGCCGTGGTGATGATGTTCTTCACCCCATAGGGGTCGACGCGGATTGTGATGAGCTGGTACAGGGCTACAAAGAAGATGTTGTTCACGGAAACGACCAGGGGCGTCGTTAAGATAGGGCGTATGATTAGCTCTCTTAAGTCATTCTGTAAGGAGAGATTGTTAAAAGTTTTGAATACAATTTAATAATCTGATGTTAAAACAATATAAATTTGTAAATAAAACAATGTAAATGAAAATTATAATGATAACAATTACTGTATGTTAATGATAATAATAATAATAATAATAATGACAATAATTAGAAGTAGAAGAAGAAAATGCATAATAACAACAATAATAACAAAAGTAATAATGGAAGTAATGATCAGAATAATAATAACCATGATGATAAACCACACAGATAATACCAATAATAACCTTAAAAATAATAATATTAATAGTAATGATAATAATAATAATACATGTTGTAATACACTGGCGCCCGTAAAGTTGGAATAATTTTGTCCTAACTTCTTTTTATGAAATTATTGTCACAATATTGTTTATTCTTGATAGGTGGAGTTTATATCCTCTCAGAACTTTATTGATCAATCCCGATGACTCTTTAGATCGATCAATAAAGTTTTGGAACATCATACTTTCACAATCATTTCATGGATAGAAATTAGGAAAAATATTCCAATTTTATGGGCAACAGTAGTAATTAAAATCATGCTTACGCAATCAATATCAATAACAATAATAACTAGAAGAACAGGAAGATGAAGGAGGAGAAGAAGAATAAGGAGAAGGAAAAGGAGAGGGAGAGGAAGAAAAAGAAAAAGAAAGAACAATAGAGAGAACAGTAATAGAGAAGTGCATTTATAACAAGAAAAGGGCCCAGAATACTAGCTTACACAAATATGTATCCATATTCAGTATATATAGCAATAATACTAGTCCACAACCCGGAGACTCCAGCCCAGACGGACAAGCAGACCACCCAAGTCCACAAACCGGTGACTCAAGCCCACACGGTCATGTAAAGTACCCCCACGTCTGCACCCCGATGGCTTAAAGGTAAAGACCAGCTTTGGAATTGCCCCCTCTCAAAAAATGAAATGGAAGCTCTTATTACCAATCATGTAAAAGAATATGTTTTGACTAATACATGATGATACACATTTTGCTGGGAAACCGCCTACTAATTGATGTATTTGGTAAATTAGTTTATCTATTTGGACATGATAGATATAACGCATGTGTCGCACACGCGTGCGTAGTCCCATATACATCTTTCTGTGTACAGTGCTTTTAACTTTACCAAGACTGGGCCAAATTTCTTACCATTTTGAATTTGATGATTCCAGAACCTTGCAGTACACACCAATAAATAAGCTAGATGATCAACCTTTTCTGATCCATTCCACAGCGTTTCTTTCACAATGCAATCGCATGACCATAACTGGTCTTTATCTTTAAGCTCACGCACACCAGCTATTCCCCACTCCTGACGACAGATAGTCAACCTGTTCTAAACGTCGAGCCACTCCCGCCACCTATCTCCAACCGGCGCTATAGTTCTCCTTAGAACTATAAGCCAAGAAAGATAAACGACAGTCTTTTTCAAGACTACACCAGCAGTCCTTTTCAGGACTACACACACTCAAGAAAGAAAGATTACCGAGAGTCCTTTTCAGGACTTCCCAATCCTCCCTACTGCATAGTTACATGTAGATATTAAAATGTATTAAAATTGTACGCCTACCGATTCAACGTTTACTGCTACAAGATGACAGATGACACTAACTAGGTCTGCCAAGATGATGTTGAACTGGAAGATGAACCGTCTTTGGCGAAGGCGATGGTGACTGAGAATGAACCCCAGAGTAAATGTGGAGAGGAGAAAAGCGATGCCGAGAATCAGGAAGAAAATAATATTATTAGCTGTAGTACTCTTGTTACAATCAAAGCCAAGATCAAAATGAGAAAGAGAGGAACCCATCTTAAAAAATATGTATATTTGCTTCTTAGTCGCCAGGTGTGATATATCCTGAATAAATATAGCTTGATCGGGTTAACAACAATAATAACCTGTATATAAAAACACAGTTCATGGGTATTGAAAATGTGGTCTTTATAGCCGGATGGTCTCTCTATACAAGTGTTTGCTAAAGCAAGTATGGTTTGGATTTATTTCCTTCCAGTATCCATTTAACACCTGGGTGGAGAGTGGCAAATGTAGATTGATGTCTCGTCGAAGAACACGAGCGTCTTGGAAGGACTCGGGTCGCGCATCATGTGATCCCCTGTTTGACGATGTATCAACTAGACAACAACACCTCTTAAGCTTCTCAATGCATCATCATCGAGTTTGGGCTACTAATGACAATGTATAATTAATTACATGGTGCTCAAATAGCGTATCATTTATATTTTAGCAAGCCTAGTATAAAGGGACATTGTGTTCTGGTTCAAGGTGTCTGGCAATCCTATCTATTACGTATCATTGGTTACAATGGAGAAAAAAATTAAAAGCCCGAGCCCCATCTCTAATTTTTAATTAACTCATCCCTAATTTCATACACACAATTGAATGTCAGGGTGATACTCGTTGAAGGATGAAAGATTGGATTAAAGCATAATATTTTAACGATTAAATAATACATTTATTTTTATAGAAAGAGATTTTATAGTGAGAGTAATTAAAACAAGAATGATATAGTATTAATGACTGTTTTGAGAGAAATAGTTGTTTTTATACGCTCAAGGGAAGGTTAGAATTGTGCTATTGCCCGAGGCGTGCCGAGGGCAATAGCCCAATTGTAACCTTCCTTGATCAGAGCCCTGCACATCTGGGTTCTTACTAGTCTCCATCGATACTTTATCTCTCTTACAATCCTCATCTGCACATCGCTCACGATTCTCGACCGTCAACATCGCTTTTCTTGCTGCTCTGTACGATCCGACATATTTGTATACTAAATAATCAGAGCTTTAACATTATGAACGACGTGTTATTTTTGTTTTTGTTTGCTTACTCCTGTCATTAATTTAATGGTAACAGGGTTGTACCGAACAATAGTCAGCACAATCATTTCTACTATTTCTACTATTTCTACACCCTTGAGTACTAAATGAACTTGTACATAGGCGTGGTATATGAGTGGAGGCCGGGTGGAAATGTTTTAAAAGACCAAATCTCACATTGAGTTTCTACATGTGTTCTGTCTCGATCAAAGCGGCAGATCACACAATTCGTCTCCGTGACGAATTCCATGTCTAGTTTAAAATTCTTTTTGTTCATGACTCGATATCATGTACATTGGATTCCTAAGTGAATTCATATGATTCAGTAATGCATTATCAACCTTCATTAATATGCACATAAGATGGTGAAGGATAACCGCTCGTGATATCTGATGCTGATTATACAGAATGCTGATGGTTAATTGTATGCTAATAGTCTGAGCTTTTACGGATTAGATCTTGGGATGGAGAAAGATAAAAAGATGATTTTTTTTTTATTTTCCTTTCCATTTGCATAAAAAGGTTTCATTTGTCGTCTATGCTTTTACATGATATTGATCTCTTACTTTCATATTAAAAGTTTTAAACCTTGTGAGTTGGTTGGTTTGTTGTCTTCATTGAGTGTCGATCAGCTTTTACATCGTCATGTTTTTAGTTTTATTGTTTTTAAGTTCTTTACAGGGCTGCACAACATGTCAGTGAGATCAAAATATTAGGTATTGAAGACAAAATTGAATGTAGATGTAGAGTTTTGCTATTATACAGTACATTGCTTTCAAATATACTCTGATATGACAGTTGAGCATGTTTCTATGATTTCTGTTTTAAAACTCAAATTATTTGTATTACTACTAGCTGAGAAATACAATTTAATGCAGCCCTAGCCCTAATTCTTTGTTTCTTTTCTCTCTTTTTAGCACTGGTTTGAGTCTCATCTCACCTATCTCTCCCTCTCTCTTTTCCCTAATTTGTGGTGTTGAAGCATGGACCTACATGTACATGTATACAGACCTTTCACATACTCCATTTTTTCATTAACATTTGTGCCCTTAAGTTCTTTTAGTTCTAGTTTGCAATTTTAAGGAGTTGTGAGCGTATTGCCTGTGTTATATTAAAGGTATTACAAAGTTTTGGTATGGGGTCATGAATTTGGTTCAAATTAACATATTGGAAGCATATGCGTTCCTACAATATACATTGATCGTTGTCGCGGTTGAAATCGAGTCTAAAGTTATGAAATTATAAATAATAAACTCTTTATGTTGTATAGCTCCCTCTCAAGGTCAAGATATTAATTTAGCTATGAAACAATGTTTCTTGACTAAAATCGACCGATTAGCTATTCCCGTTTGGAAATTATATATCCCAACTACATATTCTGAGATTTTCATGGTCGCAGCTACCATTGTACGGCCATAGGCGCTATTTGAAAATTATCAAAATTTACCGGGAGCACCGATAAATTTTTATATTCAATTTTTCTCGAAAACCGAGGTGTTTTAGGAGCTAATTTTTTTTAGTACTTATAGTACATCCACAGGGGCATCCAAATATATCAAAATTGTAAAGATTCACTATCAACTCAATTTTCAAAATTTCCCAAAACTTTGTATTACCTTTAAGGTAAGAATAGTTATTATTTTTTATTATTATCTTTCATTGCAGGTCATGTATTGAACAAACTGCAGGTCATTCAGGGAGCAAATCTGACCTGTGAACATTCAGGTCAAAGGTAAGAGGTCAACCACTAGATCACTTTCACCCTTGATACTCATTTTTTAGTAAAATAGTCAATTAAGGTAAAGACCAGTTTTGGAAACGTCCCCCTCTCAAAAAAATGAAATAGAAGCTCTTATTACCAATCATGTGAAAGAATATGTTTTGACTATTAAATACGTGATGATACAAATTTTGCCGGGAACCGCCTACTAATTGATATATGTGGTAAATTATCATATCTATTTGGACCTGATAAATATCGGGCATGTGTCACGCACGCGTCGCGTAGTCCCATATACATTTTTTTTGTGTACAGTGCTTGTAACTTTACCAAGACTGGGCCAAATTTCTTATCATTTTGACAGAGATGCCAACCCTCCCGATTTCGTCGGGAGGCTCCCGATAATTCACCTCAACTCCCGACCTTACGATCACCATCCTTATCCTCCCGATTTATTACAAAAAAAAAAAAAAAAAAAAAAAAAAAAAAAAATCATTTTTTTTTTTTTTTTTTTTTTTTTTTTTTAATTATAATTTTTTTTTGGCGCTTATCAATATATATATCTGTGAATTGAATGAGAAATATCGTCTGCTAACTTTAGCATGTAGTAATTCCACTATGTTAAAAGACAAATTAAGAGTAGCGAAAGATTGTTTCAGCATATTGATCGCCGTAACCAATGCGTGGATATTGACACAGAATCCAAATGGCGGAAAATCAGCAAAAAGAAGACCAAGAAATGGTCTCAGAAGTATAAGACCGAATACAGTATCAAGTACCCGTGTACTCGGAAGTCTGAAAGGAATTCATCATGCATTTTTCATACAATTTGTATGTTACTTAAAAAAAAAGTGGGAATTATTTAACTAAATACACATCTAAAATGCTGCAAAATAAGGCTCTAATTGCACCAGAGAGCATCTAGAACTCCAGAGCTTCCAGGGCCCTAAGGCGGGCCCTGGACCCCGGCCGCATGGGTCGGGCGCTACGCGCTCGAGATGTGCGCTACGCGCACATTATTTGGTGTTGGTTACAAATCCTCCCTATTTCTGTTTTCCAAAAGTTGGCATCTCTGTTTTGACGGTTCCAGAACCTTGCAGTACACACTAATACTTATATACCAAATGATCAACCTTTTCTGATCGATTCCACAACGTTTCTTTCACAATGCATTCGCATGACCAGAATTTGAATTTGAATTTGAATTTGATTCGGTTTATTGAAATAAAAGAACATGCAGCTGGGAAGCTGAAATAATTCAATTTACAAAGTCAATATATACAACACAATAAACGATCAAAATATGAATGACTACAACGTACTACTATAAATCATGCATAATAAAAAAAAATGAGAATCAAATATTACATCAAAATCTAAATATATTACAAACATTAAATCAAAATCTAAATATATTACAAATATTACATCAAAATCTAAATATATTACAAATAATGCGTTAAAATTTAAATATATTACAAATATTAAAAACATTAAAAACCTTCTGTGTCATCAAAAAATTAGAGAGAGAGAGAGAAAGAGAGAGAGAGAGAGAAAAAGAGAGAGAGAGAGAGAGAAAGAGAGAGAGAGAAAGAAAGAGAAAGAGAAAGAGAAAGACGGAACTAGAAAGAGGAATAGAAGGAAGAAGAAAAAAGAAAGAAAAGTTGATCAGGGAATATACAAAAGATTGGAGGAGAGGGGTAGAGAGGGACATAGTAGAACAAGAAAAATAGAAAGAGAGAAGAATCTCTGCCAAGTGCACCTCAAGTTGAAATATGATTTAAAAAGTAAAAATAACAGATTTAAAAAAGAAAAGAAAAAAAAAAATGTTTGACAATATGATATATCAACGTTATTAAAAAAAAAAAAATCGTTAAAGTGAAAAGAGTAAAGTTATGCCAATCCCGCAACACAACAAAGTTCAATGCAAAGAGTTTTGTATAAACTCAAAAGGATTATATGTAGATTAAAAAATAATTAAAGAAAAGAAGTCATATTCGCTGTTACTATCAAAGCATCAAAGTACATGTAAGAAAAAGGAAGAAAAAAAGAAGAAAAAAAAAAAAAAGGTGCTAATAGCTGAGGAAAAAGGTAAGAAAAAAAAGAAAAAGATGAGAACCCAAGAGAAGAGGAAGGAGAAGGGGTTTCACACAACGCATGAGTTACATGAGAAAGCACGGAATGTAACAACCTAAAAGTACGAAGATAATATTATCAAAAAGATTTTGCACGAGGTGAAGTAATATGAGTATATAACACTGAAGAACAATAAAATCAAAGTTATTAGAGGAAAGGTGCAATATGTCAACAACGTATTAAAGAGCATAATTATACAAGTAAAGAATTGAGAATACACCATTAGGCAATAAACTTGCATGTACACGCATAGTGATACACAGTAAAACTATTAGCTTATAAGGGGGAAGATAGAAGAAAAGAAGAGAAAAAAAAATGAATATTGTGTTGACACTACTGACATTTCAAGGAATAGAGAAATCATGCATCTTATAAACGATAGAGAGGAAACAGATACGAATAGAAGAAAAGAGGGGGAGAGGGAAGACAAGAAAAAAGGGATTATAAAATAGTGAAAAATAAGATCAAAGAACAGGGAATATCCATAATAGATAGATTTGCAAATTAAGTGAACTGCATTGTAGATAATCATTGAAGATCATTGCATTTTTACGTGTAATCTCAAAAAAGTACCACAGAGTAAACAGTGAGAGAGATAAATAGATAAATAAGTAAATAGTTGATATAGCTGCATTACAATGACGAATCCAAAACTAATGACATTCAAGGAAAAGAAAAATCATGCATCTTATAAACAATAGAGAGGAAACAGATACGAATAGAAGAAGAGAGGGGGAGAGGGAAGACAAGAATAAAGGTAGTATAAGATAGTGAAAAATAAGATCAAAGAACAGGGAATATCCACGATAAATAGGTTTGCATATTAAAGTGAACTGCATTATAGATAATCATTGAAGATCATTGCATATTTACGTGAAATCTCAAAAAAGTACCACAGCTATAAACAGTGAGAGAGATAAAGTTACTCACATGAATTGATAAAAGCAGATAAAAATGATGACACAGAACGTTTCAGATAAAAATCGATGTTTTTCAAAGAAAAATGAAAATAAGTCCAAACATATAAGAGCGTTCAAAAAGACAGGCAGCAGCTATAACAGCACCCTCACTTTAATACCTTGTTTGCAGGTAGTACAGGTAAACCTGTGCTAATGGATGTGGATAGGTGATTGTGTTGTTGTGAGTGGGTTTTTTAAATCTACCTGTATACATTCCCTTTTAAAGTCAATTTTCTAAATTTCCTGAGATTTAAGCTTTTCTATATTGTTAGTGCGCTGAAATTATACTGTTCTAATTTTTGATAAATAATAAGAATGATAAATGGGTCTTGAGTACCAAAGGGAAGTAACATCACTATTAATACTGCTCTTCCTTCAGGCCCTGCAATTATTATTACCCCAGTATTTTCATTTTCAACCATTCTACTGATTTTTAAAGAAAATACAGAATCATTATTTTGGTACTTACTACTATTTATGCTTGTATTCTGTATTCAGATTCTCTGCACCCATCGTGGACTCTAAGATAGCATTTGATGTATTCCTGCCGGACAAGAAATACAAGAAGACAAACCCTGGTCAGCCTAACTTCTGTGTGGTTGTGTGCAGGTAGGAAACAAAACTATATAGCTGTTGTGTCACTATGGTTCAAAGGTCACAGAGGTGAAAGGTGACTGGTGATTGTAGAGGTTTATTCTACTGTATAGCTTCATTAGCTTGTATCAGTCATTGTCAATCAGTGGAAACACCTAAGAGGGGTTGACTCAAGTCCAAGACACTTTAGAATGCCTGTACTGTATGTTCAAGCAATCATGTTTTATCTTTATATCGAGGATTTGCCATTGGGCCCCAAAACATATCTCACAAACAAACTTTATTTAGAGGGTGAAAGGAAGGGGAAGGGAGGAAACAATTAATTTAAATCAATGTTGAACAAATCAGTCTTTAGGTCATATTTGAAAGCTTGGACAGTATGTAATTTGTCACTGTCTAATTATAATGATTTTTCATTCTGTCTATGCAGTGAAGAAGATCCCGTTCCTGAGCTCGCTGCTCAGCTAGACTTGCTGATGAAGGCTGCCCCCGTCCCATTGGTTTGGGGTGTCGTAGACAACGCTGACATCAACTTCTATACCCTCAATGACATCGAGCTCCCCGTCGACATCACTATCGGTTGATCATGACATCGAGCTCCCCGTCGACATCACTATCGGTTGATCATGACATCGAGCTCCCCGTCGACATCACTATCGGTTGATCATGACATCGAGCTCCCCGTCGACATCACTATCGGTTGATCATGACATCGAGCTCCCCGTCGACATCATAATCGGTTGATAATGACATTGAGCTCCCTGTCGACATCACTATTGGTTGATCATGACATTGAGCTCCCTGTCGACATCATTATCAGTTGATCATGACATCGAGCTCCCTGTCGACATCACTATCGGTTGATTCTGACATCGAGCTCCCCGTCGACATCACTATCGGTTGATCATGACATCGAGCTCCCTGTCGACATCATTATCGGTTGATCATGACATCGAGCTTCCTGTCGACATCACTATCGGTTGATAATGACATCGAGCTCCCCGTCGACATCACTATCGGTTGATCATGACATCGAGCTCCCCGTCGACATCACTATCGGTTGATCATGACATTGAGCTCCCTGTCGACATCACTATTGGTTGATCATGACATTGAGCTCCCTGTCGACATCATTATCAGTTGATCATGACATCGAGCTCCCTGTCGACATCACTATCGGTTGATTCTGACATCGAGCTCCCCGTCGACATCACTATCGGTTGATCATGACATCGAGCTCCCTGTCGACATCATTATCGGTTGATCATGACATCGAGCTTCCTGTCGACATCACTATCGGTTGATAATGACATCGAGCTCCCCGTCGACATCACAAGCGGTTGATCATGACATCAAGCTCCCTGTCGACATCACTATCGTTTGATCATGACATTGAGCTCCCTGTCTACGTTACTATCGGTTGATCATGGAAGGAGAGTATGGTTTACAAACTGATTACACTTAAGATGGTATATACTGTATATGAGTGCTTGGATTTCAGGAATTTTTGGTGCTTCATGTTCTAGTTGTGCATATGTTATCTCGGCTGATATAGATGCAGGTGAATTGTTTTTATCTTTTATGCTAGCACTAAGCTTAAATAAAGCTTATGTACAGTTTTGGTAGCCATAGGGAAATTGGAAAAGAAATCTCTTAAATGTCCTTATATATCAAAAGATACATATTCAAGAGCGTTAGATATTCTATCTTTGATTTCTAGTGAATTTTTTATTGTAAATATCTGAGAGGTATGCTAGATCACGGCTATATATTTGTACACATGACTAGGTGCACTACGACCCACTGCACACTCTCGGCTTAGAGATTACTGATTTATGTGTGTGTCATAGACACACGGCCCTCAGAGGTTTTACACTTGTCGAGGGGTCAGTGACACAAAGACGTAACTCCATTTTGGCCATTTTGAGAAAAAGTGGTTTATGTGTCACTGAGCACTTGGGCCTTAAGGAGTTAAGTCTATGTTTCACTAGCCATTGACTTCAATGGGGTGTTAGGTGGAGTTGAGTCTTTGTGTTTCCTGGAAAGCCCACATTTTACTGAACATTTTGACATCAAATACGCATTTTGGCAAAATATGGAGTTTTGTGCTTGGTCAAGCATATGAAGCATATAGCTGTAAGCATTTGCCTTGATTGTATTCTATTTCTAATTGATCACTTTTAATATGTGTATGGTAAAGATTAAATGCACTATTGTGCAAGCACTCATTTTTGGAAAAGATAATATTAATTTTATGTATTAAGTGCCAGTGGAGAGAGGTAATGAGAGATTTGTTTCGTATAAAGTAAACAAAATATAAATATATGTGATATAATTGTCTAATGCATGTGTGTGAGTACTGTGTTAAAAAAAGACATTATAATGTACAGTAGTTTATTTTGCAATGTCTGTGGCATTGAATACACACTTCATATTGAAGTGAAATCTGTGTATAAAGACTATTTAAGGGAGACATGGACAAATTTACAATAGTAAAAAAAAAAAAAATTGAAAGGCGTAAATATTCTAAAAAAGAATGAAATGCTGATAATACCAAACAACAACAGTCTAAACAGGCAGGTGGTCTTTGTGTACAGGTTCACTATCATTGAAACCAAATAGCTACTTTTGATATTGTGTATGCTTGTTTCTGAGTCGGGCTTCATTTAGATGTGACATGGTAAACTGCCCTAAAAACCGCTGACCCAAACTCAGTGTTGAAATGAATGGCAAGAGAGAGGTCCTGTAGAATGAAGGGAGGAAACAGCACTGTGGCGAGAATGGCCCCCTCTGTTTACTCAAGGATCTAAATTCCTGTGTTATAAAGAGTTGCGATCGATTCAAATGAATTGCCAGTATTTTTAAGACGAGACCCTAGAAGTTTTAAGATGACTAGCACACTACTCCTATCACTATGAACATGACTGACAAAGAAAGCGGACAAAATATACAGTTCCTCAGGTAGACAAAGGAACATCCCTTCACTGCTATTATGTAAAAATGTGTAGAACAGGTGAATATGCATGTAACACCTGTTCTACACCTTTTTACATAATAGCAGTGAAGGGATGTTCCTTTGTCTACCTGAGGAACTGTATATTTTGTCCGCTTTCTTTGTCAGTCATGTTCATAGTGTATCTCATTAATCTTGCCTTGATGGTTTTGGAAAGCATTTTACTGTCTCTATTCTGAACAAGGCTTAACCACATGACTGCTATTGGCTTGAAACGCGTTCATACCCCCTGTGCTACTGCATTTTTGTTCTTTACAAAAACCTGACAAAAACTGTACACACAAAAAAGCCGGATTTTTTTTTGGAAGAGCGCCATCTACTGTTCAAGGCCTGTATAACATCATTGCAGTGCTAATAACACAGTAGGGCTTGGCATTATGAAGTGTTACGGTCTTGAAAGTACAATGCCCTAAGCACGTACATGTACGTGGGTAGCAGTCAAGTGGTTAATGCTCTGATGAAAGAAACATGAAAATAATAGAAATCTGAAGATGACAGTTATTCTACAAAATGACAATACCGGTATTGAGAATAACAACGTAAATAGTCATACTAAAGCTTTTTGTCTTGCACTCATAGGAGTGCTATTCTGTGATTATGTAATACAAAATGACAATACATGTAGCTGTACGTACCTTTGTCACTTTGAAGTCTCAAATTCCATATTATTATAACATTATTATGAATGATCACTTACTGAAAAGATATCATTGTGTTTATACTCGAGTTGAGTCAATTCTGTCCGGCTTTTTTCTACATGTTTTAAGTGTATGAAATTGCATTTGAAAATAGTTATTTTTCTACAAAACACTAATCTAGGCACAGGTGTACATCACATAGAAGTTAATGATATGCTATTTTCATATTTACTTTTTTAGTATATACAGCCATATTGCAAGTGTTACTTGAAAAGACTGTTACTTTGTGTATCCTAGAATATTGCGGTGCATTCATAGAATATATATTTATATATGCACTTGTTTCAATCTCTGTAAATCACCTTCACACATGTCCAATTTCGACCAATCGGATGGCTAGATTTCTAAAGAGAGGTATATAATCATTCTTATGTTTTAACCTTGGTTGCTATGCACAGACTAAAGCCTCGGTCACAAATGCCATTACAAACGGCTACAAACGCTGTACGAACGATTTTCAGACAATGGAAATTTGGGAAGTCAATGGAAAAACAGAGATTCGTACGAAATTATTGTTCGTACGAACCTTTGTGACCGTAGCATAAGTGACATTAAACTTCAAACTAAGTAATTAATTTATATTAAAAATGTGCAGTCAACTAGCATTGACATACTGACATTTCAAGTGCTATTTTGGGATGATAATACCTCAGAAAGATGGGAAATATTTTAGTCAAAAATTTACTTTGAGTTTTGAGCTAGAGGTTTCTATTGAATTGCTTTCAAAGAACCCAAAGTAATTGTTATGAATTCATCATGCGAGTTGAAAAAAACTATGTAACTTTCTTAATTTCAGTCCTGGATAGAGAACATGTAAAGCTGAAAAAAAGAATGAATTTTGAATTGATTTCTTGTACATTTATCAACCCCTCTCAGAGCTTATCGATTTACAAAGAATGAGACGATGGAGGTCGCTTCTTTTTGGTCAGTCGTCTCATTGGACTCCAAATAGTTGCCTGTCATAGAGATTGTACATGGGGGGGGGGGGGGGGGCGGAGAGGGAAACTATTTTGAGCTACATGACCTATGTATGCTTGTGCCACAAGTATCTCTCCCAATATGCTATGGACTATTTGAGAATACTCCCTCTTGATGTGGAATTTAGATACATATTCAGACTTGTGATTTTGCGGAGTGTGTGTCATTCTGTATGTTATGCTGTTGTGTTCATGATTCCTCTTTCCACTAATTGGGAGTTGTGTGCACGAACATGTAACTGTCTGATGTGATAATATCTATATGCATGACTAGTATAGCAAGAATTGAATCAATTTCTGTGCATGAACTCCATTTGTCGAAATGAGAGTGAAAAGGGCATTAACCCTATAGGGTGAAACCATCTGGGGCCACTCCAGCAAAGCATAGAGAGTCAATGCTAATGCGTATTGACCTCTAGCACTGCATGCTTGCATTTAGGCAGGTATTATTAGACCTATACACAAATATACACACCCCACAACATTGCACAGACTGCACACAATCATGTCGATGCAGCTGTAAGCAAAGTTTGACACTAGACTTACAATTTGATTTTTTAAATTATTCTTTTTAACATCAGTAAGTTTAAAAAAAAGTATTTTACTGCTATTTAGGTGTCATCAATTGTCACTAAAGTACCGATTTTGAGTGAAATCAGTTGAGTTTTGTACAGTAGTGTTTGACATGTTGAGAATCAAAAGCACAGATTTAACTACACAGCCAGGATAGTGATGCTCCTATGTGTGTCTGGGGCAGGTCCCCAGTCCCCCCTCCCCTATCTCCCACTAAGGCCTCGTTCAGATATGACGCAGCAAAAATGGTGGCAGTTATTATATGACATATGTTTGATACATGGCACACTTACACGACTTTGTACAAACATGTATGTATCTTTTAACACTGAGCTCATTGAAAACGTGCAACTTGGTTGCACGCAGTTGCCATTCATTTACTTGTTATTTTTTTAAAATGTGGCAGTTTACCCGCGTAAAGATAGGGTTTGATAATACCATGTAGTAGGTCCATGATAATACTCACTGTAAGACACATCTTTATCTTCTAAAAGGAGATGTCTGTTCGTACATGTATATATGTCTATTTATTTACAGCAATTTAAAATGTATATTCACTGGTACGGCATTGTACAACGTGTGACTTGAAATGTGATATGTGATTTAAGAATTTGTGACAATAAATGTTCTTCAAACTACATTTGCTGAATTGCCTTCCTTCTGTTGCCCTGTATATCTCTTCTCTCGAGAGTGGTATGTAGATGCATACATTGCATCCTATAACAGATATTTCTAGTTATGAGATAAACTAAAATAAACTTGAGCTTAGAGAGGGGAATCGGGAGATATCTGTAGAAATTTAAAAGTTGCAATTTTAAATCTGTAAGGACAATTTTCATCACTTCAATATAATACAAGAATAATGCTTTTCAGAATACCGACCCAGTCTAGAACTCTAAATAGTCCAATGTTGTAAACTTAAGTCTTTTGGACAATGTACACTTAACTGAATTATTCATACCCCTTGTAAATTAGATTTTCGTTTTTTTGTGTAAACTGTAAATCAAGAATGAAAGGTGAACTGGTTGAATTAGGGCCCATGTTGAATTCTTTTAATTTATCACATTCTCAAGAAACAAATCAGGACACATCACCTCTTTACATACCGGTACTTAAAAACTACAAAACTTGGTGAGGGTATGAATTACTGAATTAACTGTAGTTATATGAAAACCTTCTATTACCTTCCTCTTTCATAATTTCCAACCCTCAACTATGAAAGATCTTCATCTTTGAGCAAATAGTATGACATTCACAAGTTGTCAAATCCTAATCTATTATATAGATCAGAGAATGATGTACTTTATATTTAGCAATGAAAGGGATCGGACAAATTAAAAGCTGTACTTTTCTTTTTAAAAGACGAACTAAGGACAGGGCTGATTAGCACCACCCCTCCTAATCTATCAAAGGAAGCCCCTATACCAGGTCATCACTGATAAGACTCTGTCAATAGGTTGTCAATGGCTTGTAGCTTTTAATGTATGAAGCATGGGGTTGAAAGTCTCAAATAGAATCTTATAAATGTTTTCTTTTCTTTTAATCTTGATTTACAAAATTAAATTACTACTGTAAATATGATAAACTTTGAACAGCTTGTAACTTAAAGAAATTGCTGCAAAAAGACATATAAATGTAGTTGTTTTTCACATTTATTTTCAAAAAAGTTGGTATCATAACTACAAAAGAATTACACAAATTGCAATGACGCAAACACAATAAGAAATCAATACAAGAAAAACTGTTCTTTGCGAATCATATGGGGTTGTGAAAATTGTTAACATACCAGTAACAGAAGAATAAAAGTCAAATTATGATAGTTATTTTTATACATTGGATTCTGAAAAAAAAGCTGATTTCGGGCTTTGTGGTGCAATTATGTGTCTTCTATAAATATACAAAATGAGTAATCACATACAGAGGCCTTCTAGTCATTATCTACTTCATTTTAATATAATTACTCAGGATTGTAAACAGTTTTCACTGAATGCTACTGTTTATTACATACTAAGAATGAACTATGAATTTCCATGGGAACTATACATTTGCTATTTACAAACAAAAAACATTCAACCATCACTACCCCTCCTCACCACATAGAAAGAAAATTTGAACAAAAACTAGATGAAATACAAGGTGATGAGATTAAAAATTAATCATATTCAAGCATGCCATGAATACAATTTTATAAGGTGAGCCAAATTTATGAATCTACCGTTAGTCAAAATTTGTTGGAGTGTGTGTTGTTTGAATAATCCATGTTTCATAAGAAATAACTTGTCTCTTTCATAAATGTGATCTTACACAATGAAACAAATTGGTATATCCAAAATACTTAATAATAGGGTAATAGTAACTTATTTTAACACTTTCATATTTTGTTGAATTAGAAGCAAAATCATACAAAACAACGCTGTAACATATCACAGTGTACTGCACTTGGGATTAAAATGCAGCTATGACCTTAATTGTGCTGTAAGCAGTACTGACTAATCGATGAAACCATATCAAAAGACTGACATCGATTTTAACTGAATGACTTCCTTAACCCTCCCAAGACTGCATAATCATGATCATACAACAAACTGCCCAATTCGTAGTAATGAGAACTGTATAAAGGCTAGATAGATCTTTTGGTAAAAGGGTGCATTTTATAAAAGTCTATGTACATTATGTAATAAACAAGTTGTGGAAATTTACACAAATTGTACACGTCTGCAGTATCTAATCAATCAATGGACAGATTTTTAGGTGCAAGAAATGTTTTTCTTCAAAGACAGCACTTTAAGGGGTATTCTAACTAAAAGAGCATCTACACCACTTTCATAATTACAGCTTAAAATGGATAAGTGCCAACCCAGAAACCACACTCAATCTGTGTCTTTCTAAGACATATGTTGTTATCAGCACTAGTTTGTATGATTACCACACAACATCATGTCTATGCTGATCCTATTTTCCACTTTTAGTGACTTATCCTGCTAACTTGTCATTTCTTAACAACACACTTGGTTTGGATTGACTTTTGTGTATACACCTTTCATATTGATGATAGTCAATTTCAGTGCAGATTCGCTCTAAATGGCAGCAACCACCACACTTAGACAAGTTGATTGAGAATCATATCAGCATAATAAATTCTGATAACTTTCATAGCTTTCAGACAAGGAACAAGTTCAGAATGAATTCACACTCAACCCACTTGAAACATAAGTATAAAAATGGTTGGAAAAGACATACAGTATTGCTTGAAATAAAGTAGACACATTACCACCAAGTCACACCAAGGTCTATGGGAAAATGCATGCAGTCACGCGTGACACAGTGAGACTGTCAACTTAATTCCAAGCAATACTTTAGATACGTGACTGATAATCTACAAGTCAATTGAGGAGAACAGATTGAGAACAAAGCGATGAATGCTGAAACCGGTCGTAGTAGCTGTTAGGCGTGGACTGGTGAAGAATGGGCCCACAATCAACCCACGTGGGGCGTACGTATGAAAGTGGTAGAACAAGACTAAGATACATTGATGGATTATCTAGAGGAGCTCGAGCTGGAGAATGGGCCCACAATCAACCCACGTGGGCCGTACGTATGAAAGTGGTAGAACAAGACTAAGGTACATTGGTGGATTATCTAGAGGAGCTCGAGCTGGAGAATGAGCCCACAATCAACACACGTGGGCCGTACGTATGAAAGTGGTAGAACAAGACTAAGATACATTGATGGATTATCTAGAAGAGCTCGAGCTGGAGAATGAGCCCACAATCAACCCACGTGGGCCGTACGTATAAAAGTGGTAGAACAAGACTAAGATACATTGATGGATTATCTAGAGGAGCTCGAGCTGGAGAATGGGCCCACAATCAACCCACGTGGGCCGTACGTATGAAAGTGGTAGAACAAGACTAAGGTACATTGGTGGATTATCTAGAGGAGCTCGAGCTGGAGAATGAGCCCACAATCAACCCACGTGGGCCGTACGTATGAAAGTGGTAGAACAAGACTAAGATACATTGATGGATTATCTAGAAGAGCTCGAGCTGGAGAATGAGCCCACAATCAACCCACGTGGGCCGTACGTATGAAAGTGGTAGAACAAGACTAAGATACATTGATAGATTATCTAGAGGAGCTTGAGCAGGAGAATGGGCCCACAATCGACCCACATGGGACTACATGTATGAAAGTGGTAGAACAAGACTAAGATACATTGATGGATTATCTAGAAGAGCTCGAGCTGGATCGGCTGTATCTACGACGTCTGGCTGGTGATTTAGACCTGGACCTGGATCTGGATCTAACGGGTGATCTTCTCCTAGGGGGTGGTGACCTGGTGATAGAATGAGTAAAGACAATATAAAAATTACGGCCTGAGATTAACTCAAAAGAGAAGAGCCAATGGCATTATTGCAAACCTAGAAAAACTTGGTTTATCATGACAGGCGCATTTCAAACCAATCAATAAATTAATAATACAGATGACAATGCAGTTAATCTCAATTTTACCTGAACATTTAAATAATAATTTAGCCAAGCTAGAACATATCAAAATCAGGGCTCTCATCAAACTTTTTATCTTAATTGCTAGCCAGGCAACCTAGACAATTGTTTTAGGTTGCCAAGTTCAACTTCCGGTGGTCTTGTAAAGAATTGTTCAGTGAACTTGAGAAAGAGAAATACATAGATGTGTAATAATGATGTGAAAGTACAATATCAAACTTCAGAAAAATTTGAATCAAATATTGGCATCCACCTACTCCCTACAAAACAATGTCACTCAATCTAAAAAATAGGTGAAATGATACCAATCATGTAGTATGACCAAGGTTTGTATTAAAGCCCAACTGCACTACTTATAGCTACTTGCGCCCTCTTTATAGCAAACATTGTCTAATCGGTGACCATTGGTCCCCCATGATCCTCTTTTTTTTATGTTCATTGAGAGCTGATTTGATGAGATAACAATCCGTCGGTGACCTTGCAGGGTGATCTAATCCCTCCTGTAAACTAGTACAGATGGGCTTTAATTACCTTCTCCTGTCCCTGAATCTTGGGGGAGGTGATCGTCTCCATCCTGGTCCTCCTCCTCCTCTCCTTGGTGGACTTCGTCTGGGTGGAGGAGGGGGTCTTGGACGAGCTACCGGAGCTAAGACAAACGCAGCAGTGATCTCTTGACCATCAATCTGACCTGCAATCAAACACAATAAAGAGTAATCAATCTCATCATTATTGATCAAATTATTGACCGTTGGATCCGCCCGTAGAATATAAAACACGCTTGCTAACATTAGATTTTATCACCTGACGAAGTGTTGCAGCGGCGCACGAAACGTTGTGATCTTTTAGATCCCATGTTGACCATACATTGCGAGACAAACAAATATCACTAGCGATAATATTTTTGAATCTCATCTATATCACATCTTACAGCAACCAATAATGATTTGACTATACATGATCAATGCAAAGGAAAGCAGAGTGATTAAGATCATCAATATGAAAAAACAGATTTTAGGGTAGTGCATCTCAACAAATTAGAATAATAATTAATTCTGGACAAGTTTTCCAACAGATGTAATCTGTCCAAATGATAATAGAGTTATTAGTTAGGCAGTGATCAATTCAAACATTTCAAGTGATTTTAATTGGGAGGGGGGGGGGAGAGATAAACAATATACACAGAAACAGAATTTTTACCCCCTTCTTTTTGAGGCTTAACCATAGAAAGTAAATATTATGGTCAGAAAAGTTATACATCTACTAGTGTTTTGGTATGCAAGATTTTATGCATGAATATCATCTAATCTACTCTATATAGATGTTTTCACCTTCCTTTATAAAAAGATGCAATTTTAGCATTTAAACCTGCTATATACATTAAGTTTTTCCATTTGAAACTGATGTTTTGAAAAAGGCTGCCAGCACTGAACGCAAAGCAGAGTCATTTGGGGGATAACTGAGCTCCTTTAACAAAGATGCCACAAAGATGAGACCGTATTCTTACCTCCATCCATGTGTTTGAGGGCCTTATCAGCATCATTAGAAGACATGAAATCAACATAAGCGAAGCCACGGGACATGTGTGGATGGACCCGATCAGGAGGAATGTCAATGCTCTTGACGGCACCATAGATTGAGAAGATCTCCATCAGATGTTCCTTGTTGACATTACGGGTGAGCTTCCCAACATGAAGCCTGGATGACTTGGGTGAAGGAGAACGCTTGCGACGAGGGGGTGACCTGGATCCGAGGACAAACAATATTATTAATAATAATAATAATAATAATAAAAACAGTGCTTATAAAGTGCTTACCACCAAAGTCTCTAAGCGCTATACAAAGAGAATAAGGATCTTTTAGGTTCTGTCAACCTGTCTTCATAGCTATCTCTTTCTAAAGGTCATCTGACTATAATCGTGACCTCTGGGTGAGGTCATGTACTATCTGTCAAGAAAACATTCTAAGATGGGTACTTGGTCTCCTTTGGGTAGTCTCAGTAGACTGGTGGAGCTGTATGTAGGCAGAGCTCCAAAATAAGTTTTGGGAAAGGAGTTCCAGATTTTAATTGTTAATGTCTTTATCCATAAGCCCGACGTAAAAATTTAGAGACTTTAGGGGTCCGGACCTAGATTTTAGACATCCATGTGTCCCAGGCACCTGTAAGAGTTGAGCCTCAATATAGGTATGTAAGAAAGACCTCTATACTAAGCACCATGTCTGTTCATTTATGACAGTTGAATTGTTCTAATCATAGTGCAACTAACAAGTTGTCAGTCAGGGTAATAACAATTATTGATGACATTTGTAACTTAGAAAAGATCCATACAATAAATTGAATGGTAGGAAATAATAAACGATATTGCATACCTAATATTGCACATACATGTAGATTCTAGGTGGGAGAATTTTGCGCAACATTAAAAAATATGATAGTAAAAATCATTTAACACATGTTCCCAAAGAACAGAACAAAAGCAAGTCCTAGAAAGAAAGGGTTAGACCCAGAAGGTAATGGAAAGTGGAATTATTTGATATCTTTTAGAAATGTATCCTAAAGAAAACTACATGTATAATATCACAGTATCCCTAAATTGTGTTGTCTTTGGGTAATTTAAGACCTTTAATAAAAACTACTTGATCACTCTCTGCGTTTCTCACCTTGATCTACTTCTCTTAGGTCTGGATTTCTCCTTTGATTCTTTCTCCTTCCTATCATCAGGCTTCTTGGAAGTCTCCTTCTCTACCCCAGCTCCTGCTTTCCCATCCTTATCTCCGCTTCCTCCCTTTGCCTTGGAGATACTCCTGCTCCTGCTCCTTCCTTTGCTCTTGCTCCTACTCCTGCTCCTGCTGCTACCTGATCCACTCCCTGACCCGCTCCCTGACCCACTGGAGCTACCAGAGCTGGATCTACTGCTGGATCTGGAGGATCTGGATCGCGATCGAGAGCTCCCTGAACTGCTCCCAGAAGAGCTTGAGCGGCTCCTTGATCTGGAACTTAATAGAAATAGACACTATGAAAATATAGCAGAATTTCAAACGTTTTAGAGTAAAATCTGCTGGTGCCTAGGCTATTATAATGTATTTCTTTATTTAATGGTGAAAGGGGGAGGAGTGACCTTCAAATCTACCCTCAAACAAAACCAGCAATTATAAAATTAAGGTGTCTATTAGAAACAAAGTTTGAAATGGATTAGTGACAGCAAGAGCTTTGTTGAACACAAGCAATCAATCTTGTCAATGCAGACTGATCATGTATCACATGTGAAAGAATGAAGAAAAAAAAAAGAATCTAAATCAAATGAATGGTCACTAAGGTGTGTTGGAGAACCATTTTGAGCAACATCTTGAGTTGACACCATGTATTTTATTGTCCAGAAAGAGTCCTCAACAAAGCTCTGGCTTTTTAGTTATTCTATCAGCATTCAGTGATATTAAAGTGTAATGCGAGATAAGAGATGCCAGTTAGAATTGATCAGAGGGCCTAAAAAATCACTTAGCTATGAGCTATTTTGTACACAAAAAAGCCTAACTATGGTCTGAATAAACTCGCCAGGGCCTGAATTCAAGCTATTGATGTGTGTGAAAGAACATAACTTGGACCTCCTACATAAATAAAACCCAAATAAGATAAGTGTCATACCTTCCTGAGCTACTGTCTGAACCAGATGAACTTCTGCTGGTTACTGATTTACTTCTTCTTTTCTTGTCTCTTCCTCGGCTTCTCCTTTCAGCCCTTCCTCCACTCCTACTTCTACTCCTAGTCCGACTTCTCGGCCTGCATAGAGGAAGATAAATTTCATTAAATATATGACAAGATAATCGACATTCATTTCATAGGAAGGTGATGTTCCAGGAGCTTTCTTGGCTTTCAGATTTTTCGTCTAGATCTTTGAATAAATAAAGGCACTTGAAGTGTTGCTGAATGCTGTATTAAGCAACACTTCCAATCCTTCTTTACAGTATAGTGTTAGCCTACAAATCACTTTTTTCATAAAGTTAGCAGCAAAATGGCAATGCAAAATCAGCCTTAATAAATTCAAAAGGTTCGCTGTCAGCTGGAACGGATGATTAAATACAAGTCAAGTGCAAGTGTAGATCTAAATATCATATTTCATTATAAAATCACCAAGCCTGTATCTGTTCAAGTTTGCAGTTAATTATAGCCGAGACCTGGCCTGATTGAACAATCATCAATGATAGGCACATTCATGGGACACTAGAGGGCGCTTCGCGCTCGTACGAAAATCTGAATGGCCTTGCTGCGGTGGGTCGGCAATAATCAGCCCAAAACTTGGATATGGGAGAGTGGAAGGATATATCTTTTTTATAATGTTATCTGGTCTTACCCTTAACCATCCTATGTTTAATCTATGTAGAAATAACATGCGAGTACGATAAGAGAAACATCGGGCCCATTACTGATGCAACTTTTGAAATATTAGCCTAGAAATGACCACCAAACGGAAAAAAATGACATTTTTTCCCGACAAATCTTCATAAAATCTAAGTTATAAACAAGTCACATCTAGGTACACTGATACAAATACGATTTTCTGAAAATTAAGGTACGATTTATTAAGTTTCTTTCAAGTATATTTCTGCGCATTGCAGCGCCAATATTCTACACTGCTTCAAAATCACCCTTGAAAAATTTTTTTGCAACAAATTTGTTACGAGGTCCACGAGTGTTCCCCGTTCCTTGCGTGTTGAAAGTTTGGTAATACATAGTTTCCATTGACTCGCGCACGAAAAAATGGTCGCAAACAAAATGTCAAATGAAGAAATAAACAAGCTTTTGTATAGTTATAAGAGTTCTAGAGTCTACTGAGGTTTCTTTGTCGATTTAATTTATTATATAGTCTCAATTAGAATTCAGAATTATCTCAC
This sequence comes from Strongylocentrotus droebachiensis, assembly GCA_035222895.1. Classification (NCBI taxonomy): domain Eukaryota; kingdom Metazoa; phylum Echinodermata; class Echinoidea; order Camarodonta; family Strongylocentrotidae; genus Strongylocentrotus; species Strongylocentrotus droebachiensis. Next base: position 304,204 of record JAVYIG010000475.1, on the reverse strand, counting down.
TGAAAAGTTAAGAAACCGACGATGTTCTCGATCGTAGTTATTTTCATTTTGCCAGCAGCCGATCTAGCGTTGTTTGGGCAAAAAGCTAGGCCGCTGCCTACCCACCGCGAACCTTTCCGAGTCCCGCTAAAATGGCGCTCTGCGGAGCTCCGCGGCTGCGTTGGTATCGCTGCAAACTCTCAGCCGGCTAGCTCCCCACGACGGACCATTCGCGGTATGGCGAGAGTGTGTGTGCGAGGTATGATTTTGGATTCAAGAACGCACGTAATGCAACCGTGCGCGTCATTTTCAGCTGTCGAATGTATACAACCAATTTTACATGTACGATTTTTAGTACAGATACTTGGTCAGTTTTCTTCTTATAGACTATCTTTGGTTTTACAACATTTAAACATATAATTTCTTCAAATTTGCTCCTGACTCGGTTCAGACTAATTGTATGATGTGTTTTCAAGTCAGTTTTTTGAATATATTTTTTTGCATGAATTTGCCTACCGGTATCAGTATCATCATTATGAACAGATGAATGATTTCCTCTTTCGACCTGTTCACATCCAATTAAAATTTAAATCTGATCTCATACTATTATTAATAATATCATTGACTGCATGTGCACCCTATCCCAGTATGGATTTCAGAGTGAGCTGCAAAAGGGAGTATTTAAATGCTTCAAGGTTCAAGGTTATTAATCAACACACTGACACACCATTCTGAATTCACACAATCACAACACAATTCGACTCAAGATTTGCATCATTCCTCCCTTATAACCATTCATGACTGTGGCATTGATCTGATGTTAACATTTTCTGGCTGGAGTAACTATGGTGCACATGACCAAACATCGGACTGACTTTTTTTTGTCAAGAAATTGATCAAAATCAACAATTTAAAATCATCTTTACTTTCTACAGTCCCACTCGCACATATCAACGTTAGTATAGCTACTCTTAATTCCCCGTCGAATAACAAAAAGCAAACATATAGTGGATGATTTGTATGCAGTATGTTGATTATTACGAAAAATGCAATGGATCATATTGAATTGATATATCATATATAATTTTGGTTTATTGAAGAACACCTAGAACACCCCGATGTTAAGGAAATAAAGCGATTTTTCTCACATTTTCACCGCAGTCGGAGGGACGCTACACTAGAAACGCTGAAACTCGATTAGAGCTGCCCTCTACGGGGAAAGACTAGACAGTATCAGGAACTACGTAGGAGTAATGTAATATTCATAATAAAATTATAAAAAATATAAAATGAAGAAGAAAAATAAATAAATAATAAAGCAATGGTATTTGAAGACTAAGATCCTTACATTGTACTTTTTTGTCAGTCTAAAATTGGCAGATGAACAGTTGGTTCTAGAGGGGGGAGCTTAATTGGGGGCTCAAGCATCCCCCTCGATCCCCCTCCAGAAGAAAAAAAATCACAACAAAAAATCGCGAGCCTACATGTACTATGTAGAGAATGCATGACTGAAGAAACCCTGTCACCCCCCCCCCCTCCCTCATAAATATATTCCTTTAGAACCGCCCATGACTGCAGAAACAATCATTCGACTGTAATATATATCGAAATAGGAGTCATGATAATTTGTGTATATCGAACTTCTTTAATTTGACAACAATTACTGTACACTTAATAAGCTCAAATCCTCCAAGTGCCCATGAAAAAAGAAACCCGATCCAAATTTGGGTCACCCTATTCCTACAAATGCACCTGATGACTGAAAAAGCGTAAATTACCCAAAAAACACATAATTTTCCGCCATATGAGGAGGTTGTCGTTCAGCCTCCCAAACTGATATGCATACTTCATTATGACTGGCAAGAAACAAACAAAACGGAACAAAATTAGCAGAGAAAGAGAGAGAGAGAGAGAGAGAGAGAGGGGGGGGGGGTGCCCTTAAATTAGGCCTAATGATGTAAAGCAAAAGCCTCTATTGAAAAGTAATTTGACGTCTTATTTTTGTGACAGGTTATGGCGAAAATCGTATTAGGACAATCACCCCCGAATTTTGTAATATTTCCTTTTTTTTAAGTTGTATGAACCAAATTTCTCAGTAAGGAAGAAGGATGGCGGTACATCATGAATAAAGGTCTTTGATCGACGAAGGCATACCTTCATAACTGACATGATTACCATAAGGAAGAAAGTATAATCCCCTTTAAACAAAATATTTTGTTGCAAATTCGTCATAATATCAAGAAACAAGCAAATCAAAACAAAATCAGAGAGAGAGAGAGAGAGAGAGAGAGAGAGAGAGAGGGGTGGGGATGCCCTTAAATGGATTTTAAAAACAACATTATGCCTGTTGATGTAATTAAGCAAAAGCGTCTCTTGAAAAGTAATGTGACGTCTTTTTATTGTGACAGGCTATATGGAGACAATCGTATCAGGACAATCACCCCCGGAAAGTTACCCCCCCCCCCCCCTGGACAATCACCCGAGGATTATTACCCCCCCCCCCCCGGGAAATTACCCCCCTGTTCAGTAAAGGGAAGTTCACACTGATGAAAAGTTGGGTTTAATAATAGCAGATTATTTCTTTCTTCGGGAGGTAATGTCCCCCGGGGGGGGGGGGGGGGGACTGTCCAGGGGGTAGTTTTCCGGGGGTAATTATCCTAGGGGGTGGTTGTCCTTGGGGTGATTTTCCGGGGGTTACTTTCCTTGGGGGTCATTGGCCGGGAATGACTGTCCATGCAGGGGGTAATTGTCCTAGAACCGGCGAAAATTGCTGCTTTCAAATGGCTCATATATAACAGATTCGTCTTACCTGTTTGAATAGATGATGAGCTTGTTTGGTACGATACGTGACTTCCCTAACTACTGTATACACACAAGATCATGCGTACCTAATACATAATATTAGAGTTGGTTTAAATTTGTTATGCTTTGATCGTCAAAAGTGAAAATGGTTAATATTGCATAATCCTACGATTGCAGGGCTTAAAGATTTTGGCAACTTTTGGAGAAGTAATACTAGTTTATTTTAGCACTGGTGAGAGCTAGACTATATTAAAAGGCTTTCCAACCATGAAAAATTTAGATTTGAATCTCCTAAATGAGTGAATATATTATGATATGAATATACTCTTCCCATCGCCATGAGAAAAAAATTTAAATTCTCCAAGGTGTGTAATGAATGATGCAAATTAACCTTGATTTAATGTAATATAATCAAAAAGTTGTTAATTTAAGGTTAGATTATGAACTTGAAAAAGCACAGACATAAACCAAAGGGCCTAGGCGGATCATGAGGGCCCTCTTCTCATCGTGATTTTATTTATTATTTTTCTTTAGATTAGACGTATACTATGACAATTTTAGAAAAAGTACAGTTTTGCACAATTCCTATCTCGTCTGTTTCAAACTTTTTCAGATAGTCAAGTGATTAATAATTGAGGCCTTAATTACAAGCATCTGCGAAGTCACTAAGAGGACACCTTTTTTTTTTGGGGGGGGGGGGTGGTAAGGTCACCTTTTTAGGTCAGCCGTTGGCATTTTTTTTTTTTTTTTTTTTTTTTGGCCGGGTGGGCACGCCCCTGTTTTTCAGTATATTTTAGGCGAATTTAGGCCTAATTTTAACATATTTTTTTTTGGCCGGGGGGGGGGGGGGGCACGTGCCTCCTGTGCCCACCCCCTGGATCCGCCACTGATATTTATAGTAAACAAAAAATGTTCTGGAACTCTTTAAAAATGTCACTTCATGCATCATTTTAATTTAATTGCGTCATAAGAAATGAGAAAAGTCATTTTGTAAAGCCCAGAATAAAGAATTTGTTTATGCTAATAATGAGTTCAAGATTAGCAGAAATTACAAAAGCAATTTTTAATGATAATGTTCTATTCTGAATCCAATATAGAACATTCAGCATTTATAAAAAAAAATGAAAATGTGATTATATATATACTTGGAGCGTTGGCTTAAGATATTATTCAAGAAATGCCACAAAGCTTATTCCAAGTAAATCTGACATCAATTCAGCAATGTGTAAATCAGTCTTTTGATTTATTAATGATCCTTATTTCATTTAGAGCAGCTGCCCCTTGGACTACACAACATTTTTGGGTTGTACCAGAATATAGTCTAGAAGTCTATACTAGCCTATTTGTAAATTCAACTACAATATTTTTACCCCAATTTACTTTCAAATGGCAATTGGCATCGCTTTGAAATTTTAGCTAATGTTCTTTTGCAATCCTTTCCTTCAGACTTTTCCAGGAACAAAGAAATATTTCTGTTATCAATAATGATGATTTCTTTTGGCTCGATCGATTTCATGAAATAAAACTTTTTATATTCATTTTGTTTCAATTCCATCGATGTTTACGGACATTATTTACGGTCCTCGCCCTACGCCCTCATCGACCAATCAGCGTACATGTTTTGAGCTAGCTGGTGTGGCCTGTGGGAATTTTTCGTCTGATATTCCTTAAAAAATCAAGCCAAAATGGGGAGGCGATCGATCAACACCACGAAGAGTGGGAAGTATATGAATCCTACTGATCAAGCAAGTAAGTAAATACTCTATAATCACTTTTGAGAAAGCATGGATAGCTATGAATGAGAGCGTGTCTTGAAAGACATGATTAATTTTGCATGATTGTGGTCCCATACGATGGTAAATGTGTAATGTAAATAACAGTTCATTTCTATCCACCTCGCCTCTCGGCACTCCAGCAAAGCATAGTCATGATAGTTGTTAATGCTAATGCGAATTGACTTCTAGCGTTGCATACATGTGTGAATTAAACAATCAATCTTTTGAACTTTTATACTGGTAGTGACCTGTCTTAGAGTTAGAGTCTACTGAGAGTAAAGGTAGGCAAATTCATGCAAACAAATATATTAAAAAAACTGACTTGAAAACACATCATACAATTAGTCTGAACCGAGTCAGGAGCAAATTTGAAGAAATTATATTTTTAAATGTTGTAAAACCAAAGATATAAGAAGAAAACTGACCAAGTATCTGTACTAAAAATCGTACATGTAAAATTGGTCGTATACATTCGACAGCTGAAAATGACGCGCACGGTTGCATTACGTGCGTTCTCGAATCCAAAATCATACCTCGCACACACACTCTCGCCATACCGCGAATGGTCCGTCGTGGGGAGCTAGCCGGCTGAGAGTTTGCAGCGATACCAACGCAGCCGCGGAGCTCCGCAGAGCGCCATTTTAGCGGGACTCGGAAAGGTTCGCAGTGGGTAGGCAGCGGCCTAGCTTTTTGCCCAAACAACGCTAGATCGGCTGCTGGCAAAATGAAAATAACTACGATCGAGAACATCGTCGGTTTCTTAACTTTTCAGTGAGATAATTCTGAATTCTAATTGAGACTATATAATAAATTAAATCGACAAAGAAACCTCAGTAGAACTCTTATAACTATACAAAAGCTTGTTTATTTCTTCATTTGACATTTTGTTTTCGACCATTTTTCCGTGCGCGAGTCAATGGAAACTATGTATTACCAAACTTTCAACACGCAAGGAACGGGGAACACTCGCGGACCTCGTAACAAATTCGTTGCAAAAAAAAATTTCAAGGGTGATTTTGAAGCAGTGTAGAATATTGGCGCTGCAATGCGCAGAAATATACTTGAAAGAAACTTAATAAATCATACCTTAATTTTCAGAAAATCGTATTTGTATTAGTGTACCTAGATGTGACTTGTTTATAACTCAGATTTTATGAAGATTTGTCAGGAAAAAATGTCATTTTTTTCCGTTTGGTGGTCATTTCTAGGCTAATATTTCAAGAGTTGCATCAGTAATGGGCCCGATGTTTCTCTTATCGTACTCGCATGTTATTTCTACATAGATTAAACATAGGATGGTTAAGGGTAAGACCAGATATCATTATAAAAAAGATATATCCTTCCACTCTCCCATATCCAAGTTTTGGGCTGATTATTGCCGACCCACCGCAGCAAGGCCATTCAGATTTTCGTACGAGCGCGAAGCGCCCTCTAGTGTCCCATGAATGTGCCTAGTAAAGGACCCGGTTTTCGGCCACTTAATAGGGTGTCTGATCGCGCACCCGATGTTGCGTGCTAAAATTCTTCCCATAGAGATTACACGCATCCCTATGCAGTCTACGTGCATTGCGCGACCATGCAAAAAAAGTCAATTTTTTTTTTTCAATTCGAGATTCAAACCTTTATCTGTTGTGATCCTGAAGGTGATACTCAATAAATGAGGTGTCATATGAAAGAGCAGGTGAATTCCAATATTTCTAAAGGGGCGTAGCCCCCGAAATTCTAAAAATATCTTGGTCAAAACAGCAATTGAAACATTGTGTCCTGGCTAACTCTGAGGTTTGTCACTTTTGAGATATGACGCCCCGATCGATAAGTAGTCCCAGTCCTAAGGAACAATTCTATGTGCTTATATTTTCGCTAGCCCCCAGGGATCACAACTGATAACAGTTTAAAAATACCCTTCTCGCTATTTGGTGGATCAGCTAATTAGGAGGCGTGCGCTCCGCTCAGTCCAAACCATGGTTACATCGCGTAACATCTCCGCGTACGAACAAAACCCCAAATTCAATTACACATTATAGTGAAAGAAAGTATGGGTGGCCATTCCCGGCATAGAACCCGGAAGTGAATACACGTTATAGTCAATGGCAATATCGCGGAGACATCTCCGCGATATTGCCATTGACTATAACGTGCATTCACTTCCGGGTGTATTGTGCGACGAACGCTAACCATACTAGTCAATGGCACATGTCGCGGAGACAGCGTATTAGCTCAAGCTGCAAGTCGCGGATTGGCTTAGCAGCATGCGTACGATATGCATACGCTTGCATATCGCGCGATACAGCTGTCTGGCTAAATTTAGCAAAACAACATCACTCTGCGTGGACGTCTTTTTCGTCGATTTTGACCAAAATGATATGAATATACCAGCGTTTTGGAGGGGCTGTAACTTTTGATAGAAACATCGGTGAGACTTGAAATTTGAAATGTATTATTCTGATAACATTTGTTATTCAAATATCAAACAAAAATGGTGAAAAAACGATCCCAAATTGAAAATTGAAAAATCGTTCAGACACCCTACACTTAAAGGTAGGCGTTACTACTGCAGCTAGAAGGGATTAGACCACACAGCGAGCCATCGAGGTCACTGTGACAGGTGGCTATCTCATTAACTCAGCTCTCATTTAACAAAAGAAAAAGAGGATCATGGGGGACCAACAGGCACCGATTTGGGAAGTTTTCTATATAGAGGGAGCAAGTAGCTACAAGTAGGACAGTGTGCCTTTAAGACAAAATCCTATTTATTGGACTCTTTACTTCCTATTTATTATCATTTCTTGTTCAAATCATGAAGCAAATATTATTATTATTTAAACAAAAAAAGAATCCCAGAAAAAAAATCGAGAATTGCCATGACAATATTCATTTCAATTTTCACTGTTTTAGAGCCAGTTTACGGCCGCATGTACAAAGTCAATAGGAAGCGCTCGCGCGCGCTGTGCGTTTCCGCGCTGATGTATAGCACAAGCGGGCGGAGCAGGTATACCACGCCGGAGCTCCCGGGTGCTCGCCTGGCCGAAGACAGGCACAGCGGTGATCGGAAGTTGGAATCTGAATTAGACAGACATATCGTGTGTGCGTGGCGGGGTCCGGCTGCATTGATTTAATACATGCGATGAGATACTTTTGAGCTTGCGACTAACACAAAATCGGGCTCTATATCTGAAAAATACTTGAAATAAAGCTCATTTTATGGTACCCATATTTCTTACATACACCCGTAAGAAACTCAATTTTTCAGATTTGGGTAGCGGGACCGCCGATTACATCGCTAAAATGTGATATTTTAGGATATATTTTTCATTGCAAATGTGGTTCTTCAGTGACACTGGCATGGTATGGTATGTGTGGGATATGTGTTATGCTATTATGCGATGTATTTTAAAGTGATTTTACCATGTATCCAACCAATCGGCCGAAAACCGGAGCTGACCGATTACCGGCTCCTTTACTCTAATAATGACACAAACACATTTTTTTTCAAAATGAAGGAAGACCTCAACGCAACTCCTGATGGCGCTAGTGTAGTTCCGTATCCATTTTTTTTAGCAGTTTAATATCGATTCCTAGCAAAGGAATTTTAGCCCAATTTTTTACTAATTTTAATCATAATCATATATTGCATTTTCCACCTGAATTTAGATCACATCTGACATCGGGAAGCCTCCGTTTAGGGCTTCGATGTCGACGTCGTCGCTCAGTACCGTCTCCGCACTATAGCTCTGCAACTCAAACTGAAGCTATCAGTCTAAAATTAAGCAAACTTCGTGTATGCTTTATGGTATTACGCACATGCACGATACCATAAACTATACGAGAAGCTTGCATAATTTTAGACTGATAGCTTCAGTTTGAGTTGCAAAGCTATAGCGCGGAGACGGTACTGAGCGACGACGTCGACATCGAAGCCCCAAACGAAGGCTTCCCGATGTCGGATGTGATCCAAATTCAGGTGGAAAATGCAATATATGATTATGATTAAAATTAGTAAAAAATTGGGCTAAAATTCCTTTGCTAAGAATGGATATACTGCTAAAAAAACGGATACGGAACTACACTAGCGCCCTCCTGATTACATCGCATTTGTTTATCGTTGTGATCGGTTGTTAACACAGTTTACTGGACAGTGATACAGGTCGGCGGCGGCAGCCTATCTGCGCATGCAAGATAGATAGCCACCCGTCAGATATTGTGCAATTGCTTTAAATGATGTCACCGACACTAGTACGTAGAGTGCCTGCAAAGCATGCCTTTTGATTTTATCGATATCAAGAGCTAGGAGGAGGCACTCCAGCAAAGCATTAGTCAATGCTAATGCGTATTGACCTCTAGCGCTGTATACGTGCTGAGATGCATCAATTTTGTACACATCTGTACAAAACAAATGGTTGAAAATGACAATTATTGTCGAAAAACTAACTTTTGAATACGATGCTCCAAATTGCCAAAATCATACTATTACCGTAAATGACCGTAATAATTCAGTTCTGTAATTTCCAGCTGCTTTGATGGGTCGATTCTGAAGAACGTCATCTTAGGACATGTTGGAGTAATATTGTCAAAGAAGAGGTATATTACTACTAGGTTATATTTATTTTAGCATTTGACTTAATACCTACATGTATGTGGGATTACAACTGTACTTGATGTCGAACAAAGTTTACAGGCCTATGTATTATGTTTCATGTTCCATTTGTCATGTATCTGATTTATATCATTCAAATCATTTGAGAATGATCAAGAATGTAGTTGAAAATTGTCCTTTTTACTTTTCACAGGAAAGGAAGCAAGAAAAAGAGAATTAAAAAAGGTAACTATTTAAAACACTAGTACTTCAGGTCTTCAGCAAAATTAGCAAATGTAACTTTTTTCTTCCATAATGTCAATGAATTCATGAATGATAGAATACTGTAAAACTTAAAAACGTTGCTTGCATGAAACATTCACAAATTTCATAAGTGGTTACATTAGTGAGCATTTCATGCTGCAAAATATTGAAGTGAGATTGAATCACAACTTGAAACATTTACATTTAGAGTTTTTTGTTTTTTGTTGACTGCACCGTCACCTGCTGTCACAACACATCACATCCCAGCATTAAAGCTAAAGACCAGTTATGGTCATGCGATTGCATTGTGAAAGAAACATTGTGAAATCGATCAGAAAAGGTTGATCATCTAGCATAGATGTACTGCAAGGTTCTGGAATCATCAAAATGATAAGAAATTTGGCCAAGTCTTCATAAAGTTAGAATCACTGTACACAGAAAGATGTATATGGGACTACACACACATGCGCGACACGTGCATTTGTATCTCTCAACAGGCAAGAGATACACTATTTTACCAAATATATCAATTAGTAGGCGGTTTCCCGTCAACATTTTTATCATCATGTATTATTCAAAACATATTCTTTCACATGATTGGTAATAAGAGCTTCCATTTCATTTTTTGAAATTGGGGCGTTTCCAATACTGGTCTTTACCTTTAAATGCTATTTTCTGGTCCCATTTATCCTTTCAATGTTAATCATTCACATTTGATTGTTATATTGATGTACTTTTTGTTTTGGATAATAAACTTCAAACTCAAACTCAAACTCAAACTCATTTAGGAAAAGCTGCTTCAGACTTTCAGAGATTATCTTGTTAAGATTCAAGGTGCAAACAGGAAAGGGCTGAGTTTTTTTAGTACAAGAGAATGAGAATGAGAGCAGGAAAAATAAACTACATCCAGGAGAAGTATGCCTGAGTCGAGCTGAAACCCGGTTATTGGTTTTCGGGTTTCAGGTTTTTTAAAATTAAATTTCACACTGATATTTTGAAATATATAGAACTAAAAATATGCAATTCACAAACTTATATATTTCAATATAATCAAATAAATATGCTTTAGAAATAAATGGATATTGTTTCAGTTGACGGTAGGTGTTTTTATCGCTCTAAAATTGAGGCTGCAAGAAAGGAATCACGCATCGTGGTACCGATGGAGTGCGTTCAGAAACGGAAGTGGAAATAGATCTATGACCCACTGAAGACAGACCAAGAAAGTACCACACACAAGACTAAAATGTTGATCAGACTATTACAATTAAATCGTTAATACTAAAGGCATTAATTTAATTGTCAAAATATATCCACAACATAATGATTTACCCTTGATAGTTTGATGAAGGAAAATAAATTAAAGCTCTTGAAATAACATCGAAGTGCCTGTCGATAAAAACACCAAACGTCAACTGAAACAATATCCATTTATTATTTAAAGCATCTTAATTTAATTTAATTGATTATTTTATTGTTTTGAAAGTAGTAACTGTCTCTTTCGTCGCATTATTAGAACAGCAACTTAATATTAACTCCCGCCGCTGCATGCACACGATTTTTAGTGTCAGTGTCAGTGGTGAAAATTTTGGGTACCCGGTCCCCGCCCGAAATTTTCAAGTCAAACCCGGGTTCGGCAAAACCCGTGATGACTCAGGCCTAAGGAGAAGACAAGAGCTTTCAAGCTTGTATATTGATTTTTCTTCCATTTGGAAAACGTAGGATAGGTCACCATTCATTGTGTCAATAAGAAATCACACGCATGTAATGTAAATATACGAGTTATACAGTAAAACCTGTATAGAAATACCACCTGTCTATATAAATACCAAATTGTTAGTTTACCTTGATAATGGTTTCTCATTAAAACTTGTACTAAATGAACCTGTACATATGGACATCCTGCCTGTAAATACATTTTTTCTTGTCTCCCTTGTGTGGTCTTTATATTCAGGTTTCACTTGTGTAATTCTCTCTATCCATAAACCAAGAACAGTAAATTGTAATTTATTTTCTTGTTATTATTTTCTTAGAACAAGAAGCAGCGTATGGCAGTGAGAGCTGCTGTACTGAAGAACAAAGATCCCTTGGGTTTGCTACAGGACTTAGAAGCCTTGGATGAACTAGGTAAGAACTAAGATAGAGAAATGCCTTGTTGCCCCATTTCTGGTCTACTGAGTAAATTGTGACAATTTTTTATATTGGGTGAAACCAGAGGAATCCTATAAACGATACAGTGAAAGTTTGAAGCAACCAGATAAACATTAAAGGTACATGTACTATGTCCCATTTGCAGGCCAAAAAAATGAAAAAGTTAAATTTCAACAGCATTTGAAAGATAATACAAATTTAGAACTACCCTAAAAAAGGTGGGGCTTGAAAATGTCTTCAAGTAGGAAAATAACGACTATTAGTTGTCAAATCGACTTTAGGGCTATAGAGCCCAAAAGTAATAGTCTTGATTTTCAGACAATTGTACCGAATGGTCATACGTTTTATGCTGCGCAAAGATTCAATCAGTTTAATCTTGGGCTTGGCCATCACAAGAAGTGGGTTATTGATGTAGACAAATGCTCATGTACCCTTTACAACTCTTTTCATGTATACCAAAGAAGAAAAAAAGCCAGTCAGTCACTCAATAGTGTCTGACAGTGAAGTCTAGCAAGTAAACAGGTTTCCTTGCATAATTTGAATATGAGGACACTGCTAACGTTTAAATTTCACAGATAGTACATACATGACATATTCATAATTCCTGCAAAGTTCTACAGCATTTGAGGTTGGCTGCAAAAGGGACATAGTACCTTTAAGAAAGTTGTTAATGTTTGAAGTGATCCTGGTGAGTTTTATGATTTGGGAAGTGATATTCTTTTTGTCACTTATCTTTACTTATCTCAGCTTAGAAAATCTCTAATAATTACTCAAGTTTCTATCAGATATATTCTTTTCTTTTAATAAATTCAACTATGCTGATACATGAAGACAGTTACTTAAATAGTCCTACCTATTCTAACCAATGGCTTTGCAAATTTGATTAAGAAGTTCTGGTACTAGTCAAATGACTATTATACAATCACAAGAGCATCTTTCTCTTTATTGACATTTGCCAGGGAAGATTCTAACATGTGGAAGCGCAGTTGGAGAATATTGAAACAAAATGATTAAGCCAATACAAATATTTCAATTTCAAATATGTTTTTTTTTCTTCTATTTTGCCCTCCTCCTCCCTCCGTCCAGAGTTGAATCCTGAGGTGACAACAGACCTGAATGAGAAGGTTATCAGAGATAAAAGAAAGAAGATCAAGGAAACACTTGACAGAGTTCTAAAGCTTTATGTGAGTAATTATTACTTAACATTTACAAAGAATGTTTATTGCATAATTTTGAAACTTATGGTGGAAAGGAAGTACCAATTTCCATTCTTTCTTTATAGTTCACCTTTTCAATATTTTGGGCAGTCAATTTTGATTTACTCCAAAAGGACTGAAAGATTGTTATTGTTTTATGCCACATCATCTGCTCATAACCAGAATGGAGTTAACAACTGACTTTATTGGGCTTTCACAGTCACCTGATCATTGATGATCAGTGTCGGTCATGCACCTATTGATTCTTGAATATTAACTCTTTGGATTGATACCATCTTCACCGAGCATCTCATTCTATCGTTGAAGCCAGCTCTAAGAAGATTATTAGAATCTATGTAGCTACTTAAATTCAGTATTTACATGTACATATTATTCATAAAATGTATAATTGTTCACTTTCAATGTTCTAGGTATAATATTTGATATAATTCATTTTTGTAAGATGCATAGTGCATGGCTATGAATGAACCATGTCTCATGTCTCTTTGTGTTTCTTGATCACCTGATGTTTTCATTCTATTATCTATAGAGTCGTGAAGAACCAGAACGTTATGGTGACTTCAAGAAGGCAGAGAAGAAATATGAAAAACAGAGAACTTCAAAGGTCAGAGATTATGGTAAGTAATAGCCAACTCATTTCTTTACTATCCAAACGGCCCCTCTAAAAATTCGATATAAATTAATGGAACTCCATTTTTATGATTAATTCTGTATGTGCCATGTGCTTTCTAGTTTCAGATTTAAGTTTCCTGCTACTTTGTTTGTGTTTGTGCAAAGTTCTGTATAACTGTATTGCTCCTCTACTGCACTTAATACAGCCCTGCAGAACTGTATTGCTCATAGATTCATTATGCAACATTTGGGTACAACAGTGCCATGATTTTGATTGTATCAGCTTTAGAGTAGGACTATGTGAATAATTGAATTAAATCAGAAGGTATGATGGGCGTGTTGTTGTATTAAATTTTTGTGTGACAGAACCTCATAAATGTTTCTCTAATTACAGAGGCTATTAGAGATGCAAGACAGGTCACTGTGGAATCTATCCCATTACCAGATGCACCGAACGGTAAGAGTAAGATGGATCTATAGGTCAACACTGCTACCCCCTCCCTCCTTCCTTTGTCTCTTGCCCCTCCCTCCCTCCCTCCCTCCTCTCTCTCTCTCTGGCTATCTCTGTGCTTTTCTCTGTTCATCTCTTTTTCTGTATTACTCCCTTCCTTTATCACTCTTTCTGTTCTTGCTCTTCCCTATTATTTCTTCACGTCACTTCTCTATTTTCCCTACTTTTCTTCTGTTTCGTTGTTTGTCAATTTTCCTACTTTAATCATGAATATTTTCTGATACTACTTGCAAATCTCAAGCATTAATATCTAATTGTATTATAGGATATTGACGGTCTAATAATGACGATAATGCATCCCTTTTGTTGAAATAATTTTACTTGAATATTATTTTTGTATAAAGTTTACTCCCTGTCTACTGGAACCGGATGGTTCTGTATTAAACGTACATCGAAAAATGATAATTCAGCAGTTTATGGTTACGGATGTACAAGAATATGATTAGTGGTTATAGTATACATTACCATTGATTTCTTTCTCCACCACCTGCAGACATCTCTGCCATACCCCTCCCTCAGGATATACCCCTCCCAGGGGCACAGCCACTCTCCATCTTGAAGAAGAGCTCCTCGTATGGGTAAGAACTTTGTTACATAATTGATTGTTTATTTTATCTTAATTCTGAGGAAGCACATGTACTACTTGGTACAACAAGATTTAATTTAAGTCATATGGTAATGACTATATGATTAAGAATGGATGCCTTACCGAAGCTGCCGAGTAATACTTCAATGTAAACTTCAGATGGTGACTAGATTTTATGATTTTGGAATGAAAATGTTTCTATGTCTCTCTATTGAATGTATTTGAAATGCCTGTTCTATTAGAATAATCAAATTTGCTAATGAGTTGGCACCTATGCCTATGATCTGCTAGGGCAAAAGGGCTCTGACTCGGTCTTGAACTGAATTTTATGTTTCTAATCTAATGCACTGTCCAATTTTACTGGCACACCTAGTAAAATCACATGGATAATCTGTTTCTAGTGGATTTAAAGGGATTTGGTAACTTTGTCTCAGATTCTGAAACAAAATCCTGGATTTAGCTCATGCTGCAATGATAATTATAAACCTTTAACACTACAGTCTATTGGGGAAAACAAGTATGGTAAAACTGGTCACTAAAAGATTTGTTTACTTTTTGAGGCAGTTCTTGATCATTTTGAAGCGTGACTTGTTTAGGGCTTCAATATTACACCATATCACAGACACTGATAACACATAGGGCCGTGCATTTCAGAGTTAACATTGTTAAACGATGCCTTTAATGCAGGAGTTACATTTTTTGTAATTGAGTATCTAACACCACCATTGAATGTTTCCTACAGGCCACCAATGATACCGCCCCCGTTCATGGCAAACCTTCCCCCTTCCCTACCCACTCTGACCTGGCCATACTGCCTCCCTAACGGGAAGAAGCCCCCAGGACCACCACCTGGCTTACCTCCAGGGGTGTCTATGCCCCCTCCCGGGCCCCCATCAGGACTACCACCTCATCTTGCTGCTGCTCATCAAATGGAACAGTTACTCAGAGCTGAGAGAGGTCAGTAATAGACTCCTTCTGTTCTCCTTCTTCTTCTTCTTCCTCTCCTTCTTCTTCTTCTTCTTCCTCTCCTTCTTCTTCTTCTTCTTCCTCTCCTTCTTCTTCTTCTTCTTCTTCTTCTTCTTCTTCTTCTTCTTCTTCTCCCTCTCCTTCTTCCTCTCCTTCTCCTTCTCCTCCTCCTCCTACTTCTTCTTCCTTTATCTGGTATCTGTGTTGCAAGCATTCTGATTTTCAGTTGTATTTTCAAGAGATTTTCTAAGTAGGTATGTTTGTGGTGAGAGTATCACTCATAATCCTTCAACACATGACCTTACACTAGTATATTGCTTTCATATGTGAAAGTGATTCAATCTTTGTAAATATTCAATTGTTGTCAATATTCAGGTCATGATGTATAACATCCTATTGTTATTGGTTCACATGTTGTGTTCTTTTTGATAGTTAGGCATGTATGTACTCCCAACATAACATTCTAGTCTCTGAGGATGTAATCATATGTTCTTCTTCTTCTTGAGTATGTCGAGAACAAAAAAACACTGTGAAGCAGCCACTCCCTAGTGGTCTCATACGCTTCCATCAGCCCACAGATGCTGTTTGGTTGTTTAAATAGGGGGCAGGTTGTGATGATGTGTAAGATGTAATGTTGAATTCTAGCTAGGGTAATGAACATTTAAAAAATCTTATTATAATGTGTTTGTAAATCATTGAAACCATTATTGTAGGGACTTGGATTTAAATTCAGATTGCTATGAATATTGAGGAGGGTTTGTGCGCCTGTAATCCAGCTAACAATGGAAGTTATAAACTGATTCAGTCGATGACACAGGTTTGAAACTGAGTCACGTCTTTTGGATGGTGATGTTTAAAGGTCGGTCCCCGGACGTAAATAATCATATCTAATTGATACACGTCTGTAAAAACCCAATACACACACACAGCCTTGTAAGATAAAATGAGAATTGTCTTAACCGTTAGATGAGGAGCTATCTTCTGATGAAGATGAAGATCAAGACATGGAAGAGGAGGCCAGAGACCAGGGGAACGAATCAGACGAAATGGAGACGGACGAGAGTGACAGTGAGGACGAGAGAGAGCGGGAGAGGAGGAGACCAGAGAGGAGCGATGATAGCGATACAGAGGACAGCATGGCTGATGAACGCGAGAGGGAGGAACGAGAAAGGGAAGATAAGAGAGAGGAGATGGGAAGAAGGTTACGAAGGGATAGCGATGATGATGAGGATGATGATTATCACAGAAGAAGACGGAGGAGGAGAAGGTCTAGCAGTGATGAGGAAGATTCATATAGGGAAAAGGGTAAGTTCATATTTAAAATTTTCCTGATATAAAGCGACTAAAGTTAGTCCCCAAATCTTTGCCTTTTGAGTGAGTCTGTTGAAGCCTATCTGCACTACTTGTAGTTACTTGGGCCCTCTATAGGGCCAACAATGCCTAGGCGGTGACCATGGATCTCATGGTCCCTTTGTCTTATTCTAATTGAGAGCTGATTTGATGAGATAACCACCTGCCAGTGACCAGCAGGAAGGTCTAATCCCTCCTGGCCAACTAGGGCAGACAGGCTTTAAAAGAAAAATTAGGTCCAATTAATAAGTTTGCTACACATTGCAAGCAAAGGATCTGATGTTCACTAATATACTCAAAATCAATAATGATTTATACCTTTTGCAAGTTGATTTGAGGCGAGGGGTGGTGGGGAGGGGGGGGGGGGGTTCAGGAAAGGAGCTGTTCTAGGCAAAGTAGATGAAATGCAGGGGAAGAAGTGCTAAATAGTAAGTTGCAAACAGAGAAGTGACAGGCTGTTATTACATCTTATCAACAAATTACGTCATATTCTGTGCACTGATTTGAAATGTTTGTAATTATTGACCGTTTATTTTTTCCTTGTTGAACATTGCAGAGAAGAGGTCTGTCCGCTTTGCTGACGATGGTGAGAATGAAGAGAGTTCTGAGGCTACCTTGAGCCGTAAACTACCCCCTGGAATGACACCCCTACAGGCCAGGATGTTAGCCATGGCTGGACAACAAATACCCCGTTCTACAGAGAAGGCAGATGAGGAGGAGGAAGAGGAAGAACAAGAAGAAAGAAGAGGCCATGATAGAGAAGAAGACGAAGAAGATGAAGATGAAGGTGAGAGGAGAGAAGAAGAACCACAGGTGGATGAGCAGTTGGAGGCTCTAAGAAAAGTGGTTGCATCGGTGAAAGCTGCAAGTTCAGCAAGCAGTATGAGTCAGGGTGCAGGACCGGTGGCTCCTCCGACACGCCTTCCTCCCGGTCCACCTCCCACAGCTCCTCCAGGCTTCCCACCAGGGATGCCTCCCAACTTCAACCGCCCCCCTCCTCTTCGCCCACCTCCCCCTCCTCTCAGGATGATCCCTCCAGGACCACCTGCTGGTCGACCCCCTGCACCGCCTCCAGGACCACCACCAGGTGTACCTCCACTCCTCAGAGGTGGACCACCTCCACGTTTAAACCTCCCTCCCGGTATGCTGCCTCCACCACGCCTTCCAATGCCCCTCATGCGACCCGGCATGCCACGCCTCGAGAACCCCAATGTATTCTCCGCTGCACCCATGATCAGACGTCTACCGGCCAAGATGGAAGAAGCGGCTGACGTCAAGTCCTCCGCTATCATCGAAGCTAAACCTCAGATCAGGAATCTCACCGCAGACGTGACCCGCTTCATGCCGACGTCACTCCGTGTCAAGAGAGATGCTAAGGGTAAAACAAAGGGACTGAAAGCGGGCGGGGCTGAAGAGATCGTCATGGCGCCGGCGGCCATGAAGAAACCCAAACCTGCTGTCAAATCAGCCACCAAGGATGATGCGTATGATCAATTCATGAAAGAAATGGGTGAATACATGTAAAGGATTTAATCGTGTTGGATCAAGTGGACATCTAACTGAATGAAGCTCATTGAACGTCTTTGAAGCCAAGAACTGGTACTCGCCGCTAGTCGCATCTGTACATAAACTGGCATGTAGATGCATAATAAACATTTCAAAAGTTAAAGCATTATACAATGTGGCACAGAGGAACTTCATTATGACTTTTTCTATTGACCAGGAACATTTTCCAGAATAGATAATTGCTGTCTATTAAGTATAAATTCTGGAATGGAAATCTAGATTTTGTGTTTGAAGTACATCATGTTAATTATAACTCTTAAGGCTACATTTGTTGCATGTACTGTATAACCAGTAATTTTTGCAAGCATGAAACTTTCTTGAACTTAGGATGTTGTCAAGTTATATGCGAAAATTCATGTCGTTAAAGCTAATCTTGAGCTCTGGTATAGGGATTGTATGTCATATGGATTGTTTATCCGGCAGTAGATTGATTGTTTGACCTAGTAAAATGAAAACAACCTCACAAAAACTTGCTAGAAATGATCTTCATTGAAAACCACAACTCTCATTTGCACATAGTGACATGTAAAGTACATTGTGTCGGCCCTACTTACCTGATTTCCTTATCCTTATCTTTCTATGCTCATTTACTCGGCAGTCAGCCCCTATACATTTTCTACCAAAATCGTTTGGCACATGTCATTTATTCGTAATCTTGAACATTCAGTGCAAGTTTTGTTGGAGTCTGTGAGAATTTATTTTGTATCATTACCAGAACTCAAGCTTATCTTTAAGTGATCGACTCACACATTGAATCCTTTGGTTCATAATAATTCATGAACGTACTGGTTTTTGTCTCGCCTGCGTAGCAAAAAGCGAGACATAGGCGCCGCTTTTCTGGTGACGGCGGCGGCGACACCGGCGGCGGCGGCGGCGGCAACGGCGGCGGCGGCGGCGACGGCGACGGCGTCAACATCAAAAACTTAACCTAAGGTTAAGTTTTTGAATTTTTGGTATAATTTTTAAAGTATAAGTTCTTAGTCAATGAAACTTTGACTATAGGGTAATCAAGTATCCCCAATCATGTGAGTAGAATTTCAGATCACAAAGTCAAGGTCAAAGGTCATTTCAGGTCAACAGACTTGGACTATGTTGTAGCATCATCATCGAAAACTTAACCTAAGGTTAAGTTTTTGAATTTTTGATATAATTTTGAAAGTATAAGTTCTTAGTCAATGAAACTTGGACTATAGGGTTATCAAGTCTCCCCAATCATGTGAGTAGAATTTCAGGTCACTAAGTTAAGGTCAAAGGCCATTTAAGGTCAACAAACTTAGACTTTGTTGTGGCATCAACATTAAGATTTTCAAAATGCTTCTTCTTCGTTATTTTTCAACCGATTTTGATTCTGATTGTTTCATATGATAGGGCTAGGAGGGGATTTAAAATTTCTACACAGAATCATGAAATTCACTATGCTAATTTATGCAAATTTATTCGAAATCACAAAAAAGGCTTCTTCTCCTTCATTTCTCGACCGATTTTGATTTGGTTTGCTTTATATCGTAGAGCTAACTTTGGTACACTAAACTTGTACACAGAATTTTGAAATTGTTCTCCATTAATTAATTATGGTAATTTATGCAAATTTATTCCAAAAATAACAAAAATTGCTTCTTTTCCCTCATTTCTTGACCGATTTTGCCTTATCTGGTAGAGCTAAATTTGGAACAATAAACTTCTACACAGAATTTTGAGATTTTGCTCCATTGATTATTTATGGTACTTTATGCAAATGAAATGAAATTATGTCCCTTCCAGGGCATCAAATTTCTATTTTTTGACCAGTTCAAAAGTGTACCACATAAAATTTACGATAGTTGTTGTTGTGAGATGCAGATGAGCGCTACGTCATTGACGTTCTGGTTTATCATATTGAATTGCGTTATGCAGGCGAGACCGCCGAGAGCGTTTCCCTTGTTACATTACATGTTGGTTCATTTGAAATATGGTCTGCAGTGATCAGAACCCTTCTGGACTGTGAATATGTGCTTGCTTGAAGTCGTGTACAATTTTGCTACAGCCTCTTCCTTGTAGATCATTTACTTGTAATTCTTTTTTCTATGAGATTTATTTAGAAATGTGTAGCTGAGAACGAAACCCATTATGTCATCCTGCACGATTATTCTCATCTCAATTATTTCGTCAACAAAAATAGTCAGATTTATTGTGAACATGTGTGAGTAAAGGAACCTGTAATCAGTATCATGTTTCATTAATAACTTTTAAAATTCAACACAATGAATCATAGGTTCCGGAACGATATGCGCCTGGCATGAATATGTTTTTAACAAATCGTACACAAGAACCTTGGTTGATATCATATGACAGTGTATAGAAAAGCTTTGCTGCAGATTATTCATAGGTAAAATAAACATTACTGAAGGAAACACAATGTCTTACATGCACATGTACTTCAATATCTTCAAATGTAAAATATCAGAGTTGTTTGTAAATGAAAATTTAAATGTCAATACTTGAACAATTTGCCTGTGGATTATTTATTAGTAGAGGTATTGTGAATTACACATGCAAAGTTAGTGACAAAGACATGTAGATGAAAGAGAGAAAGTAGATATGAGAGAGAGAGGGAGAAAAGGAGAGGCAAAGAAAGAGGGAGAGAGAGAGAGAGGAAAAGAGAGGGAGAGAGAGAAAGGGAAGGAGAGAGAGAGAGGAAAAGGGAGAGAGAGAGAGATAGGAGAGGGAGAGATGGCCGAAAGAGAAAGGTGGATAAGAGTGATGGCCAGGGCAGCGTCTCACGAAACCGTCATAAGTACAAGTTCACCGACATCCCATTGACACGCGTGTATTGCGTTTAACACGCGTTTCAATGGGATGTCGGTGAACTTGTACTTATGACGGTTTCGAGAAACGCTGCCCAGGCCTGTAAAAAAACATGTTGTATTGCCCTTTGCAACCGACCCCAAAATCTTGAAATCTACGGTTGGCTTTTGTTAGGCCTCATTGAGAGGTAAAAGTATGTGAGAGTGAGCACAGAGGGCAGTCTCATTTTATGTTTATAATTTTTCTGCATTAAAGGTACTATGTCCCTTTTGCAGCCAACCTCAAATGCTGTAGAACTTTGCAGGAATTATGAATATGTCATGTATGTCCTATCTGTGAAATTTAAACGTTAGCAGTGTCCTCATATTCAAATTATGCAAGGAAACCCGTTTACTTGCTAGACTTCACTGTCAGACACTATTGAGTGACTGACTGGCTTTATTTCTTCTTTGGTAATAGCATACATGAAAAGAGTTGTAAAGGGTACATGAGCATTTGTCTACATCAATAACCCACTTCTTGTGATGGCCAAGATTAAACTGATTGAATCTTTGCGCAGCAAAAAACGTATGAACATTCGGTAAAATTGTCTGAAAATCAAGACTATTACTTTTGGGCTCTATAGCCCTAAAGTCGATTTGACAACTACATTTGTAATAGTCGTTATTTTCCCACTTGAAGACATTTTCAAGCCCCACCTTTTTTAGGGAAGTTCTAAATTAGTATTATCTTTCAAATGCAGTTGGAATGTAACTTTTTCATTTTTTTGGCCTGCAAATGGGACATAGTACCTTTAAGCTACCAGTATTTTTTCCTGCATGTAAAAACTTTTGTATCAAAAGCGTTGTGTTATGTACTAATAATAGGGACATAAAAAAATAGAAGAGGGAAATGCGTAAATCCAGAATAAAGTTTTTATTGTCCATATATAATAACAGAAATTCGTTTCCTGTTGGTGTTACATACAATGTGAACAAAGGCAACATATGATATATACATTAAACAACTAAACTATCCATACTCTTACCAAGTTTTGTAATTTTTTTAAGTACGGTATGTGAAAATTTGATTTGTCCCAATTTTGTGTTTCCTGAGAATGTGTCATATCAGTATTCAACCAGTCCACCTTTCGTTCTTTACAAAAAAAACAAGACATCAAATTTATAAAGGGGTATGCAGAGCTGCCAACCATTCTGTTTTTGCCGGAATTACTCCGTTTTTTCCTCCAAATTACGGTACTACATTTTTTCTTCATAAAATACGTTTTTTAATAATTTTTTTTTTTTTTATTTTTTTTATTTTTTTTACATACCACACGTCAAACAACTGCCCTAAAATGGTGATTTGATCAAAAATTCAATAGAAAACTAATTTTAAAACATACTTGAAGAGAAAAATATTCTCAATAAGAATGAAATGCCGATAATACCGAAATAACCTAAACAAAAAAACCTGCTTGTATGGAAAAAACAGCATGAGGAATGAACATTTCTGCATAGGAAGTGTGTCGCGCATGGTTGTAAGTTTCGTTTTTATGAATTCCTTTTTTTTGCTTGAAATTCCTTTTTTTTGCCATCATAATTCCTTTTTTTGGTCGCACAAGGTTGGCAGCTCTGGGTATGTATAATTTAGTTGTTAACTCACTCAACTGTCTGCTGAGAGCCAAAAGGGTGTTGAATTAACGCTGAAAAAAAAATCATGATTACATACACCCTTCCAGCTCTCAGCAGACAGTATATAATAATGATAATTTTGTTCTGAGTCACATCATGAATGCATTCATAGGAAAAGCTTAAAATGAAATGGGTAACATTGCAATGTAAAGCCATTGTCAAGCAATCCTTCGTTGTAACATTTGAATTTTTAATTGCAAAGTTTTTATCTTTATTTTCTAAAATGACAAACACTCCTTACCAAGGTTCTGTAACTAGAAAAGATTTACAAGAAATTGGTTTCAAATCACATTAATAACTCATAAGACATGGGATTTTAATGTGCATTATCTTTAAATAAACCCTATTTTCTCGTAGAGCAGGCAAACTTATATTTTTATTGGAATAAAACCTGTTTTCATTGCTCATTTTGAACTTCGCTGCAGTGGAAATTTTCTGTACACTTTCTTTCTATCAGTCATTCTAAGTAATCATGTTGCTCAAGTAAAATACAACAAATGGCATTACAAAAGTCTCAAGGAAAATAATATCAGATGTGTAATTGTGTATTATTTATTTCATGGAAAAATGATGAGGATCTTTTCATTTGATAGAGACTAGAGTTGAAAATGCTAATGACCAGTTATTAGTATACAAAAAGTGAATGGCCATGACTGCAATGGTACAAGATTTTGCACGAGGTGAAAGATAAGAGACGCTATATTCAACGAGGCGCAGCCGAGTTGAATGGAGCATCTCATCTTTCACTGAATGCACAATATTGTTCCATTGCACGAATAAAGACCATTTACTATTTGTTTTATACAACACCTCAGAAGTTAACAGGCTTAAAACAGTTTTCCTAGGCCTAAATCTCAGCGATCTTTTGTTTGTTTTCAATTGATGAAATTGCTGAAAGTGAGCGCGCACTATTAAGCAGGCAGCAAACCATGCGCGTACCAACCTTTATGTTTAATGTGACGCCGAGTGCAATTTCGTTTGATCCTTTCGCACCATTGCACTCTGACGTCACTTAGCTCACAATATACTTTGTACATCGTTAGTGACGTCAGAGTGCAATGGTGCGAAAGGATCAAACGGAATTGCACGGCTGGAGAATGATGCCTTTCAATGGTACCTTTAGCGCATGTCATGTGATCAAGAATTGACCAATGAGGTTGTAAGAATCTTAGTAGGCGTTGTATAACACTTTCTAATGACTGTTTTCATATTTAGAGAAAACTCAGCCAATCATTTCATTGGGATCTATGTCATCACTTATCATTAAGGCTTTTTAATTCATGATAGATCAAAATTCTTTGTTCTACAATGTATTTACAGCTATAATTAAACCTAGAGCAAAGACTTAGACTCTGGTATAAATAACAATCTGTCGATCAATTGTGATCTTGATTTAAATTGAGGTTTTTCAATATAGTTACAAAACTGCATGGGCATATTCATGAGATGCTCTACACTGTATGTACACATCTCTCAAAAGCAGTTTGGAGCAACTTTGGCAAATTAATCCGGAGACATCTTCCACGTCTTATGAACAAAGAGTCGGCTTTGGTTTGTGACAAAGTTCAGGTGAAGAACTTTTCTCTGCTGTTCCTTTAGCAACAATCTAGGCAGTAGTCTGTCAAATGTTGTTGACTGCTAGACAAACTATGATGTATTCAGAGGCATCCGTCATATCAATTCTGGTGAATATCTGAAGAGTATCAGGTTTCCAAATACTGTCTACTTTCCACTGCCTCTGAAGATCAAGCTTTAGTCACACACTCTGCATAAACAAGTTTGAAGTCATGTCAGCTATCATAAGGCAGCAATCTTCTTTTTAGGCACATAATCTTTGTCAAACAAAGCAAAGTCCTCCTCAGTGAATCCGCCTTCTGTCTCTGTTTGCTCCTCTTCGTCTTCTTGGTCCTTGGCTAACTTCCCTCGCGAGTGCTTCAGAATCTAGAATAAAAGCAAAACATAAATTTGTTTCATTCATTACACTATAGAGGTTTGTCACATGCTTGCTTTCACACATCTTATGTTATACCCTATGGTATCAAACAAAAGCAAATTTTCAAGTAAATCCTAAATCTATAAAATGGGCGTATTTTGATCACTTACACAATACATACATACTCAAACATAACTAACATGATTACATGAACGAGTTGTTGATTTACAACATGGTAAAAGTACAACGGTACTGGGGAAAGGTTTGATAATTGGCACCAACAAGCACTAAACAGAGTCATTTGGAGACAGCATGCTGAGGCCTTCATCCTGCAGTAGATCGATAATGGCTGATAAAGTAAAGTAAGTAAAAGAAACAATACCATTCACTATCATTCAAACATATACCGGTACAGATTAATGGCTTCAAAGTTTTGTTTTGATTGAGATATTACAGAATGGGCAAACGATAGTCATAAGATGGACTATCCCTTGAAATGTTGATAATGACCATGCATTCCTGAGTCTTACATACCTGTGTGTAGAACCCTGAGGTCTCTGGATTGCTTCTACTCAATCCTAAGAGTAGCTGCACATTTTCCTCTGTACAGTCAGATGGCTGGCACTTCTTATACGCATCTACGAAGGAAACAAGAACATGCAAAGGTAATTGTAGTTCAGGTAGTTGAGCCATTGGTAACCGAGTTCTATGATTCTCATAGGCTTTAAATGACTTGGGCAGCCTTTACAAAACTGTCACAAGTACAAGTTCATGGACATCCTATTGAAATGCGGGTAAATTACAATAAATGTGTTTGAATGGGATGTCAGTGATCTTGTACTTATAACGGTTTTGTGAAATGCTGCCCTACGAGCCTTACAAGGCAATGGTTAACATGTAATAGGAAAGATACTTGATGAAGACCCGGTAGGATCTATTAAATGTTTTTCAACTTGTAATAATAGATTTATATTCCAAATATTTTGGTGTTCTGTCCATGATTTCCAATGTTCCAATTTTAGTGTAAACATCTGAAAGGAACTCCAAATCAAGGCTAGTTCAACAATGTCTGCATCTACATGTAGTTCATCCAACTGCAAGGCGGTGCAAGCACACGGGGCTTCCTTTTCCAACTCAAACCATTGAATTGTGAACATCTTGATTTATAAACTAAATCAATGTAATCTGATGGAAAGTCATGGTTCCCAGCATTCCATGAAAACCAAATATCCTGATTTTTCCCTGATGGAGTTGAAAATGCTAAGATCATATTTTATCAGATTTTAAAAAATGAAATACTTTCAATTAACAATAATTGTAGGCACCAAGTTATAAGCATGTCACTCGACCAGTAGATATACTGTTGGGACACAAGACAAAGAACATAAGAGATCAACTTTTTTGTGGGCCAATGAATTTCCCAGATGTTCCCTGTATTTTAGTGATTCCTCCTCCCCCCCCCCCCCCCCTGACTCCCAATTAAACCAACTTGTACCAGACTCGAAAAAAGTAAACTAACTTTGATGATTTTCCTTGAT
This sequence comes from Strongylocentrotus droebachiensis, assembly GCA_035222895.1. NCBI lineage: Eukaryota > Metazoa > Echinodermata > Echinoidea > Camarodonta > Strongylocentrotidae > Strongylocentrotus > Strongylocentrotus droebachiensis. The sequence goes on along the minus strand of JAVYIG010000475.1, from coordinate 277,927 downwards.
TTCTAGGATAGCTGGGAGCCCATCAACTTGTTTTGGCCTTACCAATGCTACAAATGGGCTTTAATTTAATGTATTCTTATTTTCCAAGATATTGAATATTACCAATTGATGATTTGATTTTGCCTTCCTTTGCTGTTGGTTTCTTGATCTCCCTGTGTCTGATCTTATTGAGTTGTTTCTTGACTCCTTTCTTGTTTGTGTTGATCTTCTCCATCATGTCTTCTCTCTTCACTGATGATGGTCCTTTCTTCTTTCGTTGAGATACGGCGCCCCCAAGCTCTGACACTAAAAAGATAAGCGAAACATATTTTAAACTTTACAATAATAATAATAATAATAGGCATTTCTATAGCCCCATCTATCTAGAAATTCTATTCCGAGGCGCATTAATTATTACCCCGACTTTAGCCTACATGTAGCTACCATTACAGTGCTCTAGCATTTCAAGGAATTAATTCCTGCCAGGCACCCATTTACCTCACCTGGGTCGAGTGTGGCAAATGAAGATTAATGCTTTGCTAAAGGACATTAGTTCTGTGTCGGGGATCGAACCACTTCCTTTGAATTTCATGTCAAGTGCTTTAACTACTCGACTACAACACTTCTATTACAATGCTTCAAAGGAATCACAGTGCCTTTGATTAGGCAAGTAGATTGGCGGACTACACATTTCTGGATTGGATTTGGATTGGAGTGGTGCAGCTGATTTGAACCCCTCATAATTAGGGGGTAAATTATCTTTAGGCCATGTAAAATTGATTACATGTTGATCGTCCGGATTTTTTGAAAAAGAGGAGGAGGGTGTACCATGTTATTTGATATTTGATATTTCAAAATGGCCGCTCAAAATGGCCGCTCGGTACATTTTCCCTGACAGTCAAGGTTATTTTTTTTCAAGATGGCCGCCGACAATTTTTTTTTTTTTTAAAACAGAAATAGAGCCATTTTAGCAGTGTTTTTCATGTTTTTTTTCTTTCAAAAAAAAAAAAAAAAATCAAAAAAAAAAATAAAAAAAATAAAAAAAAAATTAAAAAAAATAAAAAATAACAAAAAATAAGAGGCGGCCCCCAAAAAGGAAGCGGGCGGGAACGATCAACATGAAATCAATTTTACATGGCCTTATGGAAGAAAAGCTCGTCTTTGTTCTTGAAATTCAACATCTGTTAAACAACTGCCAAATTAATTATATATGAAAAAAAAAATGTTTTGATTTATATAGATACATCATTACATGTAGACTATAAGCAATATAATAAAAATGTATTGATTACAATGAAGTATTTTTCAACTTTTCCCATTTGATTCATCCTCTTTCTTCTTTCTCATCTTTCAGTATCATTCTTCCATAATTTCCCTTCTCTTTCACTTCACTTTGTTTCAGGTGATATTTCCACTTTGTTTATATAGTCCTAAACTTTGCACCAATGGAAAGATGGTGAATTTAGGAGCTACCTGCTACTTGAATTGTCAAAATAGGATTAAAACTTTTAGAAGGTCTAGACTCTAGATCTAAGCCTTCCCTAGACCGAATTTTTCTGTCTCTTTCGTTCGTTAGCCTCTGATTTGGGTAAGGTCGGCTCTCTCTTTAGAGACAGAATAGCCTTATACGCTGTAGTAGCCGCTGGTTTGTACTAAGAAACGTTACACAACACTTGGCCAAACTTAATCCCTAATTTTGATATTTTACCGGATGCATATCCGCTGCATGTTATATTGTAAATTAGGTAAAAACTTAACTACTTGGGTTCCACTTACCAACTTGACTGAAATAATCCGTTTAATGGTCCATTTTTACGAAATTATGGGTCAAGATCGACATCCATGAAGAAAATCTTGCAGCCGGGTTGCGTATGACGTCATCTAAATCTCATCCCTTCTAGTCTACGCCAAAGACAAAATGATTATAACGGAACAACTGTGCACGTCGTAGCTCGTGCACAGTTGTTCCGTTATAATCATTTTGTCTTCGGCGTAGACTAGAAGGGATGAGATTTAGATGACGTCATACGCAACCCGGCTGCAAGATTTTCTTCATGGATGTCGATCTTGACCCATAATTTCGTAAAAATGGACCATTAAACGGATTATTTCAGTCAAGTTGGTAAGTGGAACCCAAGTAGTTAAGTTTTTACCTAATTTACAATATAACATGCAGCGGATATGCATCCGGTAAAATATCAAAATTAGGGATTAAGTTTGGCCAAGTGTTGTGTAACGTTTCTTAGTACAAACCAGCGGCTACTACAGCGTATAAGGCTATTCTGTCTCTAAAGAGAGAGCCGACCTTACCCAAATCAGAGGCTAACGAACGAAAGAGACAGAAAAATTCGGTCTAAGCCTTCCCGAGTTCCACTTCCAGATTTTTCAAATATTACATTTCCAGACAAAATTAGACAAAGGTCAAGAGGTAAATCTTATTATTTCTTGGTTGGTGATTATAGACAAAATTGACATATTGATTGCCATAAGACAAGTGATAAACCAACAACAACAGTTCAGCGCTCGCGCTCTGAGATGAGATTGGAGTCGAGCCCAGAGATAGCGTCTCCTGCCGCCACTTTACCGGTGCTACTTGACGAGTGTCCGATGGAGAATCTTTCGACAGTGAAGAGCCGAGGTAGACGCAAATCATCACACATGTCACACAGTACACAGAGAGAATTAGAAATAATATCATTCAAATTTCAGTAAGAAACAATTACCAGATTCATCTGCGAACAGTTCAAGGCCTTTCCGCACCAAGGAAGTTGACATCTCCTTGTTTTGCTTTAATAAAACATCAGTCAAGATTACAGATGTAGTTGATGATTTGGCTGGGCGCACGTGAAATGCTGGTCTCCATCATTTGCGTTTACAGATGGGAAATATAATACAAAATTACAGGAATTTTAAGAAATTGTCAAAAAAGGCCATATCGAACATAAAAATGACTTATTTAAATATCCTTGTAGTAATTAAACAAAAATAACAATCATTTAATGCCAATGCGAACCCAGTGGTTCACTTTGAAGATAAATAAAATACTCCAAATGTTCGAATGAGTCTGTTTTAGTATAGACTATGAACACAGTTTGCTGCCACGAAGCAGTCTTTGCTGAACATATCGACCAAATTGATACGGGTGGTGGTTCATGGTGCATAATGCTGGTGATGGTGGAGAAGATGGAGATTATATATTATGTTGGTGTTGGTGGTAGTAGTGGTGGTGGTGCAGTTCGTGGTGTAGTTCAAGTTGGTGGTGTTGGTGTTGGTGACCGGTGTGATGGGTGTTGGTGGTGATGGCCGACATGGCTGATAGGGGTGGCGCCGCGTGAAGATGACTGTACTAGATGTTGGTGCATGTAGCCCAGTGGCGGATCCAGGGGGGCGGGGGGGGGGGGGGCGAAACGGCCGCGGCCCCCAAACCCCCCGTATTGGCAGCGCTAAAAAAAAGGAAGGAAAAACAGAGGAATAAAAGAAGAGAAAAAAAGAAAGGAGAAGAGAACAAAAAAAGGAGAAAGAAAAAAAAGGAGGAAAAAAAAGAGCCCCCCCCCCCCCCCCGCAACAAAGTCCGGCCCGTAATACAAAAAATCCGGCCCGTACTGACTTTACACACCGGAGAAAGAGGGGTGCTTTAAAAGAGAGGGAACAAGTCATAGTCAGATCATATGCGCGTACCCTATAGAACACTGAGTGGGTGTGTGTGTGCGGGGGGGGGGGGGGGGAGAGGGGGAAGAGAAAAGTCGGGTGAGAAAGGGGGAATGACAAGGACATGGCGCTCAGTGGCAGTAACGACGAAGAAGGGAAAAACTGTAATCAGGAGATTTGGGGCCATCCCAAAAGGCTTGGGAAACGTTATTGAATAGAGGGCGCCGGGCCGGCCGCATAAAATCTCGAGCCGCGGATTCAAAGTTAAACGTTAAAAACAGCCCCTGCGCTACAAAGGTCACCACTCTTTAGTGAAAAATTTGAAAAAGGCACAATATTTTGGATGTCTTTTAAATAGAAGCTATATACTCAACACTCAAATTTTAAATTTACGGTAGGGCCGCTTCACAACTCTTATGTTGCCCTTCATTTGGATTCAGCTCATACCAACTCGCTTGTGCTTGTATTTGAAATCATGTTGGTAGTAATCATGAACAGGGGCGGCGATCGTGGGCCCGATAGGGGGACACGTCCCCCAAGAAATTTAGAAATAAAGCTAGAAAGAAATATATCGGAAAGAACGTATTATTCAAGCTTAGGGATTTTCTAGAATGCATAATTTCAGCATTCAACATTGCAAAATCTCGCTTGGTCGCTACGCCCCGGCCCTCGCCCGATAACACAAAACTATGATTTGACGCTCCCGGCCGTGATTTATCTATGGTTGGTGGTATAGATTTTTTTCCCCCTTTCATATTTTCTACTAACCTAATTTTGTGCTATCACAATCATGATTGTTTCATTTTCCCTTTAAAGCAGGCGCGTAGCCAGGGGCGGTAGGGGCAGTAAAAGGACATAGGACGAAAAAGGAGCAGACGAAGAAACATTCTGACAAGTCGAGAACGAATCGTCTTCTTTCTCTAATAATTTAATGAAATGTCAAAGCATCCGCGCTTCGCGCGGGAGGGGAAAAAATGAATTTAAACAAGGATTAAGAGTCGAGAATGGTACAACGAATCGTCTTCTTTCTCTAATAATTTCGCGCGGGAGGGGAAAAAACTGAATTCAAACAAGGATTAAGAGTCGAGAGTGGTACAAATAATAGTCTTAATTCCTTCTCTCATAAGTTAATGTAGCGTCAGCAGCTTACGCGCTACGCGCGGGCGGGGAAAACTTAATTCAGACAAGGATTTAGAGTCGAGAATGGAACAACGAATCTTCTTCTATTTTAATGAAACGTCAAAGCTTCTGCGCGGGAGGGGGGAAACTGAATTCAAACAAAGATTGAGAGACGAGAATGATACAACGAATCGTCTTCTTTCTCTAATAATTTAATGAAACGTCAAGGCTTACGCGCTACGCCAGGGCGGGGAAAACTGAATTCAGACAAGGATTTAGAGTCGAGCATGGTACAAAGAATCGTCTTCTTTCTCTAATAATTTAATGAAACGTTAAAGCTGCCACGCTTTGCACGGGAGGGGGGGGGGGGGGATTCAATTCAGACAAGGATAAAGAGTCGAGAATGGAACAACGAATCATCTTATGTCTCTAATAATTTCATTAAACTATGACAAGTCAAAGCTTCCGCGCTTTGCGCGGGAGGGGGGGGGGAACTGAATTCAGACAAGGAATAAGAGTCGAGAATGGTACAACGAATCCTCTTCTTTCTCTAATAATTTCATGAAACATCAAAGCTTTTGCACTTCGCGTGTAATGGGGGGGGGGGGGGGGAACAGCGAGCTGCCCGAATAAGAATTTTTGATATCTTTTCTCGTTTATTTTGGTGATAAATAACACTTTCACAACTATATAATGCTCAAACTTTTGCTCGCTCGCTTCGCTCACTAGCCGAATTGTGAAACCAGAAAATTACTTTTTCGGGCAAGAGGCTTCAGCCACCCTACCCCCACCCCCCGATGAAAATGTCAAAATTTGTAACGGTATGGTGCTTCTAAAATGACCTTGGTATGTTGAGTTGAAAAAACGGTCTGCGCAATTTTCAAATTTCCGGCCCCCTTCTATTGGAAAATCCTGGATCCGCGCCTGTAGCCTACATGGTCGAAGGTATTAATTATTTATAAGACATGGTTTTATAGTAAATTAGTGGCTGAGGTGATGATCGCAGGTGCAGATCCAGGATTTCTTGGGGGGGGGGGGCCAAATTTGAAGTGCGAGCCAAATATTGGTACGTAATGGTGACACCGGCAGTGGCAAAATCGTTAGGGGGGGGGGGGGTAGCCATTTTATTACTGTCAGATGAGCATATTTTGATACCTTATTTGTGACACTGACAAAACACAAATTGGTGTGGGGTCCAGGAGGCGGAGCCCTCAGAAGCTTAGGCGTCAGATGAGCATAATTTTATACCTTATTTGTGACACTGGCAGGTCACGAATTGGCGTGGGGTCCAGGGGGCGGAGCCCCCGGAAGCTCAGGGGTTTTGGGCAATAAATTATGGTTAGATGAGCATATTTTGATACCTTATTTGTGACACTAGCAGGACACAAATTGGTGTTGGGTCCAGGGGGCGGAGCACTCAGAAGCTCAGTTTTAGGCATTAAATTACCGTCAGATTAGCATCCAGCCGTCCGCCTTAGATGAAATCCAGGGGGCAGAGCCCCCGGAAGCTCAGGGGTTTTAACTTTTAAGGCATTTAATCACGGTCAGATGAGCAATTTAATAAAAAATCTTGTTAACGGTTTTTGTTTAGGCCCCGGAAATAAGAAAATTACGTCGTCAGATAGAGTTCGTTCAGTGGCTTAATTTAGGGGGGGGGGGGGAGGAACACTTTTTTGTGCTTTCTTAAACACACACACACACACACACACACACAAAAAAATCCCCTTTTTTCCCCTTTTTTTTACCAGGGGGTGGGGGCGGGCCCCCTGGATCCGCCCACTGGTGGCCGTGCATGGTCTTGTGGTTGCTTATGTTGTGCTGGTGGTATGGGAATGGGGCCGTAAAAATATGAAAATTGCGCCGACCGATATTTCGCTCAATGAGGGGGGGGGGGGGGGGTTAAACCCCCCTCAATGTTTAGTGGGATTTTTTTTTCTTTCAAAAGCTCTTATATTTTGCTAAAGGAAGGGGGGAGGGTTGGTGTTGATTTGTCAAAAAGTGCTCCTTACCCCCCCCCCCCCCCCCCCCCCCCCTCCCCCCCCTCTCCCCATTGAGCGAAATATTGGTCGGCGCAATTTTCAAATTTTAAAACACTCGATCCCCTTGAAAAAAATCCTGGGTACGCAGTGATGCCTGGTATAGCTAGCTAGTGGCCTTGTCATGATTGATGTTATATATAGTTACTATAAATAACTGATGCTTAATTTACAATATATTTCTCGATCTGTTCTGTCAATCCCATCTCTAATTATATCATCTAGACTAATGTTTATATTGTTGTAGGTGCAAGAAGGCGCTATTATTATGGTTCATGAAAATATTGGTTGGAGCCGGATGGGAGTGATAAATGGATGCCGGTGATTGTCGATGTCGATTGGCCAAAACCTGGGACCCACACTTTCGAAAAAAGAAAAGTTAATATCTTTCATCAAGTATTCCATTTGTCATGCCTGTATCGATAAGTTGCTTCTTTTAAACAAATCACTTCATCATTTTCGTCTCCGTCTCTGAACATGACATGCGAAATTGAACCATTTTACCTTATCAACAATCAATAATAATCGTCTCTTTCTTCAGTCTATTTACCTTCGCAATATGTGCCAGCGTGGAAATCTACATAGAGCGTATACACGTATGCAGTACAGCGACTAGCGTTGGCTACGTATAGGCTGCTAGTGCGAGTACACTGACACTGTTTTTAGTTCTAGGCACTGAATTTGGTGAAAATCGTCCAACTATGGCTGCCTCGGTGACTATTGGAGAAGGAGCCACTGTTCCTGCAACGGGGAATGTTACCGTAAAGGGGAAAAATGTTGGAAAATCAGGAGGAAAGCGTAATGATCGAGCCCAAAAGGTGAGCAGTTCAGACCGGTAATGACCGGAGCTTAATTAGAATTTTAGTGAGTGAGTACGAACGAACGTACGTGAGCTGAGCAGAGCTGCTAGCTGTGTGAGTAAGATCTGACTTTAATAGATAAGCAGGTTATTGAAAATTGCTTTTGGCTTAACTTTAGAATACCCTACCAATACAGGGTTTAACTTTATGTAGATACTGATAGTGATAGTGATAGGGTTAGGAATAGGATTAAACTTAAAATAAAATAGGCTAAAGTCAGACAGGGTCAGGGACATGTCACTCACAGTCACAGGGTCAGGGTGTTGGAGTTGGGTTAGGAGGATTAATATAGGTTTAGCAGTAGGGGCACTGGTCCGAGAATAAGGATCGTCTTCTTTAACACGGACAGATGCGTCCTCAAAAATAAGGACCGTCGTTTCATATTTTTGATCTGCGCATTGGCGATGCAAAAAACAGATTCTGCAATTATTTTCTTGATGCATTTTACATTGACTTTGTACAGAGACCTTCACATTATGAGCAATAAATCTTTGGGAAGACGGACAACCCATAAAAGTAGACGGTGAACTAGGATTATTTTCCCCCGGGGAATCCATTTTTGGCATCGCCAGCGGGCCGTTCTGTAACATGAAACCCCCAAAGCGCCGATGAAAAAAAACGTCCTCGAAAATGCAGACGACCCTTATTTTTGAGGACGCATTTTGTCCTCGTTTATGAGGATATCCTTATTTATGAGGACGATCCTCATTCTCGGACCAGCGCCCCTACTGTTTAGTAAATTAGTGTTGCTTTAATCGGCTAGTGCCAGTGGTGGGGTATTGCTCCAATGACTCTTTCAAGAGTAGAACTTTATAGGACTAAAACTTTAGACTAGACCTCGATCTAGTTCAGTTTAAAGCCAAAAAAAAGTCAGCATTGACTCAAGAATGAGTGAGATGGTCTGTGATGGATGCAATGAATTGATTTATCATTAATCAGGAAAAAAAATGTGATTGTAAAAGCTTTATTGCAAGATAATTTTGTGTGTGTAATGTTTAACTTTGTTAGACCTTTGGCATTGTGAATGTTGCATTCAATGTCAGTGACGAGTGAGTTTTTATTTGATCTCTAGATCGATGGTCTACCCTGTATCATACCCATTTGGTTTTCAAGATTGGTATTTAAGAGGAGGGCTGTTTGTGTGTGTGTGTCTGATACAACATTGTAAGTCCCCTATAAAATTAATCTCCCAGATTATCCCAAACCAACTCTTATCAGACCTACATTTACTTTAGGTTCAAAACTAATTAATGTCTTTTAACTGGTGACATTAAAGGTTAGTCCCAGATGTAAATAATCATTGATTCACATCTGTAAAATCCTTCAGAAGATTTAAAAAACACATACATTGTCAGTATGCACACATGATTATCTCAATCAGTGAGGTTCTCTGCTTGATGTTAAGTGGTTGTTAACATAACAATAAAATAGTTGAATCTATTGTGTCATCTTCCTGCTTCCCTACCTGCAAGATTTCACAAGCTTCTAAAAAAGAAAGGTACATGAGGATTTACTGTCCACTACCTGCAAGTTACAGGGAGCTTCTTCAAAACCCCCATTTTTTCAAAGAAACAGATTGCGCGTCTTGAAACACCTTACTTTAGAAGTTCAGACTGTTTAGAGTACCGGTACATGTGCGAGTTAGTTTGATATTTGTCTACCTGCTACCTGTGTATTTCACTTGGAAAGGTGTTGTGTTGTGTTACACTTGGTGAATATTTGAAACTGTTACTTTTATTTAAAGATTGATTTGGAAACATATAGCCCTTGGCTTTAACAATTTACCTTTTAATCTTGGTGTTGGTTCTGGTTGAGATTGTAAGAAAAAAAAGGTGATATTACAGTACCCGGTATGTACATGTAGTTGTCACTCATTTGTAAGGTAGTCCAGAATTTTCATAAGTTGTTGATGAGCTGGAAATTGGGTCTTATTTTGTCTGTATATATATCTGTATATAGCATAGTCAGAGCTTCCAGCTGTCAAGCTTTCAATGGTCTGCATGGAAATAAATTGTAAGGCAAGATTATTGCTTTATTGTACTTGAAATATTTGCTTTTTCTGTGCAGCTGATGATTGAACCAAGCTTGAGAGAGATGTCAGAAGGATTGAAAGAGGTCATGGACCAGATGGATTCCTACAGCAAGTAAGTCTTCAGCATGGACTTTTCTTTATTATAATCTCAGACATTTATAACATGGATTTACATGGGCTTTTCTTCAGGCAAGATGGTGCTATCTATATCTACTATATCAAGTTGTATACATTTCAAATGACTCTCAGTCAATCATAAGGTATACAAGGGCCTGTCTTCCATACAAAGTGATGCCATCTGTATCTACAACATGTACAGTATGATAAACTTAAAAAAAAATGTTTATTTTGAATATAACAGATGATATATATCGAGCATGTAAGTTTTAGTTTAGTCACTAGTAAGCTTCCAAAAGTTTGTCCTCAGGTAAATTTGAGTGAAGTCTCATATTTTTGCTCTCTTTAGAAGAGTGCATGACCTTGCAAAATGAAAATATACAGATTATTAAAGTAATGACCACGCTGAGCCCCCCCCCCCCCTCCTTGTGTGAACAGAGCTTCATGCTATTTAAGTCTAGAAGGCTCTTAAGTGCTCTTGCAATGCACACACGCTCAAGAAGAAAGTGGGAAATATAAAATTCCCTTTAAAAATCTTGATCCATCTTTTAAATCAGGCAAACAGCAATTTCAAAGAAATAGATAATGTATCGTGGTTTAGTTGTTTGAAAGATTGGGATTTGGGGATGGGCTGTTGGCCAACTAAGTTTATGAAGTCATGTTTAAAAGGTGCAATGTTTTGCATGATGAAGTTTCAAAAAATATAACAAACAAAAACAATAAAAATCAAGATGAAATTATATGATGAATAGCTATGATAAAGAGGTCTATTAGAATATGATTTGCATGTTGTGAATTACTATATCCTTTTGTTAAAATAACACATTGATATGTACTACTTCATTTGGTTTATGACAAAACACAATGAGAGATGGATTTTTTAAGTACCGGTATGGCATTTCCTTGTACACATGTGCATGCATTAATGTTCAATATGTTATTTTTTATATTTTTATGCGCTTGAATGTCTGTCATTGCAGAGCCCAAGTTTTTTCAGAAGGGAAATATTAAATGTCAAGCAAATAGCATCAAGCAAAGCAAACTATTTCATAAAGGGGAGATTTCTAGCTTTTAAACTGGCTAATCTCTGGGTTCTGATGTTAATTTGACATATTTTGCCACAAATGACAACATTTTAGAATTGGATACAGTTAGTAGGAAAGATAACATTATGGGTAACACTATCTATATAACAACAGGCAGCTAGACAAGGAGAGGGAGGAGAGGTTTCAAACATTTGTGAATAAATCAAGAAGAAAGCTCCCTGGACCAATATCAAACAGGTACCTACACCTACATAGCATGCTCCACCCATACCACTCCATAACACTCCACATTAGAATCTCACCCATGGGCATTCAGGTCTGAATGAGTAGACTAGTCTGCATGATCCTGTTCCATATCCCATCTGATTTCAATTTACAAATGAATTTCATTTTCAAATTAATTATTTACATGTTTGTGGCAGTCATATGATCATATCTTTGTAATAGAATTGTATTGTGTTTTTTCTTCCTTGTATTGGAATGAAAGTGAATACTGTGTACATGTTTGTGTGACACCAGAGTTATGGACAGTACTTAACAACTAACTTATCCATATCATTTCCAAGTTTGGTCATTTTTTAATTATGTAAAAAATGAATTTATCCTGATTCATTTTTTTTTTGAGAAGGAAATATCTTAAAGCTTACATCAACAAAGGCCCTAAATCAACCAGTCCGCCTTTCATTCTTGAGTAACAAAAAACAATAAAAACATCAAAGTTTACAAGGGGTATGGATAATTTAGTTGTGAACTGTAGATGAACAAAAAAACGAATGTACCGTATGTACTGTAGTTAAGTGACTGATGCAGGTTCTTAAGATATATAATGGAGAATCCTTAGATAATGTGAATTTGATGGGTCGTTCTTCTGCTGACAGGCCATTTTTTATTCTCTCATCTTTTTCTTGTTTCCTTCCCTATTTGTTTCTTCTCTCCCTATCTGTTTCTTCTCTCCCTATTTGTTGTTTCTTCTCTCCCTATTTGTTATTTCTTCTCTCCCTATTTGTTTCTTTTTCCATGGTCATGATTTGAACTCAACAGTGGTCAGAAATTGGATGCAATCATTGAGCAGCTTCAGAACATCATCATCACATCTGATCAGGATGGACCAGGAGTACCAAGGTAACTAAAGAGATGTTTATCTATTAAAACGGAACTGCAATATTTATAGCTACTTGTGCCCTCTATATATAGCAAACAATGCCTAACAGTACCCGTTGGTCCCCCATAATCCCCTTTTTCTTATGTTAATTGAGAGCTTGTTTGATGAGATAACCACCTGTCAGTGACCTTGCAGGGAGGTGTAATCCCTCCTGGTCAAACCAGTGCAGATAGACTTTAATTGGTTGTAGATTAATAGATTATTACTAGATCACATTAGCAAACTGAAAGCAGTCATATTTCCTTTTTTTATATATTACAATTCTGCAATAAGACAAACAATGAGCACAGTTTCCAGGAATTTCTAAAGTAAAGAATCTTTTTAAAGTAAAGGATCTTTTTAAAGATATTTACAAATTCTTCTTCTTCTTGGATTTTAGTTTTTTAAACGTTTTTTCTTCTTCATGAATAGGATAACATCACCGAGTATGCTAGACAAGGCAGCACACATTGCTATGCTAGGACAGAGCATGATGGCCTACATATCGACCTTTGAACTCGACCATCTACGTAGGATGGCAACAAGGATAGTCTCTGATACCACACTCTGGCTATCTAGGATATTCAGGTAGGTTTAGCTTTCATCTTATGTTTATACATTTAATGATAATATTTTGTTTCCTTCTAAATTTTCTAGGACTCTTTCTAGAACCCTCCTGTCAAAGCAGTTTCTTTTAAATGCCACACAAATCGTCTCTGTTTGCCACATTGTTTTTACCAAAAGCTTCAAGATTATATAACTGTTTCTAGTTCAAGATTAATATATATAGGTGCTATAAGGGTTGTCATGGAGGTAATCAAGACCAGGAATAGGTGATTTTGTAAAGCTGTCGTGTTGCATAAAGCAATCCTTCTGTCAATTGGTGTCTATTAATAGTCTCGTGCAAACTTGCATGATGGCAAATGAAACACCGAAGTGTTAAAGGTGGTGTGTATAAGTTACACAGAAGTCAAACGTTTCAAGGGTTGGTCAGTCAGTTACAAACTACTTCAACAGTCATGGGGCATTGTAACTGAATATTGATTTGAAGTGAATATGTGCATAAAACATTTTTTATGGGTTTGAAATAAGTGATGCCTCTCCTGCTGCCAAAAGTTTGTGGCATGAATCACTTCCAAAGTTGGGATACGAGTGATACTTTTTACAATTTAAGTAAAGATATACATGACGCCTCATTGCGAGAAGGGGGAAGGGGGGGGGGGGTGTTCGGTATGGAGTTAAAATTACTGCCATGTAACCCACTTCTCTTTAATTATACTCTCTCAGGATGAGGGCATTGATCACTTTAGTGGTGATGTTGCGAGTTTTTGAACTACTTGATATAATTTCTAGCGAATTATGCGATGTGGAGATACAAGAGAGTATAACACTAAATTCTTTTAATTATCAGAAAACTTAGAGGTCAGTTACCTTTATGACACCGTTGATAATGATTTTGATGGAAAAAAGTATCTCTCTTGTAATAATGTCATTTATGTTATTAATGCTAGATTTGATGAATCATCAGCCTACTACCACGTGGACGATCGGGAGGGATTAGCGAGGGTTTGCAGACTGGTCCTCAATAACAAATATGAGAAGTTTGGTACCGAGGGTTTCAACTGTCTCTACACCAAACCACCGATCATCTACATCAGTGCTGCATCAAGACCAGGACTAGGACAATACATCTGTGCTCAGGTATTGCATCACGATCGATATCATGGTCTGTTCATTTTATTAAAGCGGGACTGCACTACTTGTAGCTACTTGCGCCCTCTATATAGCAAACAATGCCTAAGCGGTACCCATTGGTCCCCCATGATCCCCTATAGATTATGTTAATTGAGGGCTGATTTGATGAGATAACCACCTGTCAGTGACCTCACTGGGTGGTCTCATCCCTCCTGGCCAAACTAGTGCAGACAGGCTTATTTTAAATAATCATGTTTTTGGAGGGATGATTTCCATTTCTTCCAACACCCATTCACCCCTTCAATACTTAGATGGGGAAAATTTGCCATGAGTTAAATTGAATCACATTTGTCCCCCAAATTTCATGCTATTCTAATCATATTTGTATTCACCGGGAATTATATGTTTGACTGTTAATCCAAGAAAAAACTGCATAAAGTTGATAAACGTTCCAATTATTTTTCTCAAGAAAAAGAAAAGAGATTATTTAAAGGGCTATTGTAAATTCTAATTATTGTTCCTAATTAGAGCTCCTTTTAAGCATCTCAGAGCCAAGTTACTGTTGTCTTATTTGCAATTGCATGTGTAATACAATTTTTATAAGAAGAAAGCCTAATGGTTTGAACAAAATCTGATTGGCTGATGTCTGTTTTGCCTTTCAGCTTGGTCTCCCACAATCCAGTTTATGTACAGTACCGTGTAACACAGTCTTTGGATCCCAACACACGATGGTAAGTCCTTCTAGACAGGTTTGTTTTGTACAGGTTATAATGATTATCTTGATACAGGAGTAACAGGACAATGCTACATTTAGTGAGATTGATCAAGGATGAATTCTGAAATATCATGTAAGATATACCGGTAATAATATTAGAGCACCAGTGACATTACAGCACATCTTTACAACAAGGCAATATGGTTATAAATCAGTCATGATAATGTATTTATTTGTTACCTTGTTGCAGGACATTGCTACGTTAGAGAGACTGATCAAAGATGATGAATCGTCTTCCAAGACGCCACTGTTGGTTGTAGCTAATGCAGGCTCACCTATGGCTGGCCATACTGATAATCTCAACAGACTACGCACTATCTGTGATGAGCATAATCTATGGCTACATGTGGAAGGGTAAGGGTACAGTCAGGGAGTGGTATTCTAGAAAGCATACTAACTTTAGTTCATGGTTAGGGTTTGGGGAAGAAAAAAATTGGACAAAATAATTTCAAGGGAGGAAAAAATAAAAAAATAAAAAAATTGAAATTGGTGACATACAGTCCTCAAGGGGGCGACATGCATTGATTACAAATATGTTCATTTCACCAGCTGGTTAATATAACACTGGAAAGTGACCAGCCAGGAAAATATAACAATTTGGATCCTCAAAATTGATATCACGTGACGAGCTCTGGACCAATCACATCTCGGTATCTGTCTAAGCGATCTAACATAGTTATATCATAGTTATATTGTTGTTAATTGATTATGTTATTTCATTTTATTTTAATTTAGTGACAGATTAAATTATTCAAAAACATATTCACATGGACACTTGGCATTCCATTCTTAGTCGGTGGATTAAACCATGGACTAAAGTTAGTCCGCTTTCGAGAATACCACCCCAGAGCTCTAAATGTGTCATGTGTACTTGGCATAGATGACTAGTTGATTGGTTCTCTGTTTATCTCTTTACTGCAGATCTTGGTGAGAATTTAAGACCACGCAGATACTGTAATAATAAGAATAGGTGATCCATCTGTCATTTTAGGCAAAGTATCATGGCATTGTTTGATAAAATTTGCCTCTTTTTCACTTAGTGGATGGGTGGATGAGAGCCATGTAGTTTACTGCTTTCTTACCCTACAGAGGGAGGTATGCAAACTGGATGTATATGGATATATGGGTTTGGGTAGATTGAATAATAAAGTATCATTGACACTGTTACAATAGGCCATTTTCGTAATGTAACCAAATTTAATACATAAGTCTTTGTAAAGTGCCTCAATACAAGTTATTTCATTCACCTGATAAGAATAATAGTATTTAATAGTCAGAATGTAAACTTTATATTTTAAGTGTTGCTAGGCAGGTCAAGCCTTAATGTTTGTCCTACCTGGCAACAACTAATGTATGCAGTTCAGATTCTGTCTATTGAAATACTATTATTCTTATCAGGTTCATAAAATAATTTGTATATAGGCACTTCACAAAGACTCATGCATTCAATTTGATTACATTACGAAAATGGCCTATTGCAGTTTACATCTGAGTTCATCTATATTAGCTTTGAAATTTCAGTCGGAATCAAGTCTATGATCATATCATTAATCAGTACACTATTTATTGTACCTGTTTCTATTCAGTCACAACCTGGCCACCCTAGCTCTAAGTACTGTGCCTTCATCAATACTGGTAAGTTGTCTTGACCTTCTGATTTATGTTTGTAAGAGTTCAACATAAAAAGCGTTTAAAAAGAAATTGGTGGTTTTAGTGAGGCAATGATAGTCCAGGGGCAGTCAATTCTCGCTACCCTAAATAGGTACGAAAATCTCGAAATTCGCGAGACGAGGTAATTTTCACTCTCTCGGGTCGTCACTACAACTTCCGGTATAGAGTCCCATCCCGCTGGCGCTAGCGCCTGTGTTCGCTGTGCAGAGTTTTCACGCACGCTAAAATCGATGCCAATCAGTGTAATTTGTACAGATTATAATATGCAATGGAAAGCTTCGGGCAGAATTAGTGACTTTAGCACAAAAGGCCGTTAAACTCTACCGTGAAAGAGAGGGTTGTGATCACGAACGCCTGCACAGGAAGCTGTAATGTCGAAAAGCTATCCCATAATGCAATGCGCGTTTTCAGGATTTTCCCCGGATCTCGGCAGAATCGCTATTTGGGGTAGCGAGAATTGTCACTAGGGAGTCTAAAGAGGCGTTGCGATAATGCAATTGCAATTATTTTCCTATTCTTCCCCCAGTGAATATGACAAGTTACAAATTTATCAACCAACATCTATACTGATTGGATCAAGATGACATGTTATAACTATTGCTGTTAATAGTGTTAGTATATTATCCACATCATATTTGGTATTATCATTATCATTATCATCTTAAACTATATCATGAGAACCATTAGTTTAAGCGTAGGTTTCCTCTAAATATATGTTATCACTGCTCTTTTTCCCTTCCCTTCCCGTTGTAACTATTTATATCACTATTTTTATTTTCATTTTCATCAGAGTAATTATCATTGAATTGTCATCATTATAATAATAATAATAATAAAACAAACAATTTATATAGCGCTTGTGACATAAAAGTTTTAAAGCGCTGTACACAAATCAAAATTACTTCAAGAAAAATCAATATTACTAATGGAATTAACATTACTCAAATTACCAAGAAAACAAAATATTACTAACATAACTTAACAAATTACCATTACTTAAATTACAAAGAAGATCAAACATTACTAATATTACAAACGAAATTAACAAAATATTATCATTATTATCTTATGATTGCAGGCAGCTAAGAGAGTGAACAGCATGACAATCCAGCCAGGCGTATGGCTTGGTCTTCCTGGTACACCCGCTGTTGTATCCTTTCAAAACATCTATTCCTACATTCCCTAGGTGATACCAAGGTTGCCAGTTTGTGACATGTTGGTGTGACCATGACATGCAAAATCATGAATAATTTATTGGAAAGACTCAAATGTCCAGACATCAGTTTATGACATAAATATAAATTAGCAAGGAGCAGGAACGTCAAAATGCACAGTTGGTACCCTAATTTATAGAATCGTCTTCTTGGTAGATCATTGAGAATACCGGTAGTAGAAACATTTGGAAATTGGTGGCAAGTCAAGTAAAATACAAACTAGTTGATGCAGCAATTGTAGTGTTATGTCCCTCATTTTAGAAATTCACTGTTTACGATCAACTTATAATGAAAATTACTCAGATGGAGGTATTATGTGCACAAATGCACTGTGAACTATAATAGTCGTGTTTAGAAAAGGTATTGTGAAATTCACTTGCAATTTCTTGTACCTTCTGTCAATGTTGCAGTTTTAAGGATAGGTACAGGAAAATTGTATATGTTTCATGATGTACATTGATTCGAAATTGGAAGATATCTAGATGTATGTGACTACATATTTATTTTCTAAAAATCTATGTGTTAATGGTGGTCGTATGTGTCATATATTCGTAAGAGGGAGGAACATTTTGCACAAAGTCCATTAACTAGACTTGCATCTGGCTTCAAGTTTATCATGAAGTATGTTTTTTTTTAACCCTGACACATTGTGACACTTTTCTTAACATAATTTTTTTTTTCAAAGACATTGTACAAAACTGCTGATCCTGCTTTGGTAAGTCATATTTGCTGTCAGACCTATACTCAAAGAATTTGACATAGTAACACAAATCAGAGGCATAGATATATTAAGTCCAGACAACAGAAAGATAACAAATTGAAAGGGGGAAATATGAAATTTATTTTGATGTTTCTTTGGTATGTTAAATTACTTTCATAAATGTTCTCTTTTACTACAATGTATCTTGGAATGTACTGCAAAATCAGCCTTATATTTCACTAATGGTAGGAGAACAAAGTAACAGTTCTTTAAAAATACAATTAGATGTGTAGTTTTTCTAAACATTTCTAGTTAAGAATGATTATAATCTGACATATTTTTTGCTATTTAATCAGTGTTGATGTACCTGCTATCTCACTTGGGGATATTAATGAGTAAATGTTGTTTGTATTTACAGAGCCTTGCAGCAGGACTCTGCTCATCTCAACCCCTGGAGAGGTTAGGTGCTCTACCGCTCTGGCTATCTCTTCAATGTATGGGTCATGATGGCATCGTATCCAAGCTACACCATGCTGCAGAACTGGTAAGTCTCTCATTCTTAAAGATTGGTAGATAGATAGATTCCAAGGTTTGGAGGGGGAGGGGTATCCTACCGTTAAGATAGGTTAGGGGCTCTACCTCTCTGGCTATCTCTTCAATGTATGGGTCATGATGGCATCGTATCCAAGCTACACCATGCTGCAGAACTGTTAAGTCTCTCATTCTTAAAGATTGGTAGATAGATAGATTCCAAGGTTTGGAGGGGGAGGGGTATCCTACCGTTAAGATAGGTTAGGGGCTCTACCTCTCTGGCTATCCCTTCAATGTATGGGTCATGATGGCATCGTATCAAAGCTACACCATGCTGCAGAACTGGTAAGTCACTCATTCTTGAGGATTGGTTGATGGATGGATAGATTGGAAGGTTAGGGATTGGGAGGGGGGGGGGGGGATGCCCCTTTACCAAGTGAAGAGAGATTAGAAACACTCCCTCTCAGGCTTGCCCTTCAGTGTACCGGTCATGATGGCATCATATGTATGATACACCGTACTGCAGAACCACCAAGTCTGTCATCCTTTTGGATTGGTTAATATGGATAGATAGTAAATTTGTTAGATTGTTTGGAGGCGCGATAGCTCAGTCGGTAGAGCAGAGGTCTCGTAATCCGGTGACCCGGGTTTGAAACCAAGTCGATGCGCTAGTGCCCTTTGGTAAGGCATAATCCTCATCACCAGGTTCCTCGGAGAGGACCTAAAGCCGTCGGCCGTCGGCCGTCTGGTTGCTTACTTGCAAGCATTTATGCTTTCTTAGCAGTCAGGTAAAATAGCCATCACCACCTATAAGAAAAGATAGGCTAGGGTATTGTTGGATGTCTGGATTTCTCAGCACTTCACTATTTTGATTACTTTATATTAAAAAGCTATATAGAATCAGTGTAAAACTTTGAATATGACCTGAAAGCTTGATGTTAACCTCTTTTTCTTTCTTTCTTTTTTGCACAGAGTCAACAGATGTCTCAACGATTGAACTCCCTTGGTGCTATTAACTTAGCAGTAAGTAGACACTTTTAGATGGTTTATTAGGAACTCTTTTAGTGCTATGAATGTTTTAGTTAGTAGACACCTAAAGATTTCTGTGTTCATAAATCGAAAACATTGTAGGATGATGTCATTATGTTGTTAAGCCTTTGTTTTGAATTGAAGTCTCTATTTATTCCTTAGATGATGCATGGTCACCACAATGTTCTATTTGATTTAAAACATGACCTAGACTTCTGCTTTTATGAAAAATTACAGGACATAATTAATAATAACAATGCTATATTCATGTAGCTCACCTATCCATCCCAGGGGATGCTCAAGTCACCTACAAAGTACAAGTACCCTGACTTTAACCCAGCTGCCTAAGGCGGTGAAAGCATTCAAGGAATAATTTCCTATGAGATACCCATGTTACTACACCTGGGGTTGTTTCACAGAGATCCAAAGTCAAACTCAACTCGTAAGTTGGACTTAAACATTATGGAGAGCCATTTGTAGCCTTAAAATAGAATATTTTCAAAAGCAAAAATTGAAGTATTTTAGACTTTTTATAAATTCCACATCAAGAGCATGAAATCTCCTTGATAATAGAAAATATGAATGATTTGAATCAACATTTCATGCCTTTTAAAATAACTTTTACAAAATATTTTCGTAGATGCTAACGGCTTTCCATAATTGTTAAGTCCAACTTAGAGATAAGTTCAACTTAGGATCTGTGAAACACCCCCTGGGTGGAGAGTGACAAATGTAGATTAATGTCTTGCCAAAGGACAGTCATGCCATGGCGGGACTGGAATCGTGAACCATACGTTTTTACACATACATGTATGATTTCATGAAACAATCTTGTATGTCTTGTGTAGGACAAGAAACAAGCTCGGGTTGACAAGGAGATCACATTAGAGGGCTCACTGTCTGAAATCATCAGCAGAACAATACAAGTCTTCGTAAGTATACCTCTCCATCAGACCAGGGGAGTGTTTCACAAAGACTAAGATCGACTTTAAGTTGGACTTAACTATGGCAGGCTATTCATGCCACTGTTTGCTCTCACCGTATTGGCATTAGTCTCTCAAGGGACGTACAAATCATGGTCACACATCTATAGAATTGAGCTTCTTTGATAGTTCATTATTGAAGGAAAAAATATTATCTAAAGATCATAATTGAGAGACTTATAGTGAGAGCAACCAGTGGCATGAATGGCCTGTCATATTTAAGTCCAACCTTAAGTCCATCTTAGTCTTTGTGAAGCACTCCCCAGGGCCATGTATTATAAAGCATTTTGATTGATCGTAAAGTTAATATTGAGCGTAAGTCTACGGCTCATCGTGTATTGATCACACTAAAGATCAATCATAACTCTTTATAATGCATTGCCCTTTGTCTTTTAAATTCTCTACTAATTGGGTATTTAGATTCTTTCCTCTGTCATTGTAGGGGTCATTTGGAATGGGTATTCGTTCATTCAACTTCCAGTCTAGAGGTTGAGAATTCCAATCCATGCTGGGTAATTACACCTCTAGAAAAGTTTTTAATGTACAGTTATTTCACCCAGATGAAGTAAATAGATCATGTGAATTTTTGGTAATGATGAAAAAAAAATCAACAAAATCATGCTCAACTTACATGTTAAAAACTACCAATATATATCAAAATTATATGGTTTAAATGATGCATGAGCAATCAAAAGCAAGAAATATAACATGTCATCCTGACAAACATGTATAGCAAAGGATCTCACATGTGCAAGGGAATGTTATCTCCAGGATTTTTTCATGATTTTATTTTTGTTTAATCTGATAGTCTAAAGTCTCTGCCTATGGCTTGATAGACAATTCTGAATCACTTTTTGAGCGAGTTTCTTTCAAATTTGAATTTTTATACCTGATCCCAAGATTAGCTTTAGGATACGTATCTTTATCAACACTTAATTTAATGGCCAATAATGAATGTTCTCTATCATGCACTAATATACAAAGAATGAATGTTTATGAGTTTAATAGTGCGAATATTGTCATGAGTTGAAAGATTAACGTTCTATTCAACAAGGCGTCAACGCTCAATGACGTAGTCGTTTAATACATTATTTATTGAATATCATGTGACTAACAATCCTCCAATCAAATGACAAGGATCTTCTTACATGTTAAATACTTGTAAATTATGTTTGATTTGTTTTTCCTGTAGTCCCAAGTGGATGTTGTATCACCTGTCGTAGTCTTCAAATATGATGACGGTATGGAAGCTCCCGGTAGAGCTTTTGCTCAATACGCTTCATCACAGGATGAATCTGATGAAGGGAAGCAGCGAAATACATTACCCAAGCACACTCTAGATGCAGTCAATGCATGGGTAAGCATAGATTCATGGTGAAATCATGTCTCACAATGGACTGGTCTCATTCTTAAATGCATACCATTAGGAGCACCTTAGATATGGTTTGGTGGTAGTGTCAGAATGAAATAAATGAAAGGTATGAATTGGCAAATATTAATGGAATGTTGAAGTGTTTCTGCCCTCTGATCCGGGATATAAATACAATATTTATACCTTTGTCTTTCAAGAGTGGCATTCCGGAACAATACGTTGGTGTTCTTATTCTGCTATTTTCTAATTAGCTTATAGATATTTTGATCTTTTAATATCCATGTAAAATAATTTCTTTCATTCTTTGTGTCAGTTATAAATAAAATTGAATGAAATAAAGACTGTACCATGTCAGATCAATTCCTTGTTCAGACTTTATTTGATTCATGTGTGTACTAGGGTGTACGGTAACTTCATACTACTATAGACACAGAAAATGCTTGCCAATATACATCTATGTATAATTTGTATACTCCTGTTTACATGTTTAATTCAACCTTTTCGACTTGGACACGTATCTTGTTTGTTTGTTTCAGTTGGGAGCTGAGCTTAGTTCCTTGGAGCCAAAGATTGGTCTAGACATTGTAGAAGGAGACCAGGAAGGTGTTTGTATTAGGTTCAGTCCTATGACGAGTGCTCCATGTAAGTATAATGTAGGAATTAGTGAGAAGTTAACCTATAGTGTAAGATTGGTCTAAGGCATTTACAGAGGGAAATATTTAATGAATGCTTGTATTGACATTAAGTGTATATCTTCATTATCATACTAATGCTCTTGCTTACGTCGACACATGCTTTTTGTTGGAATATATTCAAAGTTCCATCCTTGTTTCTCTCTTTTCTTTTTCTCTTTTTATTAGTAAGTCATAGAATTTTTTTTTTGGTCTAAAGATGTGCACAACACAAAATATATCCCCACTTTAGCAATGCATTGTATTTCTTGACGAGACATGCCATATTAACTCATTTTTCTTCTGTTTTGTTTTATTGTTCTGATTCGCAGATAGAGGAACCTCATCCGAACATATAGACTCGTTTGTTGAAACCCTGAAAACCCTCATAGTAAGTAAACAGTTGAAGTAACTTATATTTAAAGAACACTTTGGAAAGCTGGTTTTGTTTTTGAAATATTTTTGTATACATGTATTTTTAAATTAGAAGACCTTTATGTGAAAGGTTTATGCTACATCCATTATAATACTCATAAGATGTTTTGTGCAAATTTTGTTTTGAGGAACACTATTTTTTGTTCAAAACTTTGATTTTTTTTTTTTTCTGTGATGTGTAATCTTGCTGTGTCAATTCTTCCTTATGTCAAATGTTAAGGTTAGGTTAAAGCTTAGTTTTATGTAATTATAGTTTATTTGACGATTGGAAGGTAATTGGATCAATGTGTTCTAATCAATCAATGTCTGTTGTAAGGTAGAATGTGAATGTTATGATAACATGAACAGGTCATTAATAATGATCTATTGATTGTTTTGTGCAGTCGAAGCTGAATGTGACGATAGAGCAGAGAGGGCCATTCCAAGAATTAGCATCAGCTAAAGAAAACTTGACAGTGATTGATAGTGAGAACCATGCAGGACTCGGCATTGTGCAGTAAGTCTATCAGATCTATTAAGATCCCCTCTTCACTGTTCACTTTCTCATCCCCCCCCCCTCCCTTCACCCTTCCCCTCTCTCTCTCTTGCTGTTTCTTCCCTTTAACTCTCCCTCAATCCACCCCCCCCCCGCCTCCTTCTTTGGCTGCTTATGAAATTCAGCAAGCAAGCAATATGGCAATACCTTTGTATTTTAAAACTTTTCATGCAAATTGGAGAAAAATTGGTGCTATATCTCACATACCAAGGATCTTGCAATACAATTGGTCAAAATGAGGCCACTAACATTTGTGATTCTGTGTTTCAGCTTATGATAAACTTTAGATTTGTGAATTAATATACAGAAGGCTTGCGATTGCACCATGTGAAAGGGGAGGGGGGGATTGGGGAGCCTTGAATAGGAGAGTTTTGTAATCGTTCTTGTGTAGTCCTAGGACTGGTGTAATCTTTCTTGAGCTTGTAGTTCTAAACAGGTTGACTATCTGCCATCCGTCGTCATAATGGTTTGATTAGTTATAGTGTCAAGTATCAGTGTATGGCAATACAAACTTACAATATACAAGCATGACTTTAAGTATTCCTGTAAAATTATTTATTTTCGCTCTCTCTCTCTCTCTCTCCCACTCTCTCTATCTCTCTCTCTTTCTCTCTCTCTCTCTCTCTCTCTCTATCTCTCTCTCCCTCTCTCTCTCTCTATCTCTCTCTCTCTGTCTCTGTCTCTCTCTCTCTCTCTCTCCCCCTCTCTCTCTCTCTCCCTCTCTCTCTCTCTCTCTCCCTTGATAGATTCATTCCAGATTATCTAGCAAACCAGGACCCCGAGTCTGAGCAGACCAAACGAGAGGTCAACAAACTCAACACTGAACTTGTTCAGAGGCTCCAGGCTGGAGAAGAAGCCAGCCATAGAGGGCGCTATCAGATAACACAGACAGCTGATGAGACGGTTGCCATGGCAATTAATGTGGTGGACGGGGATGCCAATTTGGAGGAGGTTCTTGATATGATCTGTGAGATCGGCCAGGAGCTTGAAGATTCATCTCAGGTACGAGTACTCTAAAATTTGTAATTAGACCGTGAAATTTGTCTTCAGATGAATAGAGAAACCCACAAGTTTTACTATAGGATTGATTCCGTGTAATCAGTTGTATGCAGTGACAGAGTCAAGGAGGCGGCACATCGACCAGTGCCTAACCGTTGAAGCTCATGTGGCAATCTTAAAGCACAATGTACCCATCCAAATTGAATTTGTAGAATTTTATTGACTCTTTGACCCCCTCTCGGGGTATGAGAGTACAAACAAACATAAAAGTATAAATAGCAATGCATGACTTATGAATACAATTCTCATACATTATACATAGATAATAAGAACTTTTAGATTTGCGTGGACTGAAACATGTGACGTCCATTCAAGGCAGTGCATTAAAAGGACGTCGATCGTAGCAATCCACGTTGTCGTTGTGCAAATCTGAAAGTCCCTACTGACACAAAGATACAAACGATGATAGGTATATAGTGTATGAAAGTATAAACATGAACAATGAACCAACTAGTAAACACATGTACAATGTAGATAGTGACAATAATATAATGTATAAGTATAATGCAGTCTATTTACAAGCTAATAGTAAACAAAGAAGGCTGTTTCACTAGGTAGGGGTACTCCAAAGTTTGTAAAAGACAGTGAACTCTGTCTTCTGATGAATAGAGAAACCCACCCAGTTTTACTATGGGATTGAGTCCGTGTACCGTAATCAGTTATATGCAGTGACATAGTTAGGGAGGCGGCACATCGACAAGTGCCTTCCCGTTATATAGCTCATGTACCCTTCCAAATTGAATTCTTGTGCCCTTCATATTATGACCTAATTTTTCAAACTTGTACCCCCATTTCCCTTTTACTAAATTCCTAATTGGCCCTTGATAGTATTTATGCATTGGTTGTATAATAATGTGCTGTAAGCTTTTCTCCCCTTCAGTACTTTGTTATTTGTTGGGCTTTGTTTTACCCCTCGCAATGTTGATTAGTTTTTTTAATCCTGGCTGTATGGTATCTCCCCTCTTTCTGTTACAGTTCTTAGAGACGATGTCAGAGTTAATACTGAAAGGTATCCTGGAAGCTGAGAAGCAACTGGTGATAGAGAATGAGAACAAGCTCATCGAGGAGGTCAGTGCGCCCATTGGATTCTTTATATTTTTTCATTTTTTTATTATTTCGTTATTCATTGTAGAAATAATCAGACAAGTGCATCAATCAAGTCATGATTCATATCACAAAAAGATATTACAAAGTTGGCCATGAATTACTACATGAAGTTTAAATTTTAAAAAATACACATATAAAGGTTATCAGAAATTATATTCTCTATTTAGAAATCTAGCCATCCGATTGTTTGAAATTAGAGTCGTGATTTAAGCCATTCCTGTAAAGAAACAAACAATGCCAGTCGCGCCTCGGGGTCATGACAGGATGCAATGTCCCCTTGAGCCTATAAAAACAGCCAGACCTCTCATAGCAGTCGATATATCTATACTATCACATCTTGATAGCTACCTACCAGTATATATAGTTTTCTTTGATGTGATCACCTGACTTTCAGCCGTCATTCTCCTGCTATGCCATTGTTCTTTTCATCATTGTCTGTATCAGCAATCTCTGCCTTGGTCTTCTTATCACCTACTCATTATGCACATGTGCTCACCACAATAATCATAGTACAGTGAAACCTGTCTATAAAGACCAAGTAGTCTTTATAGGCAGGTGGTCTTTATAGGCAGGTGCCCATAGAACATGTTTCAATGAGAAACCATTTTCAAGGGAAACATAAAATGTGGTCTTTGTATAAAACAGGTGGTCACTAAAGCAGGTTTGACTGTATTCTCCTCATATTCACTCCTCATCGGTAGGATGCAAAAGCTAATGTGCTTAGATTAGCAAGTGTGCGCTTGTAAAAATGACGCCTGGCTGGAATGCTCCCCAGGGAGTGGAGAATGTGCACACATTGTGTGCGGGTAAGCCTGAATCCGATGACCGGGGTAATAATATGATTGCAAGGCCCTCAGAGAGAACAGTATGAAAACTGATGAGGCTACCCTGAGTAAACAAGACATATTATAATTATTATTATTATTAATGTTTGTATGCTGTTTATCTTTCAGGGTGTATTAAGGCAGGTGCCTCTGGTGGGTTCTCTTTACAACTGGTTTTCACCTCCTCCAGAAGCTATCATCAGGGGTAGAACACTCAACCTATCATCAGGTAGGTGACATGTCAATTGACCACTCACTATGAACATGACAGACAAAGAAAGCTGACAAAATATACAGTTCCTCAGGGTAGACAGTGCATGTGACACCTGTTCTACACATTTTTACATAATAGCAGTGAAGGGATGTTCCTTTGTCTACCTGAGGAACTGTATATTTTGTCCACTTTCTTTGTCAGTCATATTCATGTGAGTGAGGCCGCTATCTGTTATGCAATCTCATCACCCTGGGCCCCGTCTTATAAAGAGTTACAATTGACCCAAATCATATACAAGTCCTCCAACCAATCGAAAGTTTGCAGTCTCCTATCTCTTATGCACATCGTTGTGATTGATATCATCTCTTCATAATAAGGGGCCCTCAGACCATACAAATTAAAAAGAGGAAAATAGAGAAAAATTGAAATAGTGAGAGTGTATAGACTGACATGCATAATTATTCATAGGTTCATGGTGTTCTTGCAAAAATGTTACAAATAGTTATGGAAATACTATATTACACCACCAAATTAGTCAGAATTGTATAATGGTAAATATTTGTGATATCAAATTGTTAAAAACCTTGGATGTTTTCCTTAACCCTTTGTACCATTGATTGAAGTGTGTCATTTGTAAAGCCAGCTGAGAGACATTTTGATTTGTTAACTTTTTATTAGTGAGAACTAGCTGATAGGGCCTGTTTAGATCCAGAAGAGCATTCACACTGTGTTAGACAATCTTCTGGATCTAAACACACGATAATACTTTTTTCCCCAAAGAAGTCTTTACAGTAATATTGCCTCAGATTCTGAAACAAAAATCCTGGATTTAGCTCATGCTGCAATCATAATTATAAACCTTTAGGTCAGTCAGGAATCCCATGACTTTTACAAGCTGATTGCCTATCTGATTATCAAGATATTTATGATTGGAAAATTTCATTTTTCGTTTTCCTAGTGTTTTTTATAAGACTACAGTCTATTGGGAAAAATGAGGTTGGTAAAACCGGTCGCTCAAAGATTTTTAACTTTTTTGAGGAACTTCATGATCATTTTGAAGCGCAATTTTGTTTAGGGCTTCAATATTACACCATATCACAGACACTGATAACACGTAGGGCCATGCATCATAGATTTAACATTGTTAAACGATGCCTTTAATGTGATCATGTGAGAGATTGAAGTCCTATTTCTGGTTGTCTGTATTGTCAGGTTCCCTTGAGAGTACAGAGAAGACTTACAAGTTCCACATGCAGGTCCAGGAGGAGTCTGCCTCTCCCATCAAACAACGACCCACCAGGACTCCTACAAAACCAGCAGTTCAGAAACGAGACTTAGAGGAAGCTGTTGATCCTGCCATGACGACATCAGAGACGGAGAGTCCAGCTACTAACAGTCTGAGCGAGGGTAGTAACGCAACAAGGTAGGCATGCAGGGGTTGTGGTTTAATTAACAATGTGGCTTTTTTTAATGTACATGCATTAATATTGTTCTGAAACAATACCTTTACAACATTTCTTATCTTCTTTCTACTTTCAAAAGTATGAAACTTAAACTTAAAATAATCCTGTATCATTGGCTCATGAGTTTTGTGAATTTGAACTTCCCTCCACCCTTGATATACCGTCAATAGTCTACTAGATTCGGTGCTAAATAGTTTCCAGATGGGGTGAAATTGACTAAAAATCTGTGTTTTATTAAAACTATGATTTCTGTAAATTATGTTTTACATGCTTATAATGTGTCAACTAGAATGCTAGACATCTAAAGCCCAAGTAAGCTATCCTACCACAGGTTCTTCTTCATTTTTCTTGTGCAATGTTTAGAACTATATAAATTACAGATCAGATGGGACTGTATACATGTATTATATTTGAGTTTTATCAACTCTACTCTCTTTCTGCATTCGTCATCGCATGCTGTCAATGTCGCAACCAGAATGCATAACGGCTTGAAGCTGAAGAAAGCTTCATTACCCAAAGAGATCTTTGCTAAAGCAGATCTCTCAAACTCTATCCTCTCCTCCATGGCTGCTGGATCTCAAGGTCTGGATTATGACAGTGATGATAGTGTCTTCGTCAAATAACTTCAAACAAAATCTTTCTCTCATCTGAAATAGTTTCCAAAGGTAATCGCTTGGTATGAGACTGTAAGCACTCTGTGGTATGCCTTTCCTAGACACGTCACCTTGTATCAGCTATCTTTGTAGCTCCCTGGCACTACATCTCACCCCTGTCTCAGTTTTGTTTGTCTTTCGCAGACGCTCTCAATTGTTTCACACATGAATTTCTCAGCTTAAAATGGATGGCGCTCCTTTTGCGCTTGCACATCATTTTGTTTTAGCTGCACTTTAATTAGTGAATGAAAGAGTTTGTTTATTCACTTTCACGCCTCTCTAGACTTTGCAAGATTTTGTTCCCACCCTGTACACTTATTCATGAATAATTGTGCACAAGGAAATAAAAAAAATTAGCATGGACACTTTGTTTAACTTTACACAGCTTGAAAATAGGGAATGAGGAGAGTGATTGGAATGATTCAAATCGTAGGTCCAGTTGTTCATATTTTTGCTCTCATTAGATTTGTTGTTTCAGATTTCATTCTTCTTTGTACAGTAAAGTCACAAACTGTTACACTCATGAAAATGATTTTGGGACTTTGGCGAATGAGTTTCACACACTAATTGAATCACAACATGGATATTTTTTTCTTCATTTTTTGAAAGTTTCTGGTGATATAAATAGTCATCATCAATTAATTGTTAAATATGCTGGTTGCAAAAGTTGTAGGTTTCTATTACCCCCTTCTTCTGTCTTCACTCTGTTGTTGAATTGAAATACTTCTTTTGTCCCTGTTCACACTCCTCTCATGTTTCCTGCAGATGTATGTTAGTTTGTCTGTGTTCACACTATACTGTATGTATACACTGTAGTTGTTGAGCTTATCTTCCTTATAATACTGGTAGCTTGAGTACTAAGACACAGGTTGCTGTGTATGGTATCACTGTATAATGTCTTACGGTTCCCTGTTCATACTATTCTCCTGGCTGTTTGTGTTTGTTCACTTGATTAAAGTAGTTCAGATTTCTCGCTGGATATCTCTCCTTTTAATGCTTCAATGAATCTATGTCTGAATCTATGTCTGAATCTATGTCTGAATCTATGCCTCTCTATGTTTAGCTCTTACTGTTTTGATTGATGTTTGTTAGAGAGATCTAGGCAATGTTTCACAAAACTCTTATACATCCAATTGAAGCACACGTAGAAACAAACTAACATGCATTTCAATAGGAGGTTGGTTAACTAGTACTAGTACTTATGTTGGTTTCATGAAACAATGCCTTTCTGTTTGTGGAGTAAACTGTATTTCCTGTTAGACCCATACGCCAGTCCAGGTTTTTCTCAGTTTGCCCACTAGAAGTATCTCTGGATGGATGTACCGGTAGTATGTTAAATCCCCATTCCTGTTGACATTACCTCCCCATCTACTGTCACTGTTGACGACCTTACATTTTATTGGAAGATCAATTAGCTAGCTCAGATACACCTCGCAGGAGTTTGCTTTACTCTACTCATAGTATGAACATGTCTATAGATGTTCTATCTGATTTTCTTGATAGAAAATGTGTTGATTTTATTTGATAACTTGTCTGATGATTAGGCTACTAGTTAGACTATCTAATTTATACTTGTATGATAATGGTATGATTATATCTGCAGTCTGCACACGAGCTTCACCCTTTTTTTTTGCCACCACCTGATTTGTTGTTGATTGATAAAGACATCCACTCTTATCATTTCTTGCTGCACACATGGGTAGACATATCATTTGGAGCTGTAGCTTTTAAATTAACTTGATAATGCAGTCAAACCTGCTTTAGTGACCACCTGTCGACAAGGACCGCGTTTTTTTGTTTCCCTTGAAAATGGTTTCACATTGAAACATGTACTAAAGGAACCTGTCTACAAAGACCACTTATTGTGTTTCCCTTGGGCGGTCGCTGTAGACAGGTTTGACTGTATTAGTTACAGGTGAGACATGATAATGTGTTCATTCTAGCTAATGGAATCATATGATGTATTTTGATGCAGAGTATGATACCAAATAGTTAAGTTTGAAAGTGGAATTTTACAGTTAACCATTCTTTTTCTGTAATTTTAGGCAGGAAAATCCTAAAAAACATTATTTTCATGTAACACAAAAGTGACAAAACAATAAGCTATGAGGGAGGGATTACCCTTTATACTAAACTAAAGAGATATTGCTCTCAGAAGTCACACATTTTGACCTGTCTTACTCATTTACCCCTCTCTCCTCTTCCACCCCCATTTATCTAGTGGTAGCAGCTTCCAGGAGGTGAGTGCAAGTGACATGAAGGACCTGACCACTGAGAGTGAAGGGTAGAATATGAAATGAGGGACAGACATCTTGTGGTAATTCACAGGTGCATGGCGTTATTCCACTGCAGCTCTGATCATCTAGTAGGGGTTTTCAACCAGCATAGTTATTTTTTACATACCCTGTACATGTCTCGCTTGGACTAATATGCTGTAAGAACACAAAGTATTTTATTCCTCTTTTCCATTTTGTGTTTGATTTTAAAGTCTCATTTTTAGCCTTGTCTCATCTGGTTGCCTCTACATAAATATTCTTGTGATAAAATTCAGAAGAAAAAAATGTTTCCAACCAATAGAAAAGAACAATACCTGCATCAGTTTTAGTTGTTGCTTATTCAAGTACAAGTATTGAGAGTATTATCAGTAATACTTATTTCATTCCATGTAATGCTTAATGATAAATTATTTCATATAAATGTATTGTTATAGTTACTTTTAGCCTCGTCTCATCTGGTTCCTTTTAAATATTCTTGCGATAGAATACATAAAAAACAAAGCCCAACCAGTAGAAAAGAACAATACCTGCATCAGTTTTAGTTGTTACTTATTCAAGTACAAGTATTGAGAGTAATACTTATTTCATTCCATGTAAGGCTTAATAATAAATTATTTCATATAAATGTATTGTTATACAATAATCATTCAATCCTTGAACCATCATTTTCCTATTTGAGTATTTGTTAGAATTATATTTTTCATTTCCTGTTGTTTTCCTATTTTGCCTTTTAAGTTTAAAAGGTTGATATGTATATTGGTCTGTGTATGCTTGAAAAGCAATTTCTACCTTAAGCAGTCTTATTTATGTTGCTAACCATTGTGTATATCACTTATTACAGTTTTTAAAGGTTAAGAAAATCTGTTCTATATCATATCATATCACGTCCTTGTATTTCAACTTTTTACGTGCTAGTTATTAGTTATAATGTTTCAAAGATATGTTTCATCAATAATATGGAGAACAAAAGATAATTGTGTGCAAATAGTCTGTATACTGCATCCTAGGGCCTGGATTATCACTGCATATTAATTAATGATTGATGATTGTTTTACCTGACTTCTATTAAAGAAAGCATGTGTATGCTTGTAAGTAAGCAACCAGGGGACCAACAGCTTTAAGTCCTCTCGGAGGGACTCTGTAATAAGGATTAATGACTTACCAAAGGCATTTTCTTCATATTTGGGATAAGACGCAGTCAACAGTCATTTTTGAAAAGTAATAATTGGATAGAGGAAGGAGTATGAACTTGTACACACTCTTAAGTAACTTGTATTGATGATGGGGTGTGCTTGAAGGTAAGATATTAATTGACAATGTAAGGAAATGTTATACTCAAAGGGGTGTTCTAAATTTCATTTTATCTGTAGAGTAAAATAACTTATTCCAAATTAAACTTTTTATCCATCAAGAACATTTTCAATTTATGGTAAACTGGAAAACAATTTCATCCTAAAAAATGTCCATGTTCTACCATTTATATGTATATGGTTTACTAATTTACCCAAGAATTCATTTTTGGGGGAGATATTAATTAATTACTATTTTGTGAAGATGACTTTGGATGTTTTTGTATATTTACATGTAAGTAAAATGGGATCAGACATTTTACTATTTCAGTATGCTTGCAAGAATGGGCAGTGTACATGTATCATTATGTGTAAAAATAATATATTACCTTATCTGTATTTGATTGAAAGGGCTATTTACTATAAACAAGCTATTTTCTCTGCTATCATACCGAGGGGTCTTCAAATTATCATAATATACCTAAATTGTAATAAATTATCTCTTAATGTGTGCGCTATTTTAGGTGACTGCTTAAGTGAGCAGTTCACAAATATAATCTCTTATATGTAACAAATGTAGATAAATAAAAACTACTTTACTTGTAACACAACCTTTTAATCATGATTTCAAAGCCAGAGACAGCATTGAAATATGACTGATGAAAACGTAGCATTATCGTAATGTTTGCAATACAAGGGGATATCTGAGGGGGAAAAAAATGTACAGTGATTTGTAAAATAAAATCCTTGTATTCAGATATCTTTCCTCTCAATAGCTAATACTTATTTATATATTTTGTAAAAGAATTTCTTTGACAATTATTTGTAGAAAAAATATATGAGGGATCAATAAAAGCTCTATTCACTTGTAGGAAATATGTTGAAATATTTGGTAATCATTTGATTTTTTCAAAGAGTGTGTGTGTGTGTTTTGTGGGGGTGTGTGGGGGTCTAAATAAAGCGCTCTTTACATATAAAAGACCAGTATTCATTTAGTCACGAGTTATGGATAGCGGTCCTTATGAATAGCGAGCTCGCTATTTATAAGAGCCGCTATTCATAAGGACCGCTACTCATTTTGTCAGGTGTTATGAATAGTGGTCCTTATGAATAGCAGTCCTCATGGAAAGCGAGCTTGTCCCATTGTGTGTGGGGGTAGTGTTTGTTTTTATGTGCTCCTTAAAATAAATACAAAGTGAGTTAAGAGTGGATTTTATTCATTTTTATTACATTCTTCATAGACATTCATTCAAGAATATAAGTTGACCAAAAGTCGGGACTCATTTGAAGTCTAATCAAGTCAAGACAAGTAATTTATGAGAAGGGAAAGGAGCTCTTTTTTAAATTGGGGCACTTATCATAAGTAAAAAGGGGCACTTATTAGAAAGAAAAAGGGGCACATTTGAAAATAAAAGGTGCGCTTATTTGAGTTAAAAGGGGTAGTTATTAAAAGGGGAAGGGGCACTTCAAACAAAGGAAAAGGGGCCCTTGTCCAAGAAAAAATGGCACCTTTCAGATTTTAATAGGTAATTATCAGAGGTGAAGGAGTACTTATCAAAAGTGAAAGGGGCACTTCTCGTACCTGAATAGGGCAGCTAACTAGAGATTTAAAAGGGCACTCGTGAGAATGGAAAATGGACACTTATTGCAAAGAAAATGGGAACTTGCCGAAGGAAGAGGGGCATGTGTCAAAATAAAAAAGGGCAATCGTCAGAGGTGAAAAGGGGAAGTGGCACTTTTTACAAAGTAATAGAGGCACATGTCAAAGTAAAAGGGGCACTTCTTACAAAGTTAAAGGGGCACTTTTGGGGTTCTTCTTCTTCTTCTCCTTTGTATATATAAGACGCCCCTTTTCAAATACATCCCCAAAACCAACCAACACACACAAAATAAACAAAACAAAAAGAGTCATATGTCAGCTAGGAGATGCCCCCCCCCCCCTGGCGCTCAAGGGGGGGGGGGGGGGAGGGTGCGATTTTTTAAATTTTCGAGGGCCAAAACAACCCCCCCCCCCTTCCCCCTCCCCACTGAGCGAATTATCGGCCGGCTATTAATTTCGCCGCCAAATATTTTCTGAAGAATTGGGCCCCCACCCGGCCCTGCTGCCGGCTGGATCTGCCCCTGTATTGTAGGCTAGATATATACGAGAGGACGTAGAAAATAAGTGACAGAACCCCTCCCCTCACAATTTTGAATGGTGAAGATCTGTAATATATAGATCACTTGTGAGCATAAAACATGGTGCTGAATTAAGCCTTCACTCATTATTTGCTCTATATTTTTCCAGAAATTTAGGGCAACGCCCGCTTAAGATTTGATCAGACCAATTGTAATAATTTTCTTCAATTCAATTAAATTCAATTCAAGGTTTATTTTAATATTCAATCATTCAGTGACATATTTACATGGTCGCGGCAGCCCAAGGGCTGAAATGAATATATGTTTCAAATTTAGTGGTAAAAAGTGCATATGACATAATACTATTACATATAATGTATTAATTTGAGCATATTAAATATAAGATGCACATTAAATGTTTTCTTGTAAAAAGCAAGAGGCATATATTTTTTATTAAAAATCAGCTATTCAGGAGCTGGTCCATGAATTGTTTGCATGGAATTGCATTTTTTTTTATAAAACGGTGTATAAGTTAATTCTTTAATTTTAAAATTACTAGATCTAGTCTGACATTTTTCTTGTTCAGAAACCATTCTTAAAAGGGTGGATATGTTTAAAAATTTTGCGAACATTCTCCATCACATCACATTTTTTTCCTTCTAGAATTCAAACTTTCAAGTTACTTAACACAAAGAACCCAGCAACATTTTACAAACCCTTTTCTGATTTTTAGGCTCAAAATTATTTCTTTGTTTGACAGTATGAGACACAATATTCTAGAATAGGGCGAATTATAACCAGTATATCTGAAAGAAGATCATCAATTGGTAGCTAGTTTTATTATTAAACTATTCGGAAAATAATATAACCTCCTGTCGCTTTTTTAATACTTCATTTACAAATGGAAAATATACATATTTAAAATAGAACAAGGAGCAAAAACATTAGATAAAAAGCTAGATAGCATTGATATTAGCATTGTTAACAATTAGCACTATAAAGTTTGCACACGCTCTTTCGATGTCGGCGGCGCGATACTTTTGCAACCATAACTTTAGCACATCCTTTTCTCCAAGACTCCATACGGCTTGAACTACGTGTACGTTTTTATTCTCAAAATAGACCCAAAATTTATGAAATGTGTTTGCTTATTTAAGTTAGATAAGTGAAAATCATGTAATTACGATGTTTTTCCCTCTATATAGAAAAAAATTGGTGTAAATTGTAATTTCTATATCATGAAAAAGCACATTTTAAGTTCTTGCACTGATCGATAAATATCGTGATAGGTATGCATAGCATGTAATGTAGTGAACAGTATACGGCGCGAGTGCGTTTGGATTGTGTGAGCTGCACGTGGTTAGCATGACAGTGGTCGGCTCGTGCGGGCGCGGTATGGCTTGAGTGATGGGAGTGGGGAGAGAAAGGGCTGACGTGAGATGTTAAATTAGTTTGTGTCATTTACGTCGAATTTTAGTTCAGATTAAGTATAGTTGGGGGACATGACATCGTGTTGAAATTATTATCGGATGTCTTGATTGTCCATGCAGGTTTGGGGGGCTGGTCCGAGAATATGGAATCGTCAGCGTAGATCTAGATCTAAATTCTAATCGAGGATCGTCTTCGTAAACCCATCCTTAAAAATTAGGACTGTCCGTGGACAATTCCTTATTTGACTTTGTACAGAGACATTGTGATTATGAGCGATTAAATCCTTGGGAAGATGGAAAACCCATGAAAGTAGACTGAACTGGGGGTATTATTATGGGGAATCCGTTTTTCTCATTGCCAGCGAGCGGATAGGGAACCCCATACCCGCAGAGCGCCGAAGAAAAAAAACATCTGCAAAAATGTGAACGACCCTAATTTTTTAGAACGCGGTTTGTCTGTGTTTATTCTTGGACCGGTGCCCCTACTGCTTGTCATTGTGCTGTAACGCACAGTCACACACACGTTGTTACACTTACAGCAACATCAATAGGGGTGGAGAGAGTTGTACGCATTGGAGCTATTCTGTGTAGAGACTGGAGTGACGTGAATGAGCGATGGACTGCTTCATAAAAATGCCAGGCATAGATCTATTATAATTAAGAACGAAACTAATTGAACAAACTCAAAATGGTTGTTGCTATGTAGATCTACATGTTCGTAAAACATGTCAAACTTGTCATGCAAAGATAGATCTCTAACTTCTAATTAAGATTTAAACGTTGTATGAAGGATGATGCGCACATTGTTTTAACTCTTCAAAAGTTTTCAGGCCCTGGAGCCATTTGCCACTGGCATCCCTGGATAAATACAAGTATTCTTTTTAATTGTCTGAAATCAGCCTTTCAATGATGATACCTCACTATTTCGAGTGACAAGCTATGAGAAAAAATTCTTTTACATGCACTACCATCTGAGTTGGGCTGAATTTCAGTTAGATTATTATTACATTTTTAAAATTAATTTTTGTATATATAAGACCGACAAAATGAGTTTTGAATAGCAAGTCCGAGATCTATTCTTTCATTTACAATCCATACACTTGTCCTGATTTTGCATTAAAAACATTTTCTTGTCTAAAATAGCGACGTTTTTCTTAGAGGCAATCTTGGTTTCTCCCATTGATTTTTTCAGAAGCCTTCAGCACTTGATCTTGCATTTTATCGAGATTATGTGAACAACAGCTAGGAGAACAATTTTCCTCTGATACGGTTATAGAGAGAAAAGTTTTTAAACCCCAGAAATTGAAGATCTGCATGCAGTGTCTACATAACCATAAAATATGTTATGTCTTTGAAGACTGAAGGTATTGGCTCTATGTAAACTGAAATTGGTCAACACTCTTCTACTTCTAGCTCCAAACAGATGATATTGTAAAAAGTTATAAAATGTTCTGTTTAAAATCCAAAAGAACTGTGAAGATGAAAGTATGTTATGTTTTGTTGACTCCCTAGGTTGATCACCATCGTTTACCAGATCAGCAGCAACAATGTCCGGAGGTTTGGAATGTCTAGCCCTCAAGGAGGATGACGTGCAGAAGTTTCTTGCTAGCGGAGCTCATATCGGCTCCAGCAACATGGACTACAAGATGGCCCCTTACATCTACAAGCGCAAACCAGATGGTAAGACACTTAATGGGAAACTTCACCTTGTAAATCTTCACAAATTTAACAACAAAAATTCATATGAATCGCACTCACAGAAATGCAGGGTTGTGTCAATTTTCTGGTGTGAACCAGACGCTCAGAAGGCTGTGTTAAAGCCAATCTTGAGTTCTGGTATGGGTATCGTATGTCAAGAGAACAGGGATATAATTCATTCTGGATTGTGTATCCTGCAGTAGATTGATTGTTTGAACAAGTAAAATAAAAACAACCACACAAAAACTTGCTGGAAATCATCTCCTTAAAAACCACAACTCTCAACATCACATCCGTTTTCAATGCGCTATAGTATCCCATTTTAGGGTCTACGGTGATAATGTTATACGTGTCTACAGTAAGATTCTGCATAGAAAAATAGCGCATGTTTCATATTGTTCAGAACAATGTTAAAATCAGAGAAATATAGCAACATCTTTTAGTGAGTAATGGCCATTTTTACAA
Organism: Strongylocentrotus droebachiensis; assembly: GCA_035222895.1. Classification (NCBI taxonomy): domain Eukaryota; kingdom Metazoa; phylum Echinodermata; class Echinoidea; order Camarodonta; family Strongylocentrotidae; genus Strongylocentrotus; species Strongylocentrotus droebachiensis. The sequence goes on along the minus strand of JAVYIG010000475.1, from coordinate 239,742 downwards.
AATCTCTAGTTGCTAATGGGTTAATCCTTTGTTTTTTCATTGTGACAGGGAGTTTCATCATCAATCTGAGGAAGACCTGGGAGAAGCTACTACTGGCTGCACGTATCATCGTAGCTGTAGAGAACCCTGCTGATGTATGTGTCATCTCATCTCGACCGTACGGTCAGGTAGGTTGCTTGCTGCCCTTTCAATTGGTCAAGGCTTGTTTACATATGCCGCGGTAAACCGCGATGGTTAACCATGGGTTTTTTCCTTCTCAAACATTTTGCATCTGATAACACACAAATAAGTGAGTAAGCGTAGTACCATTTTTGCACAAGGCTACATTTTTTCATCCCATCTTGCCTTTCATTAAAGCCACACTGTACTACTTGTAGCTACTCGCTCCCTCTTTATAGAAAACAATGCCTAATCGGTGACCATTGGTCCCCCATGATCCTCTTTTTCTTATGTTAATTGAGAGCTGATTTGATGAGATAACCACCTGTTGGTGACCATGCAGGAAGGTCTATTCCCTCCTGGCCAAACTAGTGCAGAGGGGCTTGAGTGGTAATGGACGGTGACTAAAGAAATTGCTCACTTTCATTTTCCTGATGTATAAATCTTCACAAATTTCCCTGTGGATAATCCTCCTTTGACTGTGATACGTGTATTGTAACTCAACACTTGTATTATGGTTTCTCTTCACAGCGTGCCGTGCTCAAGTTTGGTGCCCACACCGGTGCCACTCCCGTTGCCGGCCGTTATACGCCCGGTACATTCACCAATCAGATCCAAGCTGCTTTCCGTGAGCCACGTATCTTGATCGTGACTGACCCACGCTCTGACCATCAGCCGGTCACTGAGGCTTCATACGTCAACATCCCAGTTATCGCTCTGTGTAACAGCGACTCTCCCCTTCGTCATGTGGACATCGCTATCCCATGCAACAACAAGGTATGCAGGACAACACTCCGTCAAATCATGCACATTGTTGTAAATCCCCCAATTTCTTACATTTACAGAAAGTGTCATAAATTAAGGTTTTTATTCTAAGTTTTGATAGTGCTCTGTGCTATGTGGACATCACTATCCCACACAACAACAAGGTAGGACAACACTCTGTCAAATCATGCAAATTGTTGATTTTTTTTTCTCCCCATTTTCTTACATTTACCTCAACTGTCATAAGTTCAGGTTTTCACTCTTAGATTTAATATAGCTCTTTGCTGTGTAGCCATCCCTTTCTCATGCAACAACAAAGTCTGTAGGACAAACATCTGTCTAATGTGTTGCCAAAACTTGCAGATTTCTTGAATATACCCCCATATATTCATGCGTTAACCAAAAATCTGTGACTTTTACATCAAATCTTCAAGTTTTTCTTGAAATGCCTGGAATTTGTTAAAAAGTTCTACGGCGGAGGTATTATTTTTGACTGCATACAGTCTAAGATACATTAAGTCATCTAGGGGCTCCTGTCGGATGTTTAATCTGTAATCCCCATATTACAAATCGCCAATCATCTTCATCCCACAGACCCTTAGCGATTTACCCCACTGATTGGTTTTCATTTGTTTAGTTTTTTAATGTTTAATCGTCTGGAGAATAGGAATGTAAATGTCATTAGATTGGGACAAAATTAAAGGGAGATTTATAAAAAAATCTAAAAACTGAATTTAGGAGGATTAACATTTTTAAGCAATTGATCCAATCCTAGTTTGATTTTGCTTCTCAAGGCTTCTGATAAAATGTTGACATTCTCAGGACATTTTAGTAAGCTACGAGGTAGAGTAATTCATTGACAAAAAGAATACACATTCATCTTTGTTGGGTGTGTATACTCCGTCGAAAGAACATTTGGAAATTTAACTGAAGGAAGAGACTTTCAACAGTCTTTTTTTTTCAGGGGGGGGGGGGGAGCTCTATATTTGGTAAAGTAAAGCCAAAGCAAATGTCTGCAGAGCACATATTGGGTGATTTGGATCATCCAGTAACTGCCCTTATAGTGATTTACCCAAAATCATTGATACATAAATCGAAAGAATATTGACATGTAAGATGCCTAATAATTCGGCTTTCTCTCTCTCTCTCTCTCTCTCTGCTATCAGAGCATCCACTCTATCGGTCTGATGTGGTGGATGTTGTCCCGTGAGGTACTCCGTCTTCGTGGAGCCATCAGTCGTGATGTCACCTGGGAGATCATGGTGGATCTCTACTTCTTCAGGGATCCTGAAGAGGTAAGATTTGAACTACTTTCATTTTAGGACGATTTCTTTGCAAAGCGTCCCCTACTTTATATGTCCTTAAACAGCTTCTGTCATCTGAAAATGAAAATACACTGTCGTATTTCAAGAATGGTATTGATACAAGGAAGAACCAGTAGTTTGCTGCTCATATCAAGAAATGTTCATATTAACCAGATAAATATCAAGAAGACATATTGCACTAAGTGGCCCTATAACCTCTGTAAAGGGGACTCCAACCTTCAGAGCGAGTTGCTTTGAATTACAGCAGAAAAAAATTGGAAGTATTTGTGAAAGTTCGAATGAAATTGGAAAACGGGAAGGAAGAGCCAGCTCAGCCTTATGCAGAACAATGGGGTTCTGATCCATTAGTCGTACCACCAGCAGTTAATATGTTCATTGTAATAACTCCTTGATAACTGTTGTTATGTTTACAGGCCGAGAAGGAGGAGCAAGAAGCTCGTGATGGTGCTGTGGCTGTAAAGGAAGAGCCAGCTCAGCCCTATGCTGAACAGTGGGGTTCTGATCCCGGTTCTGATCCCGGTTCTGATCCCGTAGCTGTATCAGCAGCAGTTAATATGTTCATTGTAATAACTCCCTGCTAACTCTCTGTTGTGTTTACAGGCTGAGAAGGAGGAGCAAGAAGCTCGTGATCGTGCTGTGGCTGTGAAGGAGGAGCCAGCTCAGCCCTACGCTGAACAGTGGGGTTCTGATCCCGTAGCTGTACCAGCCGGAGGTCAACCAGTGGGTGTGCCAGAGGTCACTGACGTAAGTACTCTTGCGCTCAATTTTAAACAGTGTTTATTCTTTCCTGTCTATTTGTACATGTTCATACAATTGACAATATCTGTAAAGAAATCGTCTGGAGAATACGAATGTAAATGTCATTGGATTAGGAAAAATTAAATGGAGATTTAAACAAATGAAATCTAAAAACTAAATAAAGAAATATTATAATTTTCACAAATCGATCCTTTTACAATTAGATTTTGCATGAGAGAGAATCTTAACTGATTTTCTTTATTGATCATCATGTTTCTCAAGGCTTCTGATAAAATGTTTACATTCTCAGGACATTTTAGTAAGCTATGAGGTAGAGTAATTCTTTGACAAAAAGAATACACATTCATCTTTGTTGGGTGTGTATACTCCGTCGAAAGAACATTTGAAAATTTAACCGAAGGAAGAGACTTTCAGCAGTATTTCAGTCTTTTATTTCGGGGGGGGGGGGGGGGAGGGAATGGCTCTATATTGGGTGAATTTAAGCAAGAGCAAATGTCGGCAGAGCACATATTGGATGATTTGGGTCACCCAGTAACCGCCCTCAAATTTTCTTTTATCTAGGGGCTCCTGTCAGATGTTTAATCGGTGATCCCTATATTACACATCACTAATCATTTTCATTCGCAGACGCATAGTGATTTACCCCACTTATTGTTTTCGCTTGTTATACCTCCGCTATGTATCTTGCAGAGCCAATGAACTGATTAGATTTTGGGGTCACAAGGTTAAGTTCTAAGGTCACAGGTCACAGGTCACTTATTTATGTAGGGTGCATTGTTGTAGTTCTGGCAGTCAATCTGATGCAGTCATTTTGTATCCATACATTCTTGACAGTATTTGATGAAAGTAAAACATTACTCAAATCAATCTGATCAATCAAAAATCAGCATGTTGCATACTTCAGTCACACCGATAAGAACAACACCAGACAACATTCCATTTCATAGCTTGGCCCGGTATCAGTAGGTCTGGTGTTCATTCGGTTTGGAGTTGGTTAGGTGACATGACTGAGGTATCCATCCATCCAAAAGATATTTGATATAGCGCCTTTTACTTGCAGTTACAAAGTGCTTCACACTGCTCCACAATGTTTGGGCCACTTAAAAACAAAAGTTAGTGTCACAACAAAAGAGATCAGTCAAGTAATAGATGTGACTTGAGTAATTTAAATAGAAGTTAAGAAGTCCTTTTTGTATTGTATATGTGACATGATTTGTGATTGTTATATCCTTGCAGTGGGCTGCTGATGCCAACAAGGTAGCTGGAGCTCCCGCCCCACCTCAACAACAGGTAAACATTTCATTCAAATTGGGCTTGGGTACTTCTCTTGATGCCAAGAACCCACTCCGGTTCCCACTCATGGTCTCGATTCTGAGCAGAATCAACTCCTGCTGGCTGCCAGATACATGTTGATGAAGCCGCAATGCAGTAAAAGCAATACACATACACTGTATGACGTCAGTTCCACACAGATTGAGTCCGCTCTACCCTCCACATTCCTTTTTATAAACACTATTACAGGAATCGTTCTTAATCAAGCATCCTTCCCCTGTTATCTATGTTCATCTAGCATGTAGCGCTCTCTCTCTCTCTCTCTCTCCTTGGTTCTCGTGCTGGTAGATTCTGTAGTTATCTTGGGCTCTTGCTTTAGCATAATCACTGTTGTATGCACCATTACCGGCAATGTACACACATACACACACTGATAAAGGAACTTTGTTTGCATGGATTTACACAACAAAGTGCGTTCACATGTTGCTTGCTGCAGAGAGGAATCACAGAGCTGAGATCAGTGCTGATATGATTGACAGTACATTCTTGGACTGATTTCAAGGCTCTTATGTATTATGATAAAAAACAGAAATGATAATCGGAACCGTTGAATCGCGAGGCTTGAGTACTCTGCTCTGAATGAATGGGAGTCGACTCCTCCTTTCTCTCATACCAAAGGCTTTTTAGAATATAGGCAAGCATGTATTTTGAAGCACTAAATAAATCCTAGATGTATTCTAATAAATTGAGATTACGTGATTTCTTATTCTTTTTTATTTAAAAACTTTATGGCCCGAAATCACAAAGCAAGGTTTGAGCTCAAACCTCCTTTTGTTCTTTACAAACCAGGTTTGTAAAAAACGCGTAAAACGCATCATATGACGTACGAAAACCAAGGTTTGTCGACAAACCTCCTTTGTGAATTCGGACCGTTGTTGTAGCTCTGGCAGTCGGTATGATGTAGTTATTTTTAATCTTAATTTTCTTCAGTATTCAATGAAAATATAACAATATTCAAATCAAACTGATCCTTCCAAAATCTTAGCAAGTTGTTACATCCGTCACACTGATGAGACTGACATGTAATGTATGTATTTGTATCTTTGCTTCAGTGGGCCAATGATGCCAACAAGGTCCCTGCCGCAGCCCCAGCCGCTTTCCCCTCCGAGGACTGGGGCTCCGTTGATGCTCCTGCAGCTCCTGTAGCTCCTGCGGCTGCTGCTCCTGCTCCTGCTGCTGCTGCTGCACCTAGCCAGGATTGGTCTACCGATGACTGGGGTGGTGCTGCCACCAACGACTGGGCCGTCAGCTCATAAGATCACCATCGCATCCCTCGTCTGATAGATGCCTCATCAATGGCATCACATATGTGATTTGAAAGGGCATACTTTGTAACATGGCAAATTGGAATATGATGGAAATTTTCTGGAAATATTGTGTCAACCATGACATTGGTTTCCAAAGCTCACAAGAAGTCAGATTATTAAGTACATTACGTATTTCATGTTTAAGCATATGCACATGAAATACCCACTTCATCATCCACACACAAAATGCAAAATAGAAAAGAAAGAAACAAAGAAAAAATGATTGTCACACACTTTCTGTGATTTAGCTCAATCTTATTCCATTTTGTCATACATCAAGCTTGAAACATCTGCACATTGTTCTCCATTCAAATAAAGAAACTTGAGAAAGGGTTTTGTGAACGCAATTCAACACTTTTCTGTCCTCCTTTTTCTAGTGTTTGTAATTGTATAGATCGTGTGAAGATGAAGATAATTACTTTGTTATAAAAGAATATAAAGAGGTAGGACCAGCAAAATCACCTTGTTTTAAGAGATACCTTTATATATCGGAGCTCTTTATAATGAGGTTCCACTGTAGAACATCTTCATTGGTGATGATGAGATTGTTTTGTGTGTACTGTGAACGAGGTCTAATATTAAGCTGAACGGTAGAAAGCACTGGTGTGATAAGTGTATGATGGATGAATAGTCCTTGTATGATGGATGAATAGTCCTTGTATAATAATATATATATACTCTGTCCTATCCAAACGATGATGTGCATAACTGCATATACATGTACCGGTATGCGAAAAAGTGTCTTGGTTGCTTATTGGTGTGAGCAAGGTAAACTGCAACATGTGAGTGCTAACAGGATAAGTTCTATGAGAGAGGGCAGAAAGTGCTTGTAGTAGGTCCATGGTATAGGTGTGTGACTTGAACAAAATGTGGCGACCTACTGCTACTTTGAAATTTACATGAAAAGTCAATTTCTGAATGAAGTACACGTCGTGGTACTACAGAAACAGAATGAAAGTTAGAAGCGTAAATCGGGTGGGTGATGAAAATTAGCAACGAAGAAGTCCCGAACAGAGCAAACAAAGAGAGAGAACTGATTAAACGCAGCGCAGAAGAGAAAACTAGTGTATGTTGGTCATGTGATGAGAGGAGGAGGATTGCAGAAGATCTTGATGGAAGGAATGGTAGAGGGTAAACGAGAAAAGGGTAGACAGCGAATCACTTGGTTTGATGGATGTCAAGTAATGGACTGGTCTTAACTATGGAGAGGTTAGAATAAGGGTACATGACAGCAAGCGATGGAGGTGCATAGCCACCAACCCTTTCCGAAGGGACGGCGCTAGATGATGATGAGTACTACTACAAGAAACGAGGAAGTGTGTGTTTACTAATGTAGGTCCATCTTGAACCAAAAGGCATTTTTTACAGTGTCGACACTTTCTGACTCTCACAGTACGTTACCGGTGGGTCAAAGTTACTGTATGGTGTTTTATGTAATACATGTATATACATGTACTTGATCATCTTAATCAGGTCACATTGCAACAGAAGACACTTCAGGGTGCAGACGATGATAAATTATTGGAAATTTGAAAGGGGTGCTTATAACCTATCTAGTAAAGACCTTCGTAGTCATCTCATAGGCTAACTTATTCCACTATGGTTCTTGGAAGATTGGAGTTTTAAGTTTGGCAGTTCTTTATTTAAAGGTACTATGTCCCTTTTGCAGCCAACCTCAAATTCTGTAGAACTTTGCAGGAATTATGAATATGTCATGTATGTCCTATCTGTGAAATTTAAACGTTAGCAGTGTCCTCGTATTCAAATTATGCAAGGAAACCCGTTTACTTGCTAGACTTCACTGTCAGACACTATTGAGTGACTGACTGGCTTTTTTCTTCTTTGGTAATAACATACATGAAAAGAGTTGTAAAGGGTACATGAGCATCAATAACCCACTTCTTGTGATGGCCAAGATTAAACTGATTGAATCTTTGCGCAGCATAAAACGTATGACCATTCGGTACAATTGTCTGAAAATCAAGACTATTACTTTTGGGCTCTATAGCCCTAAGTAAAGTCGATTTGACAACTAATAGTCGTTATTTTCCCACTTGAAGACATTTTCAAGCCCCACCTGTTTTAGGGAAGTTCTAAATTAGTATTATCTTTCAAATGCAGTTGGAATTTAACTTTTTCATTTGTTTGGCCTGCAAATGGGACATAGTACCTTTAATACTCTAGTTCAAGTTTTTTATTCAATACTTTCATTACAAACATACAAAGGAAAACAAACATAAAATTAAAAAATTTAATATTAATTTGCAAGTATAACATAAGAATAACACAAGCGGAGAAAAAAAGAAAAAAAAAGGGGGGGGGGATTAAACATGTACATTAATAATGGAAGTATTTTGAGACAAGACAGGAAGGCCGGGCCTTGCTAATAGTTTGTCTTCATTGATTTATAATTTGTGTGTTTATTATAAGTTTTGGTTGGTAATTTTCAATCAGACAATGGTGCGCTTAGAAACGCCCGTATTAAGCGCCTAATAAATGTATATTATTATTAATATCATTGATTGTAAAAAAGAAAAACTGTACATTATTTAAATTATTTATTTTTCAAGAAAAAGGGGGGGGGGGGAAGGAAATAATGCTCTATATGCTACAGCTTTATAATGCCGACTTGGGTCCCCTAAGCTCGAGCATTATCATCTCCCTCTATTACTACATGATTAGTTTGTTTGTTTGTTTGTTGTGAACTGATCATTAACTTTTTCATCACTCGCTTCCCTTCCATTCCACCCTACTCTATATGTATTTGTATCACATGACGTCATTATAGTTAATATCCTTGTCACGTGACTATAGCTAGCTGTTAATTGCTGCTGATGATATCAGAGTCCAAATTCCATCCAACATTTCCACTACGAAGATCAATGAGCCAAGAAGAAAACAGTAACTTACACACATTAACAATATCAAGGTTAGGAGGTATTCTTGATATATACTTTAAGGAGAAACCTTATTTCAACACATATCATATTGACTAGTGTCTATTGCAAGAATGACTTGTTTTAAAAATCGATGGCATTATGTCATCTATTACTTAGTAAGCTTTGGATTCATAGCTTTCAGCTTTCTCTTCGCACTACTATGCATTTTCTTTCACTATCCAGAAGTTGCTTCGAGTAAAGGCGATCAAATCATGTTGGAGAAACAAAAACCTTACATATTGTTTAAACAACGACCTGATAATCTACCTCACTTTTGCCGAGGATTCAGGGTCATTCCTCAACTGAATGGTCGTCAAGATGGCATGATTGTTCAAGTAACGACATCACGTGATCGCCCAGTATACTCGAATAATGCTTCTACATATTCTTTCACAGAAGATATATATCTCGAAGGACCAAAAACTGGAAACCTCTCATATTATCTCCCAAGTTCATCCCGTGTTGACGTCACAAGCTGCGGAAAAGAATTTTATAGTGAGGATACTACTTTGACTATTCCTATCTTCAATAGTTACGGGAAGATGAAGAAATGGTTGAATTCGAAGGAACAAGACCCAGAATCGCCTGACGTCATTCTCTACGCCCAGTTTCCTCCATGTCCGTCAATGACCACAGTCTCGTTCAATACAAGTGGATTCTCGGATGGAACATGGTATTTCTTATTGGGAATTGGACGCAAAAGTGGTGAAGATGATTTCAGTGCTATCCTAGACATTCAATTTACCAAACATTTGTTGGAAATAACAAACCCGATAGATAACTGCACGGCCGATGCTGATGACTACTGCGAACTCGACGCACCAACAGGAAATGATGTGTATCTCTTGTTGGAACATTCCCTGAACTCCACCTACCCGTATGCATCCTGGATACGTGTCTTTTGCTATAGATATGATCCATATCTTAGTGTTATGTATTTCCTTGTTCTTCCTCTTGTGATGTCGGTTTGTTCTCTCTTACTCTACTGTATTTTTGTGTATTTTGGATATTCATGCGAGGATGAAGAATCGCGCGATCGCGGACCCGAACTACCAGGAACGATGTATTGTGACGCCGGTACCTGGAGGACACATCTCGGTAGTTCCAATGGTGATGCACATCATTCAAGTCTACCGGATATCTCACCTCCTGGCTATCGACGAGCCGTGGACTATCCCGGTCATCCCGGCGGTGGTGAGCTCACCAATAGGTCCTCGACGGAGATATACCAAGATGATTCCTCCCTGGCATATTTGAGTGCGTTGTATGACTTGGATGGATCTTCGGACATCACCATGGTTACCGATGCGGACAACCCGCCTGCCTATGATTCGCTATCTCCTTCTGATGATCGGTCAAGGCAAGACGGGAACAGCGGCGTCGAGCCACCTCCTGGTTATGAGACAGTCGCTGAGGTAAGCACGACGTCGGGCGTCATGAGAGGAGCGGAGAACCCACCACCGTATGACACTGCAACACACCCTCCCGATCAACTAGCCGAGGTAGAGTAGGAATAGGTGACTGATGTTAGTTTTCACCCAGCTTCCCCAGCCAAAACTTGGTTGTGAAGTAACTCTAAAGCTAAACGCAATGTGTGTGGAATAGTGGATAAGTCACCCGACTGCAGATGACATGGTATGGGGTTCAAGTCCCGCCGCGGCACTAATGTCCTTTGTCGAGACGTTAATCTACATTTGCAACTCTCCACCCAGGGGTAAATGGGAACCTGATATTCTTGAACGCTATAGTTACTTTGGGAGTTCGGCTACGACCAGGGTCATTATGTGTAAAGCGCCATGAGCGTCAAAACCTGGCAGATACCGGCGCAATATAAATAACCATATTATTATTATTAAAGGATTAAAGGATGTATGTAAACATGGGGATTGATCCAGATCTAGACAAGTCACCTGCGTTTTACTCGCTAATGCTATGGTCACATTACCCAAAAGTAGACTGCTCGGCGGCCGAGCGGCGAGTTTTTAACCAATTCTGCCCGGGGGCTGCCCGGCCACTGAGCGGCGGCCGCCCAGGCACCGCTCGTTTTTAGAGCATCGCTCGGTCGCCGCTGAAGTTTTAGCGCGGAGTTAAAATTTGAGCGGCGCCTGCTCACTTCTTACTCGCCGCCCAAAATACGCTCGGTGCCTGGGCGGTCGCCGCCCGGGCACCGACCTAATCGCTGGGCGATGCCTAATTCCAGCAGCGACCGAGCAGGCTACTGATCGGTCGGTCGCTGCTCTGATTTGTGACCATAGCTTTACATGACTGTCTTAACCTCGTTACCGGCCAAATCAAGCCAGCCATGCAGGTGAGAGAGTCCGGACGTCCTCCAGCCATCCCCTAGATATCGTGAAGCAGCTCTTGAAGTAAACTCGATGGCCTTACGTGTACATGTTTATGGCCACTCTTGCCTTTTTGTGTTTCAAAAACGCACTGATGAAAAAGAGTAATACAATAAACTTAATAAAAAAGCCAACGTACGTTTTTTTTAGTATAGCGCTAACCAATCATCGTTTATTTTTCTGTAAGCTGAGTTTGATTTAAGCATCATATGTTTTGGGAAAGATATGTACACTATTTATAATAATGTGCTTTCGTTTCTGCTCAAATTGTTGAGTTTAACCTAATGAACTTTTATTTTTATCCCATTGAATTGCTAATCAAAATCAAATGGAATATAATTGATTTTCATATTATTATTCATTTTTTTTGTTTTTTTTGTTACTATAGACATGTTCACATGATATGTTGCTCTTTTTGTGAAATTTTGTAAAAATGCCCTACAAGTATTGCACATCAGTAAAATGAAATAGGTACGTATATTATCCACATAAGGTATACCTTTGGAGTTTGGAACGAACAGTTTAGATTATTTCCCATGTACTGAGGATGGATGATAAGATAGAGTACCGAAGCTGTGACATAATACAAATATTGCTCTGGCTCGTAAAGTTATGAGCCAGAGCAATATAACACTGAGCTCCTATATGAAATCTTTTTATTCGGATGGTCATATTTCAGCCAATACACCACATATTCAATTGGCTTTCGACATTTTGACTTTATTTTTGCTGCTCTTCCCGAAAATAAAAAAATTTGAGAAATTCTAAAAAAAGATGTTTTGATGACGTCACAATCTGATTAAATTGTAATTGTGATAACGATGATTGTCATTTGATAAATTAACATCATCCAAAAATCCTTAAAGCTAGAGCTGACTTATCGGCAAAAAAATTAGCTACACAAGAAAATGCCAACGACGAATACTTATAACAGTGTATAATAAATATTGTTTTTGATATTGCAATTAAGTTATTATATTATTTTCTATAGACCAGTAAAAGCGATAAGAAATGACACGGAGAGAAACATGGAGAGATCAGGCAAGACCTGAAGAAGGAGAGGAAGAAAAGAAAGAGTAATATGAGTTATAAAGAGGGTAATTGAAAGAAAATACAAACACATTTGTTCCATATTCAATCAGGGGATGTTACCAAATATCACATGTTTTGTTATTCAGCTTTTCTACTTTTTTCTTTAATATCAATTTTTGTTCGGAAAAGAGTAGAATTAATATTTATTTAATATAATATAATTCAGTGTTTTTTTTTCAATTTATCATATTTATTCCCAAATACTTCAATTCAGTACAAAAGCTTAATTTTTTATTTGTATAGTGGTAAATACATTTTATTCATAAATTTGCATGAATACAGTTAAATTACGTATCCCAAGGAAACGAAAATCAATATCTTGTGTGAATATTATTATTGTTTTGTCATCACCAATTGTTTTGTATCGAATTTCTGTTCTTTGTAAACTTTGCCTAAGCCTTTATTTTACATGTGGGCGAAACGAATATCCATGTTGAACGCACATTGGACAAATAAAAATAGTTTTACATTGAACAATGAATTGAATATATAGAGATATATAGAGAATATATAGCGAGAGAGAGAGAGAGAGAGGTAGAGAGAGAGGGAGAGAGAGATAGAGAGAGAGAGAGAGAGAGAGAGAGAGACCGATAGAGAGAGAGAGAGAGAGAGAGACAGAGAGAGAGACAGATATATAGAGAGAGAGAGAGATAGAAGGGGGGGGGGGGGTATTATACATGGTAGAGACCGACATTACCGAGAAGAAAATGGAGTTACAAGTTTAGAAGATGAGTAAGTGGGACAGATATAATGTTTAATAAAGAACTAGATATCTAAGATGGCGTTCGAAATGGTCGCAAATTTCCCCAATTGACGGGAAGTTCATTCAACAGAGATCATAAAAAGTTAAAAAAGTTTAGATATTCATAACAGCATTCTTTAGCTGCGATGACCGCCTCCTCATAAAGATCATAAAATCATTCAAAATCTAATGAGAATCCCGGGCGAGAATCTAACTTGTTTGAATATCTTCATTTATGCCTGTCTTTAAAAAAAAACTTTTTAATATTCTTTCAATATTACACTTCCTTCTGTTTCTCTGGTAGGACGTTTATACATCACTTCGATTACTTTATAATAATACGATGATAAAATCAGGGGTAATTTGATTTGGTTTATTGCTGCTTGCCATTCTGAGCATGTTTTACATCATAATGAATATGAGATAATGACTCACTGAAAATATGCCTATATACAGGAAAACAAAAATTAAAAACAAATCTTTCGATATTGTAATTCAGGTGATAGAGTGTATAACAAAAAGCATTTAAATATCATACAAAAAGTTGTACGCCAAAGAAAGAAAATAAGGCAGAAAACTGGTCTGCGTTGATATTGATTTAAATCAATATTGGCTTCACCGTGATCATGTTAAAGTTATATAACAACACAATTACAATCTTGAACAGTGCATAAAGTTACATTTTTATCCAGACATAATCATGAGAATGATATAAAAGAATATTACAACACATGATTGCGATTGACATAAACTTGTGCATTTTGTTTGTATTTTAATGGGAAGTAAACGATATTAACTTTATTATTAATTACTAACGCTTGATAGTTTGTGCATGACGTTTGAATAGTTATCCCATACTTGCACTTTTATAATAGACCTTGCGCTTAGAAGACATGGGTCACATGGTTGTACTCCATAAAGACCGAGGCCAGCATGAACATGCACACCCCCTCCCTACTTAAAGAGAAGGTTAAGTTCTGGGAAGAGGTGAACAATAAATTGTGAGCGTTATCATTGTATTATACAAGTGTGGAAGAACATCAGATAAAATATGTTTCCTGAAAAACATGGCTCTTCAAATGCCTTAATAATATTCTAAACATGGCAGGTAACATCATCCAAATCGCGACGGATTTTTATGCCACATGTAGTCCCATGTACATTTTTCTGTGTACAGTGCTTGTAACTTTACAAAGACTGGGCCAAATTTCTTATCATTTTGATGATTCATGAGCCTTGCAGTACACACCAATACTTATATGTTAGATGATCAACCTTTTTTGTTCGATTCCACAACGTTTCTTTCAGATCATACAATCGCATGACCAGAACTCAACCTTAGCAGAAAGTTTGTTTTTGCAGCCCAGGAAAAAAAAACAGAAGAAGTGGTGATCATTAGAATTCAAACTCAATGCAGTATTTAGTTTCTTCCAATAATTTTCCCTAAATTTGTTATAGAAAAACATTAAAGAATGCAATGTAAGCAAAACATTTCAAGAGCATGGAAATAACATGAAATGATCGTACGTATAAACGGGTATAAGATTATCATTATTTAGCAAAGGGAAAAATATACTTAGCGCAGCCTTTCCCAGGTCGAAATTCCAGTTGATACCAGTTGAAACCAGTAAGGATTTCCAACTGGTATCTACTGGTATCTACTGGTATCTATTGGTTTGAACTGGTCTCAACTGGTACCAGTTAAAACCAGTTGATACAATTTGGAGACCAGTAGGAAATAAAAGTTTGAACTGGGACCAACAACTGGTACCAGTAAGAATACCAGTTTGAACTGGGACCACTATAAGTACCAGTTGGAAACCAGTAGCAATACCAGTAGATATACGACTTGGAAACCAGTATAAATGCCAGCTGGAAACCAATAGAAATACCAGTTGGAAACCAGTAGCAATACCAGTAGAAATACCAGTTGAAAACCAGTAGAAAAGACCAGTACAAGTACCAGTTGGAAACCAGTAGTAGTACCAGTAGAAGTACCAGTTGAAAACCAGTAGAAGTACCAGTTGGAAACCAGTAGTAGTACCAGTAGAAGTACCAGTTGAAAACCAGTACAAGTACCAGTTGGAAACCAGTAGTAGTACCAGTAGAAGTACCAGTTGAAAACCAGTAGAAGTACCAGTTGGAAACCAGTAGTAGTACCAGTAGAAGTACCAGTTGAAAACCAGTAGAAGTACCAGTTGGAAACCAGTAGAAATACCAGTTGGAAACCAGTAGAAATACCAGTTGGAAACCAGTACAAGTATCAGTTGGAAACCAGTAGAAATACCAGTTGGAAACCAGTTGAACTGGGAGCAATATAATACGAGATGGTCTATATCAAATATAGTAATCACATGCTTGTCGACTATATTAATGATCTTATTTTATCATTGGATTGATGCAGTTCTGCAATAGTAATAACTCTGTTTTGCAAAGTATGTCAATGCACAATAGGGTGGACTTGAATCTACATGGGAATCGCATTCTACTGTAATTTTTGGTATATTAGACCTTTTTGTAAAATCTGTACGAGTTAAAACTTAACGGTATGAATAAAGTAACACTCAGATTTGAATTATATAGCACCAATTTGGCTTATTTTATTGTTCTTATAATGTTTCAGACTCTGCAGCCATTCCAGACACAATATATGCTATTACATCCATGTACAAACACAGTTCAGATCAATTTTAATAAAAGTATGAATGTTCCCCACCTCTGTAAAAATTACCTATTAAACTCTTTTCTCACTTACCCAACTGCAGTTATTGCTTTAAGTTTAGAAGTGGTAATAGAAATCCCCCAAATTTCATATTTATGATTTGATTAAGGTATGACAATACAATAAAATACAGTTCAAATTGATGATATTGGACGAAACCTTGTGTTTTAACCAAACAACACAAGTAACACTCTTGTCAAATATTGCAAATTCTTTTTTTATGTTCTGTTTCACGCTTCAAAAAATAAACACCTGTACAGTTTGGTCTAAATTTCCACTAGGAAACAACATTTCAAAAAGCAATAATTAATGAAGATATCATTCAACACCCACTTCTGCAACAAATGTAAATGATCTGTGTACATGCATCGTAACAAAAAAATAATAACATAAGGAATAGTAGTCTCATATCTCCATCACAGAGGCAATGCGACCTTCTGTATGAAATGTCCTACAATGTTGCCAGAGGGGATAGTGAGTTATATAATTTCTTCCCTGAGATGAAAAAACTAGCATACCAAATCTTTCTTTGCTAGTGATGATAAGCTAATACATTTTATTTTGTACAAGGCATATTGATTTGGAAATTACATACAAATTATAGACGTCTTTAAAACAATATACAACATATTGCTAGAAATGCACATGTACTATACAGTACTCTCAAACCGAGTTACCCTAGTCGCTAAGGCACCTTAAAGGGATCCGGTAACTTTGTCTTAGATCCTTTAAAAAAAATCCTTGATTTAGCTCATGCTGCAATGATCGCCTGTCTGATTATCAAGATATTCATGATTGAAAATCAAAATCAAATTTTGCGTTTGCCAAACGGTTTTCATAACACTGCAGTCTATTGGGGAGTATGGTAAAACCGGTCACTCAAAGGTTTTTACTTTTTGAGGCACTTCTTGTAATTTTGAAGCGCAATTTTTTTAGGGCTTCAATATAACTCCATATCACAGGCACTGATAACACTTGGGGCCATGCATCTCAGATTTAAAGCTAAAGACCAGTTATGGTCATGCAATTGCATAGTGAAAGAAACGTTGTGAAATCGATCAGAAAAGGTTGATCATCTAGCATAGATGTACTGCAAGGTTCTGGAATCATCAAAGTTATAAGAAATTTGGCCAAGTCTTCATAAAGTTAGAAGCACTGTACACAGAAAGATGTATATGGGACTACACACACGTGCGCGACACGTGCATTTGTATCTCTCAACAGTATATAGATATACTAATTTACCAAATATATCAATAAGTAGGCGGTTTCCCGTCAAAATTGTTATCGTCATGTACTATTCAAAACATATTCTTTCACATGATTGGTAATAAGAGCTTCCATTTCATTTTTTGAAATTGGGGCGTTTCCAATACTGGTCTTTACCTTTAACATCGTTAAACGATCCCTTTAAATCAATTACATGGACTAGTTGAACCTAACACAAATTTGCTCTGATCAACGCTTCAAAACGAGATGTCATGTGTTAACTATACAGCAATATAATTTGGAAAGATTCCAACATATCCTACATCATCAAATCTCATGGTCATACAGTTACCGACTGCCTCCTCGGCACCAACAGCTTCTATGCCAGGTGTGTAGCCTGTACAGCACTTTAGGTGAGTTAATTGAGCACCAGATTCATCATCCTTGAAAGGAAGTACATCTTGAATCACTAACCACTTGACTATCAGAACAAAACAGTTCTCTATCACAAATATATCAATTAGTTCACCAATTCTGTCGTCTCGAAAAGCAATGACCCTGCTATTTCTTGTTATTGTACCAGCCCTGTACCTTGCAGTAGCAAACACCATACCATTCTTTTGAAATCTTTCATAAACACAGATAACCTCGTTCAAATTGACAACATGACCCAAAATGTGAAAAGCAGCTCTTTCTTCCAGTGTACACACTCTTGATTGGCCACACCCTAAAACGGATAAAGTACTAACGTAAACATTCAAATTTCTCTTCAGATTTAGCATTTTTCTACAGAAAACTTTAATTTGCGGTGAAACAGTAGGAATTTCAATAAATAATGGCAAAGTATTCAAGAGGAGGAACTTCTCCATTACCTGCATTATTATACCTCTATTTCCATTGAGGTGTCTTTTTACCTGCCAATTAGCAGCCTCAAATGGAAAACATGAGTTTGCCCATAATGGCCCCCAGAGTAAAACACACTTTGATAGATGGGTTAGAGTATGAACATTATAAGTCATAGCAGCTGCCCCATACAATAACTGGACCTGACAAACAAACGTGTAAATGAGTACATCACTTCTATTAATATCTTCAATTGATATTGATTTCTGCAAAAGCAGAAAGGATGCTTCCACAAGTATAATCAAATGGTTCAAATAACAACTAGGTAACAAACCACGTAAACAAGGAACACTGTAAAATAAAAGCCAATTATACCATTCTGATGCCTTCCAAAATTTGCGCTCCGACATTGGACGTGGAGGTCTGGCAACAATCGCAGGAGGTTGAATGGACTTAAGTCTCTCATTTATGACTGAAATAATACGTTGGGAGCCAATGTAGAAGGGGCTGCGTGCTGGAGAGGCAAACCACAAATCAGCAAGTTGTCTAACCACTCCCAACAAAAGGCAATGCATGTAGTCTGCTGGAAAACCCCAACAAATTTTAAAATGTGACAAGTTTATTAGAGGGCTTGGTCCTTTCACTCCCCTCACACTCCTTTGCTCATTAAATGCCTGTGTCATATCTTGATGCATATCCTGATCTGTTCTATCAGTATAATCACAAACATCTACTGGGTACTTTACAGTTCCCTCTACATTTTTCCCTGGGTGGTAGCAAAGGCCACATCCGCTGTAACCATTGAATCTTATTCTGTTCTGCATGGAGGATCGAGCTGGAGCATCAGCACAGCAACACATAGGGTATAATCTACTATGTATCACGTCATCACCTTGTTTCCAAGAGAACCCTTCAGTCGACAACTTGTTGGCCTCACACGTAAACTTTTCTAAAAATAATTCCATCTTGGGTTCACTCTTCCCAAACCATACACCTGCTAGAAGTAAATGCTTATTTCTTAAATGTGGTGGTAGTTCATTAATCATTATATATATAGGCCAAATTGTAAATTTTGATGACTGAAAGATGGGCATACCATCAGTATTGAAAGAGTATGAAAAATTACAAGGGTTATCTAATGGCATTCCATTCTCCATCATTTCTTTGTATAATGTACCATCAAAGATATCTTCTATATTGTTTGGATTTATTTTCCGTCGAGAATCTCTGTAAGAGAGATTACAAGCTATATCATTCCTTTCAAAGAGAGCTTTTACTTGCTTCTTCAAGTTTGCTGTTACAAAGAAGTTACAATGACTCAGGTCTGTCACTATACATTGATTGGTACATTGTGGGCAAGGCACATCATCGTCTGATAAGTTTTGATATGACTGAACGTAGGAGTAACAAGATAAACAATAAAAGTGAAAGGTTAGATGAATCATATCATTGCAGAATATTTTCTTCAAAATAGAAGTGGTTGATTTAAAGATGTATGTTCCAATCAACACATTCAAAAGCTGAAATAAATGTGAAACTGCTGTTGCAGATAGACAGTGTCGCATGACATACGATAAAACTACCAAAAGAGCTTCTGCTTTAGAAATATGTGCTCCTTCAAACAGAGGCTCATTCAAGGAATCATCAAAATTGACATCGTCATGGTCCTCATCTGAATCAGGGGCACCTTCTGCATCCAGACTTGGGGCATCACTTACACTACCATCACTGCCTTCATCACCTGGGGAAATACAAAAATGAGAGGAAATATAAATTAAATAAAAATGATATAATTAAACTATAACACATTCATGCACATGGAAAATGGTAAAAGGAATGGACTTTTACCCATGAATATGACTTTCATCTGTGGCTCCTCAAGAACAATAAAGAAAAAACATGTTCACATACATGTACATGTACATGTCAGCCCAATAGGCCAGTTCCGGCGATTACGAAAATAGAGCACCAGACTATCATCGTTGAAAACTGAAGGCCTTTAAGAGTTTTGAAGACTTTTTGATTATTTTCTGATGGCCATGTCGAGGAGCTCGAGCACAATCTTCCTAGGCCTCTAGCCTTTGGCGTCAGATAGCGACTCATGTGTTTATACTAATTTTAGAACATTTTGAAAGTGGATCAGGTTAAACTGACGCATAAAGACAGAACATACTTGAACAAAAAGAAAAGATATATAAATATTAAACAAACAAAAAAGTAATAAAGAATGTACTGTAATAACAAATTCATATTTTAACTTTTTTTTTTTTTTAAACTGCTTCTTGACTATGAAGGTCCACGTCCCAAATGATAATACTACTAACTTTTTTGTTCATGATAATCAAACTTCTTAATCTTATTTTAAATAATTATTTACCAACTTGATTCTTCTTCCTAGCCACCATACCAGTAAATGTTTTTATCATTACTTTTATTATTCCTTTTTTGTTATTGCTTTTTATCATTATTTATCACTCTTCATTCACACATTCTTCTTCCTTATCTCATCTTTCACATTGTTTTGTCATTTTTTTCCCCTCAAAATTATCTTTTTATCATTTTTCATCATTCTTATCCTTCTCTGTCGTCAGACATTATGGTTTATAAATAATATTTCATTAATATATAGTGTCAAACATTATTACCTTTGTTATCATTATTTCTTGTTACTATTGCTATTAATATTGATTCTATGGTCACTGTGCATGCTTCTCGTTATCCGTTTCTCGGCCGCTATGAAATAATTAATATTGAGGCATTTTACAAAGGCATATCGTTTTGTCCATAAATTTGGTTTCATTATGAAAATGGTATATTGAATTGTGCCTACACGTGATACGCACGCAGACGTGACTGACCTATTACAAAGGATTTCACTATGGTGCATCCTGCCAAGGTTAACAGGTTCAATGTTTGTTAAATTTTTATTGAAATACAAGGTAACCGCACTGACCATCTAAGTTATTCCTGGCATGGACTTCATCATCTGATAAAGGTAAGCTGTCCAAAGGTCCCCCTGCATCCAATTCAAGATCGCTTTCCACAAGGTCAATATCTGATTCAGGGGCAACTTCTGCATCCAGACTTGGGGCATCACTTACACTACCATCACTGCCTTCATCACCTGGGGAAATACAAAAATGAGAGGAAATATAAATTAAATAAAAATGATATAATTAAACTATAACACATTGATGCACATGGAAAATCGTAAAAGGAATGGACTATTACACATGAATATGACTTTCATCTGTGGCTCTTCAAGAACAATAAAGAAAAAACATGTTCACATACATGTACATGTACATGTACATGTCAGCCCAATAGGCCAGTTCCGGCGATTACAAAAATAGAGCACCAGACTATCATTTATGATCTTTGAAAACTGAAGGCCTTTAAGAGTTTTGAAGACTTTTTGATTATTTTCTGATGGCCATGTCGAGAAGCTCGAGCACAATCTTCCTAGGCCTCTAGCCTTTGGCGTCAGATAGCGACTCATGTGTTTATACTAATTTTAGACCATTTTGAATGTGGATCAGGTCAAACCGACGCATAAAGACAGAACATACTTGAACAAAAAGAAAAGATATATAAATATTAAACAAACAAAAAAGTAATAAAGAATGTACTGTAATAACAAATTCATATTTTAACTTTTTTTTTTTTTTAAACTGCTTCTTGACTATGAAGGTCCACGTCCCAAATGATAATACTACTAACTTTTTTGTTCATGATAATCAAACTTCTTAATCTTATTTTAAATAATTATTTACCAACTTGATTCTTCTTCCTAGCCACCATACCAGTAAATGTTTTTATCATTACTTTTATTATTCCTTTTTTGTTATTGCTTTTTATCATTATTTATCACTCTTCATTCACACATTCTTCTTCCTTATCTCATCTTTCACATTGTTTTGTCATTTTTTTCCCCTCAAAATTATCTTTTTATCATTTTTCATCATTCTTATCCTTCTCTGTCGTCAGACATTATGGTTTATAAATAATATTTCATTAATATATAGTGTCAAACATTATTACCTTTGTTATCATTATTTCTTGTTACTATTGCTATTAATATTGATTCTATGGTCACTGTGCATGCTTCTCGTTATCCGTTTCTCGGCCGCTATGAAATAATTAATATTGAGGCATTTTACAAAGGCATATCGTTTTGTCCATAAATTTGGTTTCATTATGAAAATGGTATATTGAATTGTGCCTACACGTGATACGCACGCAGACGTGACTGACCTATTACAAAGGATTTCACTATGGTGCATCCTGCCAAGGTTAACAGGTTCAATGTTTGTTAAATTTTTATTGAAATACAAGGTAACCGCACTGACCATCTAAGTTATTCCTGGCATGGACTTCATCATCTGATAAAGGTAAGCTGTCCAAAGGTCCCCCTGCATCCAATTCAAGATCGCTTTCCACGAGGTCAATATCTGATTCAGGGGCTACTTCTGCATCCAGACTTGGGGCATCACTTACACTACCATCACTGCCTTCATCACCTGGGGAAATACAAAAATTAGAGGAAATATAAATTAAATAAAAATGATATAATTAAACTATAACACATTCATGCACATGGAAAATGGTAAAAGGAATGGACTATTACACATGAATATGACTTTCATCTGTGGCTCTTCAAGAACAATAAAGAAAAAACATGTTAACATACATGTCCATGTACATGTCAGCCCAATAGGCCAGTTTCGGCGATTACGAAATGCGCTGTTACTGCAACTACCTTGGTCAAGCTTTGTTATACCGCCATTTCGATTCTGTGCCCTTTGTCGATTTTTGCCGTTAAATTTCATTAATATTTTTCTATCAACGTTGCGTTTATATATTTGAATTTCTGTTTTAGCAAAAAATGTTTCCCAACTTGCCATTCAACAAATTGAATATCAAGCAGCTGCAAGATTTTCTTAGAAAAGGAGGAGTTTCGTACATGGGGTACAGCAAGGCAAGACTTCTTACGTTAGCGTCCGCGGTAGCATATATTAGCCTGCCCGTAGGCCCTGACCTAGGGGGCCTGTGTCACTCAGTAGACGCGACTGTGTGTGGGGAAACTACAACGGGCAGGGTTTTCATTTAGTGAACTAACAGACGTCCCCAGGTACACTACTAAGTTTGACGATATTCTGACTTTGGGATCTATGATGTATTCAAGTATTTATTAGAAAATAGAGCAGACCATGGTGCATCCTGCAAAGGTTAATAGGTTCAATGTTTCTTAAACTTTTATTGAAATACAAGGTAACCGCACTGACCATGTAAGTTACTCCTGGCATGGACTTCATCATCTGATAAAGGTAAGCTTTCCAAAGGTCCCCCTGCATCCAATTCAAGATCGCTTTCAACAAGGTCAATATCTGATTCAGGAAGGGTGTCAGTTGACTCTGCACGTACACGATGTCTTCCACCATGGGGCTGAAGGGGAATTGACAAAAATGAAATTAGCACACATATCATTACGGTATATACAAATTACAAAATTAGGTATTATAATATCAGATATTTTGAGTTGCATCAATGACTTTACAGGTTCATAACATGATCAGGCCCACTTCTACCTTGTTAAATCGATATACACACAAGCCGATTCCATCATTTTGATGTGTACTTGGCCGGTTTTATTTGGTGCAAGTGTGTGATGCAATTCTTGGCATTGTTACCATGGCAAGATAGAATATGACTAAAAACAGCAAGAATATTGATATTCTGAATATGAATAATCATTATCAAATGTAATAAATGCTGAAAGTTAGTCTAGGAAAATATGAGGAATATGGCTAGTAATTAAGAACGGTTTGTAAATCATGTGGCATTGCGGGCGTGGCTGTATCTCTCTCTTCACACAGGAGCACGATTTATTCCTTTGTTATTCACATCATGTTATGCAGGAAGATCAAGTCAGACTGCCGATTTATAGTTTTGTCTCGAGCTGTTCTCCGAAAGGTTCACACACACAGTACAGTGAATACACATGCGTGCGATTGTGAGTACAGTTGTAAGTGTGTGATATCACAAAAAGGGAGTCGGGTTAACTCGGACCATGGGACAACTCGGCCCAGATGCAAAAACAGTCATTTTTGCATATTTAGGTTTAGGGTTAGGTTTAGGGTTAGGGTTAGGGTTAGGGTTAGGGTTAGGGTTAGAGTTAGAGTTAGGGTAAAATGACAAAAAATGATGGTTTTTGCAGCTGGGCCGAGTTGTCCCCTGGTCCGAGTTAGCCCGGATCCCACAAAAAGGTGGCATCTACTAATCGTAATGGCTCATAATTCAGTAGTCTGACCAGGTTCAGGAGTCTGATCGAGCTCTGAAGTTGCCTCGTAAACTCAGTGGGTGTTCGTGAGATGAGTTGCGATAGATGTTTGGGGTTCGCCCTCGATATCGCAGTGTGAGCATGCAAAGTTGCTAATTTTGTTTGTAGCTTTCTTGAATAAACTACCTTGACAATCGCAAATGGCAGAAAACACAGATTCAGAGTTAGGCTTTGAGTTAGATGACGAGTTATCTTGATGAAATTAATGAATTGGAAGTCGTTCCTGATGGGTTTTTAAAATTATTATTACGATTAAGAGGAAGCATAAACGTGTGAGTAATGACTTTGTCTTAGGCCTTTGGGGAAATAGCCTTGCGCGATTACGATAGATTTTTTACATTTCTGAACTTTTCAATGGTTATATCATTATGATAAAGTAACACATTGTTTGATTAAACAGAACCTGAATAGAAAACCAAAATCACTAAGTGCACATGACACAAATTTGAATGCTTTGGGCTGGCATTTCTTTCCCCAGCAGATGATGCAAACCAAGCAACCAAATAATCTGTGCATACAGTGTAGGCGTCTTCATGCATCAATCCGTACCGACGGTGGGGTGCGGGCACGCACGTTTAGTTACAGTAGCGACCGTAAACTAAGATTACAGTAGCGACCGTAAACTAAGATTACAGTAGCGACCGTAAACTAAGCTAACAGTCGCTAACTTATCACACACGCGCGTGCCCGCACTCCACCGTGCTTCAGTTTGCAGTTAATCCCGTGAGAAAGTGCATCTAGATCAATATAACAAGTCTTTGTTTTTAGGAAAAATAATCCGAAAAAGATGAGAAAATTGAAAACATATCGACTTTCAAATCATAACCTTTAGGCCTATTTGGACATTTGATGAATATTTACTTCATTCAGGATCTGGGTATGTTTTAGTAGGGTATCTCCACGCCGGACTTAAGTTAAGGGTCAAATTTTAGATAGACTTCTGAACTCTAGATCTACCGGTAGTACTAGATTCTACTCTAGATCTAGTACTAGTAGTAGTAGCGAATTTGCAAATGACGCATGCCCGATGTGCAAGCCCAGAGGTATTTATACGATACCCTTGCCATGCGGTATCGCTCTCCCAGTATATTCGGTCAACGCATTGATATTCAGTGCTTTATCGCGCAATCGTGTGAAAATAGTGCGCAAATACGCTTCGCTCCTTGGCAACAGAGATACCACGCACAAATCGTGTGACCGAATTCTATTCGGCCGACCAAATTCTGGGCAGAAAAATGCTCCGTCTTCTTTCGGAAGTATTTTGCTTAGGCCTATCACCATTCTGTATTTTTAAGTGACTATAAAATCCTGTTAGAGGAATAAATTTCTTTTCTTTTGATGGGTAGATTGCCAAATAAAAGAGGTAAGAATTCAAAATATTATTATTATTAATGATTTCCCCTTAACTTACACTGTCTTCAGGGTCTTAAGCTTAAGTGACCAAATACTGGGCGCTCTACCCTAGAATCTAGAGGCAGAGCAAGGCTAACGCCACGGTATATGTCACATGTCTTCAACTACTCACCTGATCCTGAGCTGGCTGAGCTTGAAGTTCCTGTAGCTCACTAGCGTCAAATCGTTGTGGGGTTCTAGGCTGCCGCTGTGCCATAGATTGAGAATCACTAGATCTACTAAAAGTAAAATCAGCGGAATCATCCGATGCCAAACTCAAAGCCGAAGTTGGTCTAGATCTAGACTTTTCTGAGCTGAGTTCGGAGTAAGAGTCTGAGTCAATGTGTGGATATATTGTATCTAGATCTGGAGCTAGACCTACATCATCTAGGCCTACTGGCAATGGCACTGCTGCTGGGTCTACATTAAGTAGATCTACATGATCATCATCGTCATCATGTCTCTCTAGCTCCTCCTCGGCCTCGCTGCTACTGCTGGTGCTATTGTCCGTGTAATCATTGGTGTTGCCCCTTCTTCCTCTTTTCCTTGCAACATTAACATTGGATCGATCCACTTCTTCTTTCCCATCATCAGCACAGTGTTCATCAACTTCATGTTCACCATCTCCATTGGCATTGCCGATGTTGTGTCTACTATGGGCCTGGCTGTACCTCCAGAGACTCGCTCTTGGTACATCGCATTCAGTGTCCGGTTCTAGATAACTTTTGTATTTTCGTTTGGGCTGGCGACGGTGCTCTTGATCCTGATCCATTCTTTCTATGATTATAGATAGACGATAGCGTTTTCCACCCCAAAATAAAGTTTCATACTAAGACATTAATACATGAACAGGATGAGATATCAGTACCATTTGCTGACAATATAACTTTTCAATTCTCGAAATTCCGCTGATCAACGTGTACCGTATCGCACCGCGCCGCACCACTAACCTCGTTCACGAAATGGCCGTTCACTGAGCTGACTTTTGGCGCCGAAAAGGTCAACAAACTTTTAAGACAGTTTACGAACTGCGTGTAACTTCAGTATTATTGGATGGTGTCTTTGAAGACGCCCAACAGAATGAAAAAATATGTAAACGAAAATGTTGGGATGAAGTGGATGCCTGCTGTTTCATTTCTTGCTCATTTATACATGAAACTGCTTATTGAGTATTGACTCACTTTCAATCCTAATTATAATGATAATTTGGGTAAAGTCTGATTCAATTATGGACGATACATTTGTGATTTACCCTTACTGAAAGCAGTGTACAGATATTTTGAAATTTTGCTTAAAATGTCCAAAAACATGTCCATTTACAAGTATTGAATTGAATTGAATTGAATTTATTTACCACTTTCATAAAAACATACAAAGGCAAGGAATACAATAGTTTCTTGCAAACATACATGTAGATAAACCACTCAAATGGAAAGTACACTAAAGGAAATTACGAAGTGGTTGGATCATCAAAAAAGTTACAAAAACTTATAGGTAGATGATCCTAAAAATGTACACACAATAAAAACAAAAAGGGGGACAAAGAAAATACAATACTACAATGGTAATTACACACATAAAAATTGCGTTTGTCAAATTCAAATTTGCTGAATCAGGTGAAGTTTTAGATGATGCTTAAAACTGTTTAAAGATGCACACTGTTTAAGTTTAGGGGGTAGTTTGTTCCAAATGGTGGGTCCTTGGCATAAAAAGATACTATTTGAAAATGAAGAATGACCATATATTACACGAGTGTCTCCTGAAGTCCTGGTATTATATCTATGAATATCGTTATTGCTCTGAAATATATTACAAACAATTTCTGGTAATTAGGTTATGATAATATGAATACATTAAAACACAAAGTAGTGATGTGAAACACACCTAGACATTTCATTTCTGACATTTTTTATTTTCACCTCCTTTAACAAGCTAAATAATTGAAATGTCGACGTGTTTCACAGGAGGGATTGAACACCGTATTGGATCCTGAAAATATATCAATTTCTAAAAACGATTTTGTCGAGCTAGCCGTGTAACTCTAAACCAGGCATTGCTTGGAAAGAAGAATTGATGAAGAATTAAAACTGGATTTATTTGATGGTAGGGATGCCCATAACGGAAATAAACTCAGAACCTTTGGAAGATTTAAAAATACAATCAAGCAAGAAAAGTATTTATCTCAAATGGCCAAATAAACATTTAATATTACCAACCTATACGACTGAGCGAGCGCACAAAATTTACTCATAAAAACGGGAAGAGATAAAAGACCTGAAAAACGGACTCTTATCTACGATTCTGTGAAGACTGCAATAGGAATCTAGTAGAACATGAATTCCATGTAATTATGAAATGTGATGAGTATAAGATTTACGAGTAGATTTTCTTGAAAAATTTGAATTTGAAAGAAATTTTATTAACTTGGAATAGAAGAAAAATTAATATTAATAGATATTATGAGAATACATATCGATCGAGGTAAAAAAAGGGGTCTGAAAAAATTCAAACGATCTTGGAAATTTGTAGGGGGCACATGCCCCCCCCCCCCCCCCCGTTGCTACGTGCCTGTGTATAGGTACTATTCATTTATTTAGGAGAAACGATTATCTATTGCATTACATGTACCTCATTTAGTTATAATTTATTTAGAAAATTGCTATAGGCCTATATAATTATTAGGTTTTATATACATGGACATGTTTTTGTCAAATTTCAGCGAAATCTTTAATTATATTTAAATGTTAAATGAGTGGTAAATGTGATGCGCGGAGCTAACATTTTGAGAATGGTCGCAGAAATAAACGAAGATTTAGCTGTCCAAATAGATATTCAATAAAAGATTGCTTTGAGACATGACGTATATCAGATGAAAGTAGAATTACAAGGCTTTCATTTCATGTAACATTCTAAGAAAATAAAATGTCGAGATGTGTTCCAAATAGGGTGGTTAATGGACATGTTTTTGGAAAATTTCAGCGAAATTTTGAAGTATCTTTACAGAGTTTGAGGATAAATCCCAAATTTCTAAAAGATTGTTCCAAGGCAAGACATATACGAGCAAAAAGAAAAATTCCTACTCTTTCACCTCCTGTAACAAGCTAAGAAATTGAAATGGCGACGTGTGTCACAGGTGGAATTGAACACGACCACCCCCCCCCCCTAATGCTCCGACCATGCGTTGTACTATAGCGTGTTAAATGAGGGGTAATGTGTTGCGCGGAGCTGACATTTTGAGAATGGTCGCAGAAATAAACGAAGAGTTTAGCTGACCAAATTGAGATTCAATAAAAGATTGCTTTGAGACATGACGTATATCAGATGAAAGTAGAATTACAAGGCTTTCATTTCATGTAACATTCTAAGAAAATAAAATGTCGAGATGTGTTCCAAATAGGGTGGTTAATGGACATGTTTTTGGAAAATTTCAGCGAAATTTTGAAGTATCTTTACAGAGTTTGAGGATAAATCCCAAATTTCTAAAAGATTGTTCCAAGGCAAGACATATATGAGCAAAAAGAAAAATTCCTACTCTTTCACCTCCTGTAACAAGCTAAGAAATTGAAATGGCGACGTGTGTCACAGGTGGAATTGAACACGACCACCCCCCCCCCCTAATGCTCCGACCATGCGTTGTACTATAGCGTGTTAAATGAGGGGTAATGTGTTGCGCGGAGCTGACATTTTGAGAATGGTCGCAGAAATAAACGAAGAGTTTAGCTGACCAAATTGAGATTCAATAAAAGATTGCTTTGAGACATGACGTATATCAGATGAAAGTAGAATTACAAGGCTTTCATTTCATGTAACATTCTAAGAAAATAAAATGTCGAGATGTGTTCCAAATAGGGTGGTTAATGGACATGTTTTTGGAAAATTTCAGCGAAATTTTGAAGTATCTTTACAGAGTTTGAGGATAAATCCCAAATTTCTAAAAGATTGTTCCAAGGCAAGACATATATGAGCAAAAAGAAAAATTCCTACTCTTTCACCTCCTGTAACAAGCTAAGAAATTGAAATGGCGACGTGTGTCACAGGTGGAATTGAACACGACCACCCCCCCCCCCTAATGCTCCGACCATGCGTTGTACTATAGCGTGTTAAATGAGGGGTAATGTGTTGCGCGGAGCTGACATTTTGAGAATGGTCGCAGAAATAAACGAAGAGTTTAGCTGACCAAATTGAGATTCAATAAAAGATTGCTTTGAGACATGACGTATATCAGATGAAAGTAGAATTACAAGGCTTTCATTTCATGTAACATTCTAAGAAAATAAAATGTCGAGATGTGTTCCAAATAGGGTGGTTAATGGACATGTTTTTGGAAAATTTCAGCGAAATTTTGAAGTATCTTTACAGAGTTTGAGGATAAATCCCAAATTTCTAAAAGATTATTCCAAGGCAAGACATATATGAGCAAAAAGAAAAATTCCTACTCTTTCACCTCCTGTAACAAGCTAAGAAATTGAAATGGCGACGTGTGTCACAGGTGGAATTGAACACGACCACCCCCCCCCTAATGCTCCGACCATGCGTTGTACTATAGCGTGTTAAATGAGGGGTAATGTGTTGCGCGGAGCTGACATTTTGAGAATGGTCGCAGAAATAAACGAAGAGTTTAGCTGACCAAATTGAGATTCAATAAAAGATTGCTTTGAGACATGACGTATATCAGATGAAAGTAGAATTACAAGGCTTTCATTTCATGTAACATTCTAAGAAAATAAAATGTCGAGATGTGTTCCAAATAGGGTGGTTAATGGACATGTTTTTGGACAATTTCAGCGAAATTTTGAAGTATCTTTACAGAGTTTGAGGATAAATCCCAAATTTCTAAAAGATTGTTCCAAGGCAAGACATATACGAGCAAAAAGAAAAATTCCTACTCTTTCACCTCCTGTAACAAGCTAAGAAATTGAAATGGCGACGTGTGTCACAGGTGGAATTGAACACGACCACCCCCCCCCCCCCCCCTAATGCTCCGACCATGCGTTGTACTATAGCGTGTTAAATGAGGGGTAATGTGTTGCGCGGAGCTGACATTTTGAGAATGGTCGCAGAAATAAACGAAGAGTTTAGCTGACCAAATTGAGATTCAATAAAAGATTGCTTTGAGACATGACGTATATCAGATGAAAGTAGAATTACAAGGCTTTCATTTCATGTAACATTCTAAGAAAATAAAATGTCGAGATGTGTTCCAAATAGGGTGGTTAATGGACATGTTTTTGGAAAATTTCAGCGAAATTTTGAAGTATCTTTACAGAGTTTGAGGATAAATCCCAAATTTCTAAAAGATTATTCCAAGGCAAGACATATATGAGCAAAAAGAAAAATTCCTACTCTTTCACCTCCTGTAACAAGCTAAGAAATTGAAATGGCGACGTGTGTCACAGGTGGAATTGAACACGACCACCCCCCCCCCTAATGCTCCGACCATGCGTTGTACTATAGCGTGTTAAATGAGGGGTAATGTGTTGCGCGGAGCTGACATTTTGAGAATGGTCGCAGAAATAAACGAAGAGTTTAGCTGACCAAATTGAGATTCAATAAAAGATTGCTTTGAGACATGACGTATATCAGATGAAAGTAGAATTACAAGGCTTTCATTTCATGTAACATTCTAAGAAAATAAAATGTCGAGATGTGTTCCAAATAGGGTGGTTAATGGACATGTTTTTGGAAAATTTCAGCGAAATTTTGAAGTATCTTTACAGAGTTTGAGGATAAATCCCAAATTTCTAAAAGATTGTTCCAAGGCAAGACATATATGAGCAAAAAGAAAAATTCCTACTCTTTCACCTCCTATAACAAGCTAAGAAATTGAAATGGCGACGTGTGTCACAGGTGGAATTGAACACGACCACCCCCCCCCCCTAATGCTCCGACCATGCGTTGTACTATAGCGTGTTAAATGAGGGGTAATGTGTTGCGCGGAGCTGACATTTTGAGAATGGTCGCAGAAATAAACGAAGAGTTTAGCTGACCAAATTGAGATTCAATAAAAGATTGCTTTGAGACATGACGTATATCAGATGAAAGTAGAATTACAAGGCTTTCATTTCATGTAACATTCTAAGAAAATAAAATGTCGAGATGTGTTCCAAATAGGGTGGTTAATGGACATGTTTTTGGAAAATTTCAGCGAAATTTTGAAGTATCTTTACAGAGTTTGAGGATAAATCCCAAATTTCTAAAAGATTGTTCCAAGGCAAGACATATATGAGCAAAAAGAAAAATTCCTACTCTTTCACCTCCTGTAACAAGCTAAGAAATTGAAATGGCGACGTGTGTCACAGGTGGAATTGAACACGACCACCCCCCCCCCCTAATGCTCCGACCATGCGTTGTACTATAGCGTGTTAAAATAATGAGGGGTAATGTGTTGCGCGGAGCTGACATTTTGAGAATGGTCGCAGAAATAAACGAAGAGTTTAGCTGACCAAATTGAGATTCAATAAAAGATTGCTTTGAGACATGACGTATATCAGATGAAAGTAGAATTACAAGGCTTTCATTTCATGTAACATTCTAAGAAAATAAAATGTCGAGATGTGTTCCAAATAGGGTGGTTAATGGACATGTTTTTGGAAAATTTCAGCGAAATTTTACAGTATCTTTACAGAGTTTGAGGATAAATCCCAAATTTCCAAAAGTATTTCGAAATTTTGAAGTATCTTTACAGAGTTTGAGGATAAATCCCAAATTTCTAAAAGATTATTCCAAGGCAAGACATATATGAGCAAAAAAAATAAAAAATCCTACTCTTTCACCTCCTGTAACAATCTAAGAAATTGAAATGGCGACGTGTGTCACAGGAGGAATTGAACACGACCCTCTCGAAAAAGAGGGGCGCTAAAACCGAAAGGGGATCACTATATATTTTATCAGGCGTAAGGACCGTTATTCATAATGTGAGAAGAGGGTCGCTATTTATAATTCACATTTAGGGTCATTACTCATCAGGACCGCTATTCATGATACAAAATCAGGATCCCTATTCATAAACATGAAGAAGGGGCACTTCTCATGATTTATATTGGGGGTCACTATCATAAGGACAGCGATTCATAATACGAAATGAGGTTTGCTATTCATTATGAATATGAATCATGAATAGCGACCCTCATTCCGCATTATGAATAGCGACCCTCATTTTTTAAATTATGAATAGGGGCCCTATAGCGGTCCTTATGAGTAGCGAGAGGACCCTGTTTTAGTTAGGATATGGTATAAATGGGCATTTTTGGGGTCAAAATTCAGCGAAACTTTTAAGGTATTCTCACATGTTCTAGAGATGGAGTTCTTATCAGGGTCCGTTTGCTATATGCATTCTTGACCGCTATTCATAATTTGAGAAGAGGGTCATTATTCATAAGGGTCTTAAGGACCCCTATCTTCTCGTATTATGAATGGTGACCCACATTTCGTATTAAGAATTGCGGGGCTTATGAGTAGTAACCCCCAATATAAATGATGAAAAGGGCCCTTACCAGACGCGTACGCAGGGGGGGGGGGGGGGGTAGGGGTTTGGGGTTAACCCCCCCCTTGTTTTTTTTTATGTGTATGTTTTATGTATTTTTTTGGTGGAAACCCCCCCCCCCCCCCCTTTAGAGATTTTGAAAAAAAATTGCCAATGGCTGACCTACAAAAGGTGACCTTACCCCCCCCCCCCACATGACAAAATGTCAAATTTTCAAATTTCAAGACCAAAAAAAAAAAAGTGTCCTCTTACCCCCCCCCCCCCCCCCCCCTCCCTGCTTATTCAGTGGCTGGCTGAGCCTTTGCGATTTTTTTTGGGACTCTAAACAAACAAAATTACGCTTCCCCCCCCCCCCCCCCCGCTTATTCAGCGGCTGGCTGAGTCGTTGCGATTTTTTGGGCCCAATTTTAAACCCCCCCCCCCTTGAAAAAATCCTGCTTACGCCACTGGCCCCTACTGTATGTTTATGAATAGCGACCCAGATTTCGTATTTTTTTTAATAGCAGTCCTGATGAGTACATACCCTCATTGTGAATTGTGAATAGCGACCCTCATATCACAATATGAATAGCGGTCCTTAACAATGAACAGTCCTTATGCGTTTATGAGTATAGTGGCCCGACCCCCTTTCCGTTTATGAATAGCAGTCCTTCATGTATGGGAAGTTACACAATTATGAACACAGCAGTCCTTATGACGAGGTTGCCACTTCATATCAACACTTTGAAACAATTAATATATGTGAATGTAAACTGCACGACTGACTCATGTGTTTACATTTTTTTAGATAAAAAATAACAGCAATTCTTCACATTTCAGGGAAAACGCCCTTTTCCCTTTATTGTTTGCTTTTTTGAAGATACCGTAATTGGTCGCAGAATTTGTGGCCGCCAAATAGGCAGCGACTTTCTTTGCTGACAATGCAAAATTCCCCGATATTCTGCCGACTCACCTCCTTCACATAAAGTAGATTAAATATTCCAAAAAATACTTATTTAAACGTTTTTTATTTATTTTTCGTCATTAAAATATACTCATTAATCCATAAACAATTAATTACTTACATGAACTATCTTATCAACTGTAATTATTTTATTAAGAACAATTTAATAAAACATCTCGTAAAACAGTCACGGCCTGGCCACTAGATGTGTAGTCTATGATGGCCGGCCCACTAAGACAAGAGTGATTTAGGGACGGTTTGTTTTTCGTTAGTTTGTAGTCTACGTTCGTTTTTGTCTTTATTTTTTTCAAAACATATTGGACAAAAAGGCGTATTTCTTTTGCAATCGATTGAATATAAAAGATGTTAAATAATCAATAACAAATCAAAGAATTTAGGACTAAAAGTCAGACAAAGAAAGTAAAAAAATAATACAAAATTGTATAGAGGTTCTAACGTTAGATTAAGGATTAAAATAATGAGCTGATCTGCAAATGTACAACTTAACTGTAGCTTTACTCTATTATATGACAGAAATAATGAAATGAGTGGTGTATGATGATCAATCAGGATTCAGGATTACCTATTTTACGACACATTTTATTTTCTTTTATTTAAATATGGTCTACATTCGAGAACTACGGCGAAATCCGGCATCCGTTATCGCTACGCTGCCAACCAAATGGCTAGGCTATAAGCTCCATCTGAATTCGCGCCAATATTCCAACCGACCGATCATATCAACCCGTAAAATTTGCCATGCACCTCTTTCCACATCATCCCGTTACCACGTTTTGCCCTGCATCTCTCTCCACATCATCCCGTAACCACGTTTTGCCCTGCATCTCTTTCCATATCGTTCTCGCGGAATCAATATTTTATTATAGAATTACAACTGTTTGTATTCGTATCAAACGATGAAGTATCTCTTTGCTTATGTCAAGTTCAGGCGCGATAATGAACTTGCCATTGTCGAGACAGCCCACATTCGGAACTGGGACCAGGTTAATCATACCCCCGGCACATCGTACCCCGTGAAGTGGTTGGGGAACCCGAAGTCAAAGTCAGGGAAAGTAATCGATGTGGATGCGGCTGATTACTACTCGGCTCAGATCCTAGCACTTGGGGGTGAGTAAACTAACCTTATTAAATTATGCCATGGCATTACTCCTGCATAGGCCTAGACCTTCTAGGCCTAATTCAGACTAAGAGTAAGACAAGTAAGAGCACACTTTTTTTTTTTTTTGGGGGGGGGGAGGTATTTTCATAATAAACCTGGAGATTCTACATCGTTGGCGGGAGAGCGGGAGGAACTGAGGCGTGGTGTGGCGGGAGTTTCCCGCTACGGCCTTTTGAGGCGGCAGGAGAAATATGATTACCGGTATCATGATTATGAGCGTGGTGGCGTGACCGCGTGAGACTCCCTCCGAATGCGGGAGGGTTGACAGCCCTGCGCATAGGCCTAGAGGCTAGACGTAGACTAGACTCGAGTCTATGTACATGTAATGATGTAGGCCAATCTATGTTGGAATGGACTTAGCGTGTGTGTGTGTGTTATTGGGTTTTTACAGACGTGTATGCGGTGTATCAGATATGATAATTTATGTCTGAAGACTGACCTCGAGTCTAGGCTTTAAACGTCACCATCTGACTCGGTTTCGAACCTACGTCATAGGGTCACTGAATCGGACGTTCCACCCTTAATGTTAGCCTGGTTACAGCCTCATGTGCACGCCACAACGCCTAGCATTGTTGCATGGTTTTTATGTCGTTTTCCATCGTTGTTGGATGATTAACATTTTGATAATGGCCGGATAGCGATTCTTTCAAATGTTGATATATTTGGATGCCCCTGAGGATGTATTATTAAGTACTAAAAATTAGCCTTATTTTCACATGAACGAAACAGTTGAAAACTGATATTATTGTAAAGAAGAATATTTAAATATGTTTTGGTGTGTTATTGCACTTTTTGATTATTTGAAGTGTGCGTTGTACTTTTTTCAAGCAAATTGTGCGTGTTGTAGACCGCGGAGCGAGACCGCAAAAGCAGAAGCACGCAAGTTGTTCATATGTTCAAGACTTCTTCATGCCTGGGCTAGAGTGTAAAAAATGTGGCTGTGGTTGAAATTATGTATTTGATATATTGCTTTCATTCTTTTGCAGAAACAAAAAAAGAGGTGGAGAGCGCCATCCATGGGTCGAAGAGGATCAGGATTCCGAAAATTATTGACTCAAGTATGAGTAGCCTTGAGTCAAGTGAGGACGAGACCCTTGCAGATGTGCAACAGCTAGGCCGGACTAAGAAGTCAATGGTCAAAGTGTCACAACAGAAGGTATAAGCAAAATATCTTTTAAAACCTTCCAATTGGAACATGCTTTACAATTGAATATTGATTTACTATTGGACACTACAATGTGGTCCAGTCGCCTGACGACCAAAATACTTTCAGTTCGTCACTAAAGATGTAGAAATTATCAATTATGTGTAACCTTGTGTGCAGTTAAAAGTTTATTTTTAAATAAGATATGAATTATTTCACAGCCTGCTCATACCAGAAAATCTGTAACTACAAATTAGGTATGGGCAGATAGGATATGGATATCGCCTGTGTCTGTTATTTTTTCCTGATGAAGTCATGTGAAATATATTATAGGTAATTTACATTTACATTCCCACCCCTGTTTTTAATCACTTCAGAAGCAGGCCACTGTTGAAGCAGCAGCTGCCAAGAAGGGGCAGCTGGAATCAATTTTGAGAAAAAAAATTGAGAGCCGGGCTCCAGTTTCGTTGCCATCAGCCTCTGCGCCTGCAGACCATGATCAGGTCTCACGCCTCTACAAGAGGCTTAAGGTGGATTATGCCACAAAGACAAAGGCGAATGAGAAACTCCAAGAGTTAAATATTCGCCTCCAGGAGCAACTTCTCGACCAATTAAGTCGAAAGAAATGTGGTAAGTGCAGTAAAAATTATAGATAACTTAGCCGGAGTTGAATCTCTAATTTACAAACAAAGTTTGGAAGTTGGGATTGGTATAAACTTAGCAATATTTGAAGTTGACTTACTTCGTTTTCAACAAATGCTATGGAACATAAGAAATTTGTCAAATCGCAGAGATTGTAATAATTATTAAATGCAATATATGAACCTCATAAAGATTTCCAAAATTGGTGGGCAACCCAGTGGATCCCACAAGTGAAGGATAATTTTTTTCCAATAAACCAGGGTCATAATACCATAAATCCATGTAATAAACATTGTTTAAAATGTAATTCATCATGACTGAGTCTTCATGTTATTACATTTTTATGTTTATGGATATTTTATTCTTTTTGAAGCTTGTCAAACTCAAAGACAAGCAACCCCAGCAAACCCAGCAACAACAGCAACACCAGCAACAACAGCAACAACAGCAACAACAGCAACACCAGCAACAACAGGTACCCTAGCATCACCAGCAACCCAGCAAGAGGATGGAGCCTTTGGGCAGGATGAACCAGTGGTTGAGGACTCCTCTCAAGTCGGAGAAGATGGAAAAGTAAGTAATATGTTTGCTAGAATATATTTATGTTCCTCTTATTCGTATATAGAATTAAATGTTTGGAAATGGGTCGTACATGTACTATTGTAGAGCTTTACAAGATGGAATCAATTAATTTGTCTGCATGAGAAACTTGTTTTAAGTAACATTTTTGCATCAGAAATTACCCTAGACTCAAAGGAAAGATCAAATTGCAAATGTCCTGGAAATTGTTTTAATTTCATTTTTAGTTTTTAATTTATACCTGTATACATTTGTAGGTTTAAAATAATACAACTGTGTACACTAGCTTATTTACAACAACCCAGAAATAGGTCCATTGGCATAATTTGCGAATAGGTTGTAGGCAGGCATCGTTTTTCTCATCTACTTTAAAGTGTCATTTATACAATTGTGTCACAGTACAGCTGAAGCAAATATTGTTATGGTTCAAATGATATATCCAGAAGTAAATTAAAAATGACAAAGCACTATAGTATACATTAACGGCTCTTTGCAAACCCCCCAAAAACATAACATACCTCTCAGACTAGCGCTTGAAAAAATGCACATGACAAGAAGAACAGTTCCCCCCTCCCCCTTAGGACCTCGGCTGCAGATGGATGAATCATCACCAGATTTGGCACAGATAGCACATGTACAAAAAACCGCCAGAAAGTTTCAATTAGATAACAATTTTACTTTTGAGTTACTGCATCAAATTTGGGTGATTTTTGCTCATTAGACACAAAATGAAATTTTAGAATAAACAATTTAATGGGAGGTCCAATAATACTGAACTTGGTATCAAAAGATGTGGGAGATTGAGAGGAATAAGTTTGCCAAATATCAATAGAAAATCTTATCCCCTTGCCGACGAAGTCGCAGGGGATATAGCAACGCTGCCGTCCGTCCTTAACAAATCTGATTTCCGATCGATAACTTTAGGAATGTTTGACAGATTTTAATGAAATTTGATATTTAAGGTACATGGTATCAAAATACAGTGGAAGTTTGATTTCGGAGTATGTAGGTCAAAGGTCATAGCTCAAGAAATATGCGAAAATGTGGTTAACTTCCTTGCCGAGCAATATAATAGTATAGTCTAATGGAGGTAACTTCTGACGTTTATAGGCCATTTGTACCCTGCGAGGGGATGCTACGCTTTGCGTTGACTTGTTTAAGTTTTGAAATATGATGACAAATGTGACATTGTATATTACATGCATAATACACAGCATATTGAGAAAAATTTTGAGTGATTTTTTTCGAATTTGGACCAAAAATGTTTGCAAGACCTAAAGAAAATTGTTGTGAAACCTTGATACCCAGCTATAAATTTTGTTGATGATATCGCACGATTTATTAAGGGGGGGGGGGTGTGGGGGCTGCTGTGAGTGCTGTTTTCATATTTGTTTTAACATTAAAGGTAGTGGCCTTCATTAGCACACAATCCTCAATTTTTATGAATAACCCTCTTAAAATGTTGGAGCAAACGGACCAGTAGTTTTGATATAAGAAGTGAATTGACTTTTTTTATTTTATTTTAAGTTTGATTGGTTCCCCAACAAGACAAAATTGTCTAATTCCAATAACAGATTAAAAATTTAAAAATCGTATTAAATTCTCATTTCCAAACTTCTGAACACTAAAGTTTAAAGAGGGTTTTATCATATCTGAGAACTTCTACCCTTTGAATTTCATCAAAATTGGGGAAGGTGCGCAAATGATACTTTTAATTTGAATTCATGAATGTATTAATAACCAAATACATTGAGAATGAAGAAATGCCAGGATCTGATGTTTTCCTTTTGCTTTTTTGTGATGATAAAGGTATCTCTAGGGCATGGGGTTCTGGTTGACGGCATTAAGTTCGAAATAGTCTCCGCGGAGCAGAGGAATTCCCGTTTTGTGAAGGAGCTGGGGGTCCTGATATTCGGGTCGGAATGTCTAAGGACCAGCTCCTTGGAAGGAAAAGTCTGCCCCCGGTTTAAAGATCGTCCGGTGAAGGCAGCACTGCCAGCTATGGGGCTCATGGCTTTGAAAGGTGAGATGTTTGTATCTGTTGTGCAGCTTTTGAAAACGAATTTAATGTCAACTGCTATCTTACCTACAGTATGAAAGTGGGTATGCAAGTATTCCAGTTCATTCAGAAGATCAGGCAGCTTTCGTATAACTGAAAAGTGATCATGCTATCAGTAAATTTTAAATGTTTTTATTTTCATCAGTCAATGTTTTGTTTGGTATTTACTTTTAATTTGTTTAAATTTCATATTCTGAATTTCTATTGCCCATTTTTTTTTTTTACAGTGGTGTATTGAGTAATTAATCACATATTGAGGAATTTATTGTTCTTGTGTATTTTTGATGTAATAATAAGCATTTACAAAAGTACCAGAACTTAGAAGTTACAGTCAATCTTTCAAGCAAGTTCAATCAAATATTTAGCATTGAGAAAGTGTAGCATCTTTCAAACGCATCTGAAATATTTCACTAGCTGGTGCAGTTAATAATACTTCCCCAGCTGGTGCAGTTAACAATACTTCCCCATGTTGGCTCTTCATTCTCCCAGCACCCCTTCTAAATTAAGAACTAAATAAAGTACAACATTACTTTGATAAGTAAATACGATAAAATGTACGTTTATCCGATTCAATTGAGCCCTTGACCACTCGTCATAACATATTTCATTAATTGCTATGGTATTATGTTTTTTCCCCTCATCTACAGACTGCTACGAAAAACGGATCAAGAGGCAGGCCATCGGTGTGGTGGAGCAAAAAAAAGAGCTGCCGAAATGGCGAAACTACCTGCGGGAAAAGATGATGGATCTTAACAGAAAAAAAAAGTAAACCTATCATTTAACTACCAATAACGGGACCGTAGGGATTTCTATATTGTATACATTTATTTTGTGGGTCGTTATGGTATTATTTTTTCTCATTTAACAAAATTAAAAGTCAAATTCATGGGAGTTATTAATTAAGAGCACACACAGTTTTTTTTAGAAACTTGTCATATTTTAGCCGTTAGTTTAAATCTATAAACTGGAAACTAAGAGTTTGAAAACAATTACCATTTGCAATTATATTTTGGTAGGTTTTTTCAAAATTTTAATGCTTATGTGATTTAGTGTATTTTTGTTATATATATTTTTTTTTGGAGGGGGGTCTTTACTTTGGAGTTGCTTATATATTACCATGAAAGCTGACATTCAATGGTTTTACAATATCACAAGCATGATACTTACTGTACTACAGGTAAATAATAACCAATAGAGTTTATCGAAATAGCGACAATTAGCTCAAAACAAAGAGAAGAGTGGCATTATATCTTTTTATTATATAAGCTTGAATTATAGAGTATGTTTAGTCCAGTTTTCTGATAAGATTGACACTTGACAGGTTTATGCAATCAATATTAATGTCTTTCTTGTCTACCTGGTACCTCATGAATGTATTCAATTTTTTCCAGCTACATGTTCTTGCCTTTCAGATATCTCCTACTTCCAATACCAGCAATAAATGTGGGTTCTATTAGACTTCTTTTTAAGCTAACAGTATCGATCTAAAAGTTGTATTTATGCATATTAATCTCTAAAAGTTGTTTTCATGAGAATTAGTCTAAAGGTCTTAAATGATGCATGGACATTTTGCCAATTGAAGTACATGTACATATATTGCTATATCTGTGCTTTAATGCAGAGGAGGTGGATATTAAGATGTGTGTGTTATTATCGATGTATTAGTATTGGTGACATACATGTACACCAACTGAGTTTTATGTATTTAAGCTTGCCTACATTTTAAAAGCATGTGTGTTTTCATAGAATAGTGTTTCACCTTGATAAGTCTTTTGCAAATTAACACAATGTATGTATTTCTGGAAGGAAAACGTTACAGTTCTTATCATATTTTGCCTTCTTTTCAGCTTACAGTATTCCTTAAAAAGTTAAATTAATGCATATCAATCTCAAGGAGTTGTATTTATGAGAATAAGTGTTAAGGTTTTACATGATGCATATACATTTTGCCAGTTGAAGTACATGTACATTTATTGCTATATTGGTGCTTTAATGCAGAGAATGTGGATATTAAGATGTTGGGTTTTGTTCGCTGTATTAGTATTAGTGGCTGGCATTCAGTACTCCAAACTCCAAAGTTGATATGCAATTACTTAGTTTTATGGATTTTATTCTTGCCGACATTTTAAAAGAATATGTGTGTTTTCATAGAATAGTATTTAAACCTTGATAAGTCTTTTGCAAATTAACAGTGTATGTATTTTTGAAAGGAAAACGTTACAGTTCTTATCATATTTTGCCTTCTTTTCAGCGTACAGTATTCCTCAAAAAGTTATATTTAAGCATATCTCAAGGAGTTGTATTTATGAGAAATAAGTGTTAAGGTTTTACATGATGCATATACATTTTGCCAGTTGAAGTACATGTACATGTACATTTATTGCTATATCGGTGCTTTAATGCAGAGGAGGTGGATATTAAGATGTTTTGTTTTGTTTGCTGTATTAGTATTAGTGGCATTCAGTACTCCAAACTCCAAAGTTGATATGCAATAACTTAGTTGTATGGATTTTATTCTTGCCGACATTTTAAAAGAATATGTGTGTTTTCATAGAATAGTGTTTTACCTTGATTAGTCTTTTGCAAATTAACAGTGTATGTATTTTTGAAAGGTATACGTTACAGTTCTTATCATATTTTGCCTTCTTTTCGGCATACAGTATTCCTTATATATTTAATCACATCTCAAGGAGTTGTATTTATGAGAATTAGTGTTAAGGTTTTACATGATGCATATACATTTTGCCAGTTGAAGTACATGTACATGTACATTTATTGCTATATCGGTGCTTTAATGCAGAGGAGGTGGATATTAAGATGTTGGGTTTTGTTCGCTGTATTAGTGGCATTCAGTACTCCAAACTCCAAAGTTGATATGCAATAACTTAGTTTTATGCATTTTATTCTTGCCTACATTTTAATACGATATGTGGGTTTCAATAGAATAATGTTTCACTTTGATTTCTCTTGCAAGTTAACAGTGTATGTATTTTTGGAAGGACAAAGTTTGGTTCTTGTTTATCATATATTGCCATCCCAAACAGTATTACGTTCTTACAAGAACATTTGAGAACATAAAGATATTTAGGTTTTCTTCAGATTTCTTTGACCAATTGTTGAAAGTATTAATACTGTTTTCACAAAAAGTCAATCATTAAAGTATTTAATTTTGTTTCTCCTGAAATTAGTGTCGCATCAATTTCAATATGTGTATTCAGAAATTTTGGCTATATTATGCAGTGTTTGGTTGTGTGTGTGTGAGAGAGAGAGTTTGTGTACACACGAGTACTCTCCCTCAAATGTGAACGAAATGGAATATGTGCTGTATCTAGTTGTAAAGGTGGTAGTTGTCAGTTTCCTACTCGTATTTATACTGCCTTGGTCCAGCATTCTAACTGGTATTTCAACTGGTAATTCAACTGGTATCCATACTGGTTTCCATACTGGTCCCACTATTCAACTGGTATTTCCAACTGGTATTCATACTGGTTTCCATACTGGTCCCACTATTCAACTGGTATTTCCAACTGGTATTCATACTGGTTTCCATACTGGTCCCACTATTCAACTGGTATTTCCAACTGGTATTCATACTGGTTTCCATACTGGTCCCACTATTCAACTGGTATCCATACTGGTTTCCATACTGGTCCCACTATTCAACTGGTATTTCCAACTGGTATCCATACTGGTTTCCATACTGGTCCCACTATTCAACTGGTATTTCCAACTGGTATCCATACTGGTTTCCATACTGGTCCCACTATTCAACTGGTATTTCCAACTGGTATTCATACTGGTTTCCATACTGGTCCCACTATTCAACTGGTATTTCCAACTGGTATTCATACTGGTTTCCATACTGGTCCCACTATTCAACTGGTGTTTCCAACTGGTATTCATACTGGTTTCCATACTGGTCCCACTATTCAACTGGTATTTCTAACTGGTATCCATACTGGTTTCCATACTGGTCCCACTATTCAACTGGTATTTCCAACTGGTATTTATACTGGTTTCCATACTGGTCCCGGCCACTATTCAACTGGTATTCATACTGGTTTCCATACTGGTCCCACTATTCAACTGGTATTTCCAACTGGTATCCATACTGGTCCCACTATTCAACTGGTATTTCCAACTGGTATCCATACTGGTTTCCATACTGGTCCCACTATTCAACTGGTATATCTGGAGCGTTGTTTCAATTTCCATATTAAAAACCAGTTGATACCAGTAGTCAACTGGTACTACTGGTTTTCCTACTGGTTTTCTAACTGGTACCAGTTGCCAGTTGCCTACTGGTATCAACTGGAATTTCGACCTGGGTTACTTTAAAGCAGTGGCATTATGTGAGTTCACCCACTGACGGGGCATTGGTCTTACTCTAAAAAAAGAAATAAGACTTTACATGCTACTGATTAGGGGATTGGATGCCAGAGTTGGTCCAGACTTCTTCTCTTCTAGTTCCCCCTTTTCACTTTCTCCCTTTTTCTTGGAGGGGGGGGGGGGGGGGGGCTCGGTGGCAGGTGCCCACGTAACGCCACTGTTTTAAAGGAAAAGTCCATTTGGGTTACAGGCTCGTACTTTAGTTAACAGCATCATCATAAATCTTCTTATTTGTCATAGATATGGTCGGTACATCACTACCCTCCTCATTGAGAATATATTCATTGACTTTCGCTGTTGATCGGAGAGCAGGTTTATTATCTAAACTCTCTCTAACAAAGACCACCAGAACAAACTTAATAACGAAGCAAAGCCCTCCCAACGCGAGGAGAACAGCGTTGAAGATCGACGTAGAACTGTTCGGGTCCCAGTTCTCTGAAAGGACCCCTGAGAGGGCCCAGATAACCGTCGGGTAGACAGTGAACGTATACCGAAGATAACGGTCCCAGTAAAACGTATCGACGACGAAGTAGACGACGACCTCGGCTGTGAGGATGGAGAGAGAGATGAGGCTAGATGATAGGTTCTTGACGTCGGCCAGGTAAGTGAGAGCGATAGAGAGATTGA
Organism: Strongylocentrotus droebachiensis; assembly: GCA_035222895.1. Taxonomy (NCBI): domain Eukaryota; kingdom Metazoa; phylum Echinodermata; class Echinoidea; order Camarodonta; family Strongylocentrotidae; genus Strongylocentrotus; species Strongylocentrotus droebachiensis. Next base: position 195,428 of record JAVYIG010000475.1, on the reverse strand, counting down.
TCAGGGTTGCGATGCTGGTCCATGTTGCGTAGACAGCTAGACCATTCTGAAGAAGGATTCGATTGCACCACAGATCCAACCTAAGGTTGAAAAATAAAATAGATTGATGTCAAAGAAAACTAATCACTGAATAACCATGCAAGTCTAGCTTTCATTCAGAGGTCGATATCCGGCCTTTTGACAATTAAACATACACAGGAGGTAACATGATTAATATATTATAAATGCTAAATGTCATAAAAGGGGAGGAGAGGTCTGGGTAGGGTGGGTCACCACGACATCTGTCTTCAAATTTCTGTTGGTAAACTTTCGAACATTTCAGCTCCAACCCCTACCATTCGATTCGGGAGTCTCTTTCAGCGCATTTAAAACCTTTTATAACTACTATTCCCATACATATAAATTTAGAATTATATAAAGAAACCTATAAGGCAGTGTCAGACAGAGGCCAATTATCTAGAAAACTCGCTGTCTGTCATCAACAGACTATCCCTCGAAAAGCCCGCGAAGAATCCTTCAACGAACCAAAAGAATTCTCCCTTATCGAGAATTTTCAAGGGATTTTTCGCGGGAAATTTCTGTCTGTCACCTACGTAAGTGAGTTATCTAAATAGCTATTATCTAGATAATTCAAGATGGATCAGGAAAATTGTGTTTTACATCGCCTACTAGGGCTACTAGTCTGTAAAGAAAATTAATTTATTATAATAATTTGTGTCAACTTCATATCTACGAATGAGATATGCACATGGTGACACAAAGACCTCAATATCAAGCGATCATTATAGAATCTTACTTGTGATTAGTTTCCATGACGTCACGGTACTTCTCAACATTCCTGTGGTTGAGCCAGAGGCAGACATACACGGTGAAAGCTAGCATGCACGAATCGGCCAACGACCACGCAAACTCTCTCCTGCTGAATAAGAACAACCACACGATGTTGAAGGCGAGGTTGAGCGAGAAGACAGCGAGGAAGTTTGCCGTGACGACAGGTGGGTTCATATAGACTGGTCCGTTCTTGTTCCTACGGCAGACGGTGGTGAGGATATAGATGATATAGATCAACATCCAGATGTAGATGACTGCCCAGACTAAGAAGGTCCAACCTGCTGGCGTGACCAGGACCGGGTACGCGTCGGATATCTCCTCAGTAGTGTTTGGAAACCATCCTGGAAGAAGTGGTAAAAAAAAAAATGAAACTCTTCTTGAGGAGCTAAAATAATTATGTAAATTTATATATGAGTTCTCATTATAAATTATCGAACATACATTTAATTCTGTTATGATCTATAAGACATTTTACTAGACTAAACAATATACTTTTTTTTCTTTCTTGTTCTTTGTAAATAGTGTAAACAGTTCACAACCCTTTAGGAGTTATTTGAAAGGTGTTGTAACAATTCAAGCTCTATGCTTATGTTTCATCACCTTTGTGTGTTCATTTTTTAAACTGTATAATAGTTGCAACTTGTCTTTGATAAAACAATGTTATATTCTTTTTACATGTGAAGTCAATTCAAGGGATCGTAAAATTGAAAATGATTTGTTATATTATATTTTGTTTCATGTGATGTTAACTCCAATGAATTGTGAAATCGTGAACAAGCATAATTAAATAAATACATAACATCATGAAGATTTTTATTTCTTCTTCAAACAGAGACGTGATGGATCGATGGTGACAATAATCTATCTCATGTCTTTTACAGCTCCTGAGAACATTTTGGAGACAATCATCCAAGAAAACCACACCCTCAGGAAAATTTTATCATATACCTCCGTGACTCTCAATGGTTACCCTGGCTACGATAGCTATAGTGCACTCAGGACTTGCGTTAAGATGAACATTATCTATGTTACCATGGTTACTTTCCAGCGATGTTACCAGGTACAGTAGCTAGTACGCTCAGGACTTGTGTGAAGATGAACATTATCTATGTTACCATGGTTACTTACCAGCGATGTTACCAGGTACAGTAGCTAGTGCGCTCAGGACTTGTGTGAATATGAACATTATTTATGTTACCCTGGTTACTTACCAGCGATGTTACCAGGCACAGTATACGTAGCTAGTACGCTCAGGACTTGTGTGAAGATGAACATTATCTATGTTACCATGGTTACTTACGAGCGAGGTTACCAGGTACAGTAGCTAGTGCGCTCAGGACTTGTGTGAAGATGAACATTATTTATGTTACCCTGGTTACTTACCAGCGATGTTACCAGGCACAGTAGCTAGTGCACTCAGGAACATTATCTATGTTACCATGGTTACTTACCAGCGATGTTACCAGGTACAGTAGCCAGTGCGCTCAGGACTTGTGTTAAGATGAACATTATCTATGTTACCATGGTTACTTACCAGCGATGTTACCAGGTACAGTAGCTAGTGCGCTCAGGACTTGTGTGAAGATGAACATGACGAGCGTGAAGACCGCCATGAATAGAAAGAGAAAGTCGTGCTCGGACGCCATGTCTGTGTTTTTTGTCGTCTTATAACCAACAAATCAAAATACTGTAAATGAAGAAGAAAAGAAAAAAATATGTTATGCTTTTACAAATGTTATATTACGCGCTTTATAAAATGTTGCATATATTGCCATTATTTCAATAATTTGCACGCTTTAATTTGGAAATGTAAAACATGCTATTTTTGAAAACATCACTGTAGACGTCTATGTCAAGATTGCCCCACCCCTTTAAAGGTACTATGTCCCATTTGCAGGCCAAACAAAAATGAAAAGGTTAAATTCCAATGGCATTTGAAAGATAATACTAATTAAGAACTCCCCTTAAAAAGGGGGCTTGAAAATGTCTATAAGTGGGAAAATAACGACTATTAGTTGTCAAATTGACTTAGGAGCTATAGAGCCAATAAGTAATAGTCTTGATTTTCAGACCACTGTACCGCATGGTCGTATTTTTTATGCAGCGCAAAGATTCAATCAGTTTAATTTTGGCCATTACAAGAAGTGGGTTATTAATGTAGAAAAATCCTTTACAGCTCATTTTATGTAAGTTATTACCAAAGAAGAAGAAAAAATCCAGTCAGTCACTCAATACTGACAATAGTGTCTGACAGTGAAGTCTAGCAAGTAAACAGGTTTCTTTGCATAATTTGGATATTAGGACTCTGCTAACGTTTAAATTTCACAGATAGGACATACATGACATATTCATAATTCCTGCCAGTGGCGGATCCAGGAATTTCTTACCGGGGGGGGGGGGGGGGGGAGGGGGGGGCACAAAATCGCATGGGGTGTAATATATGAAAAACGATGGAGCGAGGCGTCAGCGGCGAGGGAGCGGAGCGACCAAGCGGGGGTGGGTCTGGAAGGGGGTCAGAACCCCCTCCCTGAGTAGGAAGCATTTGCAACTTTTAAAACCACATTAGGTGCATTTTCAGGCACTTCCTGGAGTATGACGTAAAATTGCTTTCTCCTACCCCCTCAAAGAGTAGGGATCCAGGGGCGGATGATGGGATCTGGCTTTTTGCTAAGGGGGGCAGTTTACCCAATGACGACACGGAGCATCGTCTAAGAGCCGCAAAGCGATTTTTTGGTTGTTGCTATTTTGAACCCCCGTAAGTGATGTTTTCCTGGCATCTACTGACACAATGGAGACCATAAAAAGCAGTGCATGATAACGTCTTTTTAAATCAAGTAACAGTTTAAGGGGGGTTCGACCCATGACGATGCGGAGCATCGTCCACGAGCCGCGAAGTCCGAGCCGCGTAGCGGCGAGGCGATTTTGGGGGGGCTATTTTAAACCCCCGTAAGTGATATTTTCCTGGCATCTATACTAACACAATGGAGACCATAAACAGCAGTTCATGATAACGTCTTTTTAAATCAAGTAACAGTTTGAGGGGGGTTCGACCCAATGACGATGAGGAGCATCGTCCACGAGCCGCGTAGCGGCGAGGCGATTTTTTGTTGTTGGGGGGGGGGGGGTATTTTGAACCCCCGTAAAAGATGTTTTCCTGGCATCTTTATACTAACACAATGGAGACCATAAAAAGCAATGCAAGATAACGTCTTTTTGAATCACTTAAGTAACAGTTTAAGGGGGGTTCTACCCAATGACGATGCGGAACATCATCCACGAGCCGCGAAGTCCGAGCCTGGTAGCGGCAAGGCGATTTTTTTTGTTGCTATTTTGAACCTTCGTAAGTGATGTTTTCCTGGCATCTACTAACACAATGGAGACCATAAAAAGCAGTGCACGATAACGGCTTTTTAAATCAAGTAACAGTTTAAGGGGGGTTTGACCCGATGACGATGCGGATACTGTGGGTCTGGACATATGATGGCGTTTTTCTATTCACATCACATTTTCACCTAGCAGCCCAAGGGGGGGGGGGGGGTTAAACCCCCTAACCAGGGCTCAAATTAATGTTTTGCCCACGGGGCTCTTCCAAAAAAAAAGCCCCCGTGAGCCTTCTCACGGGGGCTCTTTTAGTGCTGACGGGGGCTCTTATTTTAATACAAATTTCCATTGAATTGGTACCCGTGAAACTCCTTGGTATTTTATCATTATCATTTATTTAAGTCGGTATTTTCCCTCTTAGAAATTTACTTGTTACATAGCTGTTATTGACTTTCATCCCCGTGAGGACATTTTCTCCATTTCTTCCCGTTCTGCACATAATTTCCTCCTCATTATTCGGAGCAACCTTATTTACATTCTTTCTATACTTTTAGTCTTTACCATATCCTTCCAAAACACAGGGCCGGATCAAGCTTTTTGCTAAGGGTGGGGGGGGGGGGTACCCCAAATACGATGTGGAGCATCGTCCACGAGCCGCGTAGCGGCGAGGCGATTTTTTGGTGCTCTTTTTAACCCCCGTTAGTGATGTTTTCCTGGCATCTACTGACATCTACTAATACTGTGTAGGTCTGGACACATGATAGCATTTTTCTATGCACATCACATTTTTTCTTGGCAGCACCAAGGAGGAGGGGGGAGGGGGGGGGGGGAGCTAAACCCCCTAAACCGCCTAGATCCGCCCCTGCAACATGTTATGCCTTCTTCTTCTTCTCAATATTGATTTACTGGTCGAGTTACATTATTTGCTGATCTTTAACAATCACCAGATTTCAGAGGATTCAAACTTTTCACAACGAAAACCTCCTCCATTGTTTAAGTCCTTGCGCGATCGTCGATCTCCAGCTCCAGCAGATATTGGGCGTCAGCGTGCACACCAGTACTACCAGCGCAGTATAGCCACTGTGCTGACGGCTGCACCGCGAACTTCCGTTGTTTGTATCGGTAATACTCGTAGAGATGGTAGAGAAAGCGCCATCTAAGTTCCATTTCATTGGTTTAAGGTTTGAAAATTGATACTCAATATTGTGTTAAAGTTATATCAGAAAAGATAATCTTTATTTTATAATTCCACGGGGGCGATTTTAATCTTGCAATCGACCCCGTGAGCAACCTGACGGGGGCGATTATGGAGCTCACGGGGGCGAATCGCCCACTGCCCCCGTGTATTTTGAGCGCTGCCCCTAACCCCTCCCCCATCCCCCCACAGATCCGCCACTGGGATCTTTTGCAAACTGGAAGCAATAAGCATTACATGTAGGCGATGGAAAAAAAGTGCTTGCGAAACTGATAGAAACTTCGTGGCCACAGGGATGACAGAAAATAATATGAAAATGAAACCAGCAACTGTGGCAGGATTAATGGCGGGGACAATCTGCATGCTGAAAGAGCACTTAGAATAGGTATATCGGAAAATTAATTCAAGACTAAGTTATAAGTTATAAGTTAGAAGTTATAAAGGAAATAAAATCTTTGGTATTAGTCATGTTCGACTTAAAATTGCATGCCCCCAGTCGCCCCTTACCCGGTAAAAAAAAAACTTCTTATAATATCATCCCCTTTCTTTCTGTTCCCTTCTCATTATTCCCCTTTTCTTTCCTCCGTCTTTCCGCCTTTCTTCTTTTTCCGCCTTTTCTCTCCTCTTTCTTTCCCTTTCCCCTCCTTTTTCTCCTCTCCCCTTTTCTTTCCTCCCTCTTTTCTTCTTCTTTCTCTCTTCCCTTTTTTTTTCTTTTTCTTCTCCTTTTTCTTTCCCCCACCTTTTTCTCCTTTTCTTTTTGTTTGGCCGGGGGGGGGGGGAGGGGGGCACGTGCCCCCTTTGCCCCCCCCCCCCTGGATCCGCCACTGCCTGCAAAGTTCTACAGAATTTGAGGTTGGCTACAAAAGGGACATAGTATCTTTAATGTCCAGTTAGCACCTGGATTGTAATCTTGATCTGTGTATGTCAGTGGTTTTAAAACTATTTAAGAGAGCGAATATAATATAACATAGAGCAATATATTATTTTCAATATAAAAATCTGAATTTCAATCTAAAATAGAAGATTCATCAAACATGTCCATTTTATCAAAGGGATTGATAGTTTCCTAGCAGGGATGTTTTCAGTTGAGCAATTCCTTAATTGTATTTATGGGGTTACAATGAGTGGAGGACTAAATATGCAAAGAGGTCATTTAATACAGCTTATTGGCGTTATTTTGAATAAGACAGTCACCTTATTTAAGCTTCACTGAATACTGATACACTAGACACCTTAATTTAGATTATATCATATCAACAACAAATTCACCTCTTTTCATTGTCTTTTGATTAATATTTAATCATGCCAAGTATGATTTAGAACTTTTGAATGACTATTTAAAAAAATTCAAGGAAGCAAGTCAGTGGCCATTGTTTCCTTTATCAAAGTTTTAAAATTTTTATTCAGGCGATTGTTTCTATAAATTAAATCAGATCACAAATAGGTGGTGTTACCTTCGACCTACCCTCCCATGCCATAAGTATTGCAACATGATGAAATTCGTTAAATTTGTGGTTAAATTTGTGTAGATGGGAACATTGATAACGCCAAATATCGAGATATTCTGGACGCCCACTTGTTTCCATCCATTGCTAACATCTTTGGCAACGCGCAACACCCGTTCGTCTTCCAGGATGACAACGCACCGGCACACAGGGCAGCCAGGATGGACCAATGGTATGACGAAACTGGCGTCAACAGGGTGCAGTGGCCGGCGCAATCACCAGATGCTAACCCGATAGAGAATCTGTGGGATGACATCAAGAGAGCCAACACCAAAGACCGACCAACCACGAGGGAAGGTTTGGTCCGCTCTATCTTCAGGGCCTGGGGCAGCATCACCCAAGAAAGATTGCAAGGACTCTACGCGACGATGCCAAGAAGGATGCGCGCCATCATTAGAAGGCGAGGATATCCAACAAAATACTAGAGACTCGTGAATCTTACATGAAAAATGACTATTGATATATCAATAAAATGTGCCTGATAGTATGATAAAAAATGATGCACTACATATTCATTAAAACAGCACTCATTTTCATGTAATTATTTGTCTCCTGTGTAATGTGTGTGTCTATGTTGCAATACTTTTGGCACGGGAGGGTATATATCTCCTATCACTGGTCAATACGCATGATGTTTAGAGAGGGAATTATCCTTGTTGACAATTTCAGAAAATACAAGAATAAAGACACGAGGGCAATTGTACATTGAACGGCTCTTTATATAAAGTTAACTTGAAACGGAGGAGCTTCTCTAATTCAAGAGCACATTTCCCCCCAAAAAAATTGCCCGATCGATAGTTCGTTCCGTTGGGGGACGGGGGGGGGGGGGGGGGTGAGGTCACCTTTTTGGGGTCACCCATGCATTATCACGTTGTGTCTCCAGAAAGGTTGATCCAGATAATTGATTTAAAACAGAAATTTGAATAAGTTTCCATGCAATATTTCATAAAACTTTGAGGTTTATATTAGACAACAATTAATGATGGTAAGTGCTATTTGAAGAATACTTTTCGTTAAATCCGGGGGCAAAAGAAAAGGCTTTGGCCCGAATTCACAAAGCAAGGTTTGAGCTCAGACCAAGGTTTGAGCTCAAACCTCCTTTTGTTTCGCCAAACCTCCTTTTGTTATTTACATTAAATAACAAAAGGAGGTTTGGCGAAACAAAAGGAGGTTTGAGCTCAAACCTTGGTCTGAGCTCAAACCTTGCTTTGTGAATTCGGGCCAATGTGTTTGTTAAGTGTCTGGACACCCAACCCTTATCATAAAGAGAGGCAAAGAAACTGGAATAGAATAAGAACCTACAGTCACATGGACCGGAGCTGCTAACCTCCAGAACACAAAATCAGTAATCACAAGGCTCAAAATCAGTAATTTGGGGTATAAATCAGTAATTTTCTATGCGGCGCTATGAATCTAAAACAAACGGCACGCCGACACTGCACGGACGCATGATTGTCTGAAATTTTTGATGATTTTACTCACACAAAGTTGTTAAATATTGAGTTTCAGGTCATCACAACACAGTTTTCAATACTTGATATTTTTCTGTCTTTCTTAGCGAGTTTTGGATGGCCGCCATACTTCACAGCACTCGCTACGATACATCGTATTAACAAAATTAAAATAAAAAACAATTAAAATAGTTTTTATTTTTTTACTTTTTTAAATCCGTAATTTGAGACAACATTCCGTAATGGTCGTTAATTTCCGTACCAATTACGGGAGATCCGTACTAGTTGTCAGTCGAAACGATTTATATACAAGAAAGTTTAAAGAGTAGGCCTATTCTCGAATGCATGATTTAATTGAGAAACGAAAATATGAAAATCTCGTGAATAGATGAATAGCGTTATCAATAAATCTTTACGAATCGTTTGATATTAATCACTGCGTCATTTAGAAAGTTTCGGTTATTAATTAAAACATTACAGCATAACAGATTATAAAATCAATGCATCAATGAATTACTCACCAGCTCTCCAAGTCTGTCTCGCCTGCATGTGACGAGAAACTGTCTACCAACAAATTACTATACCAGGTCAGTACACGGATTCCTGATTTTCAGCAGCGATTATATGTTTCGCGTACTAAAAACTAGGTGCGTAAATCATTTAAGCAGATTTATTGGTCGATAACAGTTGTCATGTAATAGGAGGAACTAACGCTTAGACAAATAATGAAATAAGGCTTCTTATCTAATCTTCCAAGTACGTCGGTCATCGTCATATGGTTTGTTTAAAGTTTATCTTTTCTCGTTGAATTATACAATACATCAAGCTTTGTTCGATAATAATAAATTTGAATTGACAATTGGCTGCTTCATGTAGTATGTTTGATGCGTCTGCTTATTCCCTGACGATCGAACTATCATAACTAGATAACCCTTAAATTACTTGAAAGAAGCATACAATGTTTATTAAATCGTCTTATGGGAAATATTTAGAGAACCTTTAAGCATATCATGCTGCCCTACTTAAGCAAAATTAGGAAGCAAATATAGCTTGCTTGATGGCAAGCAAAGGCATATCGTCAGATATTTTATAGAAGCATTACATTTTCTCTCCTAGTATATAAACGCCGTTTTGTTTGAGTTTTCTCTCCTATAATTATAAACACATTTTCTTTTTAATGAAATTTTGTCAGAGTAAAATGAACAGGACTATTTAACTCGAATATCAAGCCATACCTTAAAACCGATTGTGTAAGTAAATGAATAGGTTTTAACAACTACAAAATAAAAATAGGAAGAATGAGAAAGCAAGTAAATGGGAAAGGCTCTAGCATGAAAAATATTATGTTTTTTCAGATACTTAATTTATAATAACCACTTTATCTGAAAACTTGAGTTTGGAGTCGTTTTGTTGTCCAGTTTTGTAGATTAATTCAGCAAATATCATCACAAAGAATTTTCTTTGCTTTATGATAACATCACCATTATACAAGACTCGTTATTATGTTGACATTATAGTGCGCCACCTTAAACCAAATAAAGTAGGTCAGTACTGTTTGCTGATAATGTGATAACTGATAAAAAGAGTCCTAATGATAATATATTATATCATAATGATATAATGGTAATTTGCTATTACACAATGTTATTATATCATTATGCTTATTTCATTATGTGAAGCTTATTCAATATCCATGGTGTCAAATCCATTGGGGACTATGACCTATTAAACGTGTGATGTAACAGAATGAATGTCAAAGTCTCACTTCCATAGATGCCTTACACTGATTGACATGACTTGATTTTAATATTTAAAAGCATTGACTCGTCAACATGCCAGTAAACGTAGCAAATCTAATTTTTGTTTCACAATGAAACTGTGTAGCATTTATTGTTGTCTTACTCACTATGTATTGCTTTACATAACTATGTAAATTTATATTATGAACATTAAACATTCGACTTATGATGAGGGCGTCAGCTCTAGCTGTGCTTATGACGACCCCTTTTTTCTATGTACGATTTTATGTGACCATATGTATTACAAATTCATGAGTAATATCATGATGCATTATTGAAAATGAAAAAATATCGAATCAAATCAATTCAAATTTTATGTGAGGGGAGCTGTTGTTGCGGGAACAAAATATATATATATTTTTTAAGGTTCATTTCTAAATGTAGCTCATTAATTTTTCAAAAGACTAAATGCAATTATTTTAATCTGTGATTATTCAAACTGTGGGTTTGGGGTGAATATGAGCGATCACCACGTGTCTACGACCCCTTCCCCTGTATTGAACGTATCTTTTGAAATATGGATCACCTTTTGTCAACTCTGTTTGTTGCTACGGCAGGCAGCCGGTGAAAACAGATTCGTTTAATCAAATTATGGAAATGCAAGGATTACTTTAAACAAACATAACTTTGTTATTCCTGGCTCATTTTTGCTGATTGAGGTGTCATATGAAAGGGCAGAAAATGAACGTTCTAGAAATGTGACTTTATGTTTGGAATTCAGATACCACCCGCCAAATGACTTTTTGGTATTATATCTTCAAATTGTTTTTAATCACTCATGCGTAAAATATGCAATTCTCGGTTTCATTTTTTTCTGGGACGCACTGTATGATGGGGGGAGGGGGGGGGGGGAGGTGGGTCCTTGCCACCGGCACCCATCCCCTCCGGTCTCCTATAGAATTAGCAAGGGGAAAACAAAACAAGTCGATGTAAAACAAAAGAGATGTAGAATTCGAAACATGCAATATTCCTAGTGTGCAATACTCTTCTCGATGATGCTCCTCATCTACATTCTGCAAACTTCCACTGAGAACAGCCAACAAAATGTCATTGCTTTGGGGGGTGGTTTCTGAACCATAGGTGCCAAAATAATAATATTTCCATTTATCTGGTAACAGGAGTTCAAGCTTACTAGCAGAATTCCACCACAAAAACATCAACGGTTAATTTTTCAACTGCATTAAGTTTTCTTCTTTGTTGTCAAACTGTATAGGCCAACTATCTACGTGAAGATATTCCAGTCATGGTCATAATCAAAACTGTCACAGAAAAAAAGTATTTGTGGATTTATATGACTTAAAATTCACATTACATTGTTTATAGTTAACCTACGATTATTTAGAAGTAAAGAAAAAAGGAGAATTGAATTAAAACACACTGAACACGACTATATAAAGATCATTGCACATTTAGTATCTATTTATTACCCTCTATGATCATCCACATAAAACAGTCCATTTTACCTAGAGTAAGCATGTAGTTTTGGTTATTTATACGATCAAAGTGTGTATTGATAATTTTACTGCGATTGACTATAAAGCAAGTGGGTCCTTAATTAAGGCAATTTGCAATTTGCGGTATACAAAATAATATCTTATTATTATTATTATAGTACTAAACATTACATGACGAAATGGGATATTCTTAAATATAAGCACAATCATAAATACAATGATGATTTTGAGAATGTTGTAAATTTAAACGAAATAATAAAACATATCACAGATTGCATGGCCAATATTTTGTTGTATAAACTATACTCTAGGCAACGAATAAAAGAATGATCGTTACATTTATTTCAGAAAGATATGAACTAGGTACAAAAAAGAATACTCATATAAAATTGTAAAGAAAACATGAAATTAATTAAAAATAGAAACATTTAGATGATAGAAATGGCCTATATAATAATAATTTCACTCCATCTTTACCTGTTTTTGAAAGAATGTCTTGTAACTTTTATTCTCCCAACATTTTGCTTATACTTTTAAGTACAAAACAGAAACAAAATTGGAAAGGGAAGGTAAAGGAAAGTCAATTGCATGTATGATTAGATAATTATTTATATTCTATTCATTATTATCATCCGGCCTGACCACTACCATCAACATGATCTACAAAGTTTGTGTCTTTCATAGAGGGCGTTGTTTTATTTTTTGTAGAAAGCGCACATTTCATGCTACATTAACTTAGTTTTCTTTTGGGAAATTACAAGTCTACAATTATAGATCCCTTCAATCTGTTACTTTATTTGGCAACTGGAAACTGTGCAAGCACTGAGTTTATTTTTTACCTCTGACATTTTTACCTCTGACATTCTTACCTCTGACATTCTTACCTCTGACAATTTTACCTCTGACATTTTTAATTCTTCTCCCTCCCCCCTTTTCATTTTTCTTTCTTTCCCCCAATAAAACAAGAAAGTTATGTTCTATCAAATATTCGTGTAATTACATTAAAATTAAAAATGATTAATTACTTCACCAAATCGAGATTGTTCCTTTTTAAGTTTAAGAAATACAAATAAAACATTATGTGAGTGGAAAGAGCACTTCTTATGTCTTTCATCGCTATGTATTGCAGTGCTGATTTGTCACTCATGTGTCATCTGTAGAATGTCATCAAACTGAGCTTCAAAGAAATTATTACTATTTTAAGACCTTATATTAATTACTCTAAAAAAACTAGATTTTAAATACCAGTTCCTTCATAATTATACAGTAACACTAACTCAGATGTAAAATCAAATTTACAATAAACCACTTCGCTAAACTAAATCGTAAGGTCACTGATTATGATAACTAATTTCAATTTATCCAGGGAGGTGTTTTTTTTTAAAACTCACATACCCTGATTCATCCATGTCTCGACATTTAGTATCATTCTTGGGAGTGGCGGGGTCCCCTTATTTCTTTTATTCTGGTAGAAGATGGTTGTTATAGACACCCTCCCGTTATTTAGATCATGTGTTTATACGTGGTGGAATCGACTTTGGTCATCTTCACGAAAAGGTAGACCGGATCGCGAATGATCATGAGGACCGTCTTCACGACGAAGAAGATGAAGCTGATTGAGACGAGGATGGCGCTATATACGAACACGGGACTGTTAGTATCATCACCGTTAGCAACCATGATACCAGCCAAGGCCCAGATGAAGGTGGGGTATACCATGAACACGTAACGGGTGTAGACATCGAAGACAAACAACTCAAACACGAAGTAGATGATGAGAATGACGGCTAGTGTAGTCAGACAGACGTAGGTGGCGACGTCACTGTTTTCAAGAAGAAGGGAATTAAATCAATGTTTAAGATAAAAGTGAGTTTTGGTAAAAAAGAAAGAAAATGATTTTTCACAGAATCACACGAAACTTACACTGAATGTTCAAGATTGCAAATAAATGTCATTTGCCAAACGATTTTGGTAGAAAATACTGGCTGAGTAATGAGCATATAGCAAGATTAGGAAATCAAGCTTAAGGTTAGTAGCCCTGACACCATTTGTGTAGTCCCATATACATCTTTCTGTGTACAGTGCTTGTTACTTTACCAAGACTGGGCCAAATTTATTATGATTTTGATGATTCCAGAACTTTGCAGTACACACCATTACTACACATGCTACATGATCACCTTTTTCTGATCCTTTCCACACATTTTCTTTTACAATGCAATCGGATGACCTACTCTACTAAACTCAACTTTATCGTTAATGTTGTGGACCTTGTGGCGACCTTTTAGAGAAGGCCATTTATGTTTGTTCCCTGATAGCGTTTGTTTGGAGCCAGAAGGGCATTCATATACTTTAACACAGAATTAACGATTTTCTGGCTCTGAACATGATGAACAGATGATAAACAAAACTGCACTATCATTACTTCATAAAAGCTTAAACTAAGGGCGTGTTGAGTGTGTCTACTTCATAATACTTGTATTCCTTGAGATTATTAATATGCTTCATGTTTGTATCATAGTCATAGTCAATTGTACTTTCTTTTTGTAAAGGTATATCAGGAATTTCGTCCTTCTTTAAAATCCCATAACGTTATTAATTAAAATGTAACAACACCAATTATTAGAATCAAATTATGAATTTTCTTTATATTTAATGTGATCGATAGTCCATATACAATGTACTACGGACTACGGACATATATTAGGTATAATATTACATGGAAATCTTTGAAGTAGTCGATAACGTATGGGAAAAATTGCCCAAATAAGCATTTCTTTCGATCTATCTCACCAGTCTGTCAATTATAAATCCTTATTACCTCGGTAGTCTTGCTACGTATATGAGTGTGACCGAGAGGTTGACGAGCGAGGCAGCCGTAGTCCAGGCAGCGTACATTGCTAGGCCATTATGTACCAAGACTCGATAGGCCCAAAGATCAGACCTGCCAAACAAAAATGTTTGATTGTTGCAATTAAATGGTTAATCATTATCAAAGCACAACATCATGACACAGAAATAGCTCATATCAAAAACTCGTTTTAAGAACATTCTTAAGGCCTCAAGTAGCTGTCATGTAAAGTTCTTTGCTAGACTCAAGTGTCCACGCACACACCTTTAATATCAAGGGTGTTATCTTGAAGAACGGTGTCATACACAGTAATTTTGAAGGCAAGTTTGCCGACAGATTTTGCCAATTTTCTATTGAGTTTTTAAAATAAATCTTATTGATTCCCCCAAAATGATCATTCGAGAACCACAATAGTGGCTTTTCAGATTTAAATTAGAGAGTGCATTGCGTCACACCGTCCCGCACCCAGTCTCCACCCCCTCCCAGCCCCCCTACCACTACTGCCCTCTCGTCAATTTAAAAGACCCAAAACAAAAAGTATTGCTTTTGGACGGTGTTGCACAGTGACGCATTTAAGGGAAGCCATAGGTGTCTTTGTGCCTTGAGAGTTTTTTTTTCAGGATGTTTTGCATGTTGGAGGGTTGGTGCAGTGAAAGGGGTGTAATAAGTAGCATTTCATACAGAAATTGTACATTTTTTTCATCAACCTTCAACAATATTACCAAGTCACTTTAAGGAATCGATCAGATCATTTTTTTTCAAGGGAAGTGATACAAAAAAAAAAAGCAAACATACTCTGCATAGTCTTTGAAGTCTGTGAGATACTGGTAGACACTGGAGAGACTGATATACAACCCTACATACAGGGTGAGTACGATCAGACATAGGGCTAGGGTTGATCTAGTCAGGTACTCTCGATCCCACAAGACCAACCAGAGCATATTGGCGACATTATTGATCATGAAGCTATTAAGGAACATGACGGTGGTAGCTGGAGGGTTAAGGAAGACCGGTCCGCGGCTGTTGGTACGACATAAGGTCGTCAAGACATAGATGATCCATGCGAAGTTCCATAGGTAGATCAGACCCCATATGCTGAAGGTATAGCCGGCAGGTGTGACAGGGGTCGGGTACTTGTTCGAGAGGTTAGCTACTGAACTCCTAAACCATCCTGAGTGGAGGAAAGAGAGAGACACAACAGTTAAAGTTGTAAAATCAGAGAAAATGAGAAACTGATTGTTTGCAAGGGTAATCAACGAAATGATTAATAACAGTCTGAAATGTCCTGCTGGTATTTTATTTTTTATTACATTTCTCTTCAATGTATTCCCTGGTGAGTCATTTTCTCGATTTAAGTACTTCAAGTTTAGTTTCATAATATACCTGGCAGGAATTAATTCCTTAAAATGCTGGAGCGCTGTAATGGCAGCTAGGCTAAAGCCGAGGCAATAATTAATGCGCCTCGGAATAGAATTTCTAGATGGACGGCGCTATAGAAATGCCTATAATTATTATTATTATTATTATTATTATTACAAAATTAGTGTTTTTCATATGAATGTTGTCGAGTAGCAAGACGAAGATATGGGATTCAATTTCGAGGTTGACAACCCCCCCCCCCCTCCTCATCCCTGAATCAACGGTGTGACCCATCATGGTCCTACTGAGACTGTTATCCGTGTTTGCTAAAAGGGGCCTCACATAATATCTCAGATTGTAGAAAAGTTTGCTTATCTTTGGGAAGAGGCCACGAAAGCTCCTCCCAATCCCGGCATCATACGGCTCTGCACTTCTCCCTAATTAACAAATATTATCTAGATATGCCGATCTGGACTTCACTATGACAGGGGTTCGACAAGTGTAACATTAATTGATCCTGTTCAATAACGCTCAGATTGAAGGGTTAGCTGAGCAACAGGGTTTCTGTATCTGGTGTAATGTAAAACAAGTTCGGTATCATGAGGATGAAATATATATTTATAATTCACTTGGTATGTGTAGACAAATTTTCATTAAGTGGAAGTGAATTCGACATCTGTTCGTATAAAACAAAAGGAAAGAACCACCTTGTAACCAAGTGAGTCAAACATATGTAAATGTATGATTGTTTCTTTGTTATTTTGAATTTATCCAATAAAGAAGCTTGAGCTATACCTTGTTTGGCGTTCAGCAATAAGGGATAGAGCAACGTCGATCTGGCGCTGCTCAGTGGCTGCCGTGCTCACGATCAATTGGGCAAAAAGAATTATCATTTTCGGTTTAACTTAATACAAATTTTGAGTGGACTTTAAAAGATTATTATTATTATTATTATTATCTTACCTAATGACATCGGGCTATCAGGTCCAATAGCAGCCTGAAAGTTAACAAACTGCAGGAAAAGGAAGATGACAAGGGTGCAAAACGTAGCCACCACAACAGACTCCATCTTGAATTCAGCTATAAATAGAAGACAAATCAAAGTCTTACGAAGAAGGAAATGCCAAGTGGTGGTGGTTATTTTACCTGACTGCTAAGAAAGCATTAATGCTTGTAAGTAAGCAACTAGACGGCCGACGGCTTTAGGTCCTCTCCGAGGGACCTGGCAATGAGGATCGCCTTGGTTTCGAACCCGGGTCACCGGATTACGAGACCACTGCTCTACCGCGTCTCCTCAAAGTGATACTACACTGAAAAATTGTTTACACAAGCCCCAGTCAAATCCTTCTTTAATTAATGGTCAATTAAGAGAATTTGTTGTATTATAACACCACAACATTGTATAATTTGAGGTTTCACGTTGCATGTACTGTCATTTTGCATCTATGTCGATAGGTATGAAATAATAATGTATTAAATGGTTATTGGATGTATTTGCGAACAACTGACTTTATGTAAACTATATCAGCCTTACTTGCGGGACTGCCCAGGTACACCCCCCCCCCCCACCTCTACGGAGGAGATCGCACCTCCTCTTTATCAATTTCTGGATACGCCCTTGTCTTAAAATTATTACTGGCTAAAACCATTCTTTAGGGCAATATACTCCTTCAATTTCATTATTCTTCAAGTACGGCCCGCAACGTTTTTTTAAAATAATAATGATAATAACCTGTATTGTTTACCAATGGCAGCCTCATCAGTATTAATACTGTTCTCCCTCAGGGCCCTATGATCACACTACAACATGTATTACCCTGGCTAAAAATAGATATCACACTAAAAGGGATTTCACAATAAATTGGTTATATCACCCTATAAAATAAAGTGACGAAGTATACAATGCATTATAGTCATAATAATGTTAAAGTTGGTTAGGTGCGAAATAACTATTATGGACCTAACTGTAAGGACCATGGAAATAACATTTTAATTCGGATGCATTGACGTGCTATAATAAGCCATGTTAAAGAAACAATAATGACCAATTATGCATGATAGTTAATACTACTGATTCAATAGGAATAAATAAAATAGACACAAATTATTCCTCCATTCATCATTTTAACTCACTAACTGTGTATAAAAGAAGATGAACAAAAAATCATCTATTTTCCATATGCATGTACATGTACCACTAACTTACTTGTAAAGATACAAAAACACGATAGCTCTACTTACCTTCAGCAGTTGACTCCAAACAATCAGCTTATAATTAATGCTGTTAATCTTTGACTTGGTCTTTACACGTAATACTGCATTCATTGTTTGCTAATACCCATTACAAGCACGTGACCCTTGACAAACGTGACCAGACAATACATACACTCACCTTTACGTAAACTAAATAGAAAAAAGAAAGAAAAAACGTTTCATAAGCCGAAAATTTTGCCGCCGCCACCCCCGGGCCCTGCCCTTTCCTCATTTCGTCTCATGCTGTATTTCTCTGTGTTTCGCCACCCGCCCCCTCTCTCTCTCTCTCTCTCTCTCTCCCTCACCCTCTCTCTTTTCTCTTTCTCTATTCTTCTCTCTCTTGCTCTTTGTTTCTCTCCCTTACCCTCTCTCTCTCTTTCTTTTCTCTCTCTTTCTCTGTTTTTCTCCCCTTCCCCCTTTCTTTCTCTACAAATCCTAGCTCTCATCTCTCTTTCCCTTTCCCCCTTTATTTCTTCATGCATGCATCCTCTCTCTCTCTGTCTCTCTCTCTCTTCCTCCTCACCCCTCTCTTTGTGCTCTATTTTCTCCCCTCTGTCTCCTTTTCATATTTTGTGTACTCCCATTTTCTCTTTCGACCAAGCACTCGGTCTTCAAAATGGACTTTGATCTCATATTATCCAACTGATCTGAATCACAAACTAAATAAAAAACCGTGCCAACAATCGCCCGGATGAAGGAATGTTGTAAATCTTTAATGAAAATCAGTTTCATAATCTATTGAGAGACATGAATTTGGACCTCGTACCTAGCTAGCCAAGCTCCTCATTGCATCAGCAAATGCCTAAAAGGTCTCTTTCATGTTTGGTAGATAATTATTGCCTGCTGCAGCCGTTTGTTTTCTCTATTTTGTTTTCTCTATTTTGTTTCTCTATTTTGTTTCTCTATTTTGTTTTCTCTATTTTGTTTCTCTATTTTGTTTCTCTATTTTGTTTTCTCTATTTTGTTTCTCTATTTTGTTTTCTCTATTTTGTTTCTCTATTTTGTTTTCTCTATTTTGTTTCTCTATTTTGTTTTCTCTATTTTGTTTTCTCTATTTTGTTTCTCTATTTTGTTTTCTCTATTTTGTTTTCTCTATTTTGTTTCTCTATTTTGTTTTCTCTATTTTGTTTTGTCTCTTGTTTACTTGTTTTCTTTATTTGTTCGCTCTTGTGAAATCTTTATCTGTCTGGTATTTTGTATTCAATAAAAACCGAAAGAAAACAAAAAGCGAACATTTCTCTCTCTCTCTCTCTCTCTCTCTCTCTCTCTCTCTGGGGGCTTCAACACACAATTTATTAAATTAAAAATATTACTGACTGCATATACATGTATTTGCTTTTTTGTTGTTGTTGAATATAACCACTCAAACAAATACAGAGTGACATTAGATTCTATCCATCAGCATGTCCAGGCAAAATGAACACTATAAATTATATATGCTTCAAGAGTATTGCGATAAACGTAATACGTGTATACATTTATATTACTACCCCCCCCCCCCCCCACACACACACACACAAACACGAGCGTGCGTGCAAATCGTGAACATTGTCATACATGCACTTGTCTTTTAAAAGCATTAGTTTGAATCAGATTGCAAAAAGAAAATCAACAATTTGATAACTATATCGTCGTTACCAATCCTCTTTTGTTTTTAAATTACCGTTCAAAATAATACCTTGTACAAATTTGTCTTTTAAACTATATCAAAATCGCATGTACATGTAGAACAATGTTATCGCTCTTAGAGGCTCGTATATTAACTTCGTTATACAAATCTGTTTGATCTGCAACTACTATATCCAAGGCCCGAAAAGAGACGTTTGATTAATATGCTGATTGTTTTAAGTTGTTTTCCCCTCCCTACATCGCATTACTGATATAGTGTAAAGTAAATCAACTTTAATCTGCTTTTTGTAGAATATTTGGCTCAGAATCTTATCGACAATTAAACATCCAGCTTGATAAGATAAAGGAATTAAGTCAGAGCTTCAAACTTACATGATACTACCTTGTACATTAGTAGAAGCAGTCTTCATTTGAACTATATTCTTTCGACCATCTTCGCCCTGCTGGCTGCAAAGTGTGCAGATTTTATATAGTTTCCTGATAGTTCCGAGGTAAGTCTTGGCGCGGGTGTTAATCATGATATTGGCAACTTGGTATTTTATTCTTCAAACAGTGATTTCTATCATTTTTAGTTTATCTAAGATTCATTATTGTTTCATTATGTCTGCATTTCCCTGCCATCTTCAGTTTTTTTACAATTCCTCTCAACATTAACATATCATTTGGTTTTCTGTTATTTCGAAATCAGTTTTCATTGCTGATTATTATATTAATTGATTCATTTCATTTTTTAAAAAGACAAACTGACATAGTGTCTTTTACGGAATAAACTCCCCAACAATATTACAAAATAGTTCAGCTCTTTCCAGATTTTAAAAGCTAAGCAGGGAAATCTTAATTTTTTTGTAATGTGCTCTTGATATTCTTGTTCGCTTTCTTTTCAACTGCCCTCATAATTATAAACATGTAGATATAGACTTTTGCTGCTGCTGCAAGAAGTGTACTTCTCTTTTTTCCTTGTTTATATTAATGTTCGATATTTTTTGTGGGTATAAGTATACTTGATCTGTTTATGTATTTCAATTTGGTGGCCCCTTTTTAGAAGCCCTGCTTTCTCCGGGGTCACCAAACCATCATTGTGTTCTTCTAAATTCTTGATGTAACTTATTTTGATTGTATTGTGATGGTTGAACAAATAAATGAATTGAACTGACTTGAATAGTGGCTTCCGTAGTACGACCTTCTTCATCCATTGTAATAACCGATGACCGATCGATGTTGCTTCCTCCTTCTCCTCTTCCTCCAGTAATTAACCGATCAAGATGGATGTTGTACCTCCACTCACCCTCCTGGTAACCACTGGATACATCCTCACTCTCTTCTTCAACTTTCAAGCTGGTATTGGTCCAAATTCGGACTTGTCACTAGGTAAGATGCTTTACAGTCATATTACCATTCTCGTAACATTTCTGACCATTTCGTGTTATTTTGACGAAAGAGAACGCCATGGTATTGAACCAGAATGTGACGATTTCCTGTCAGATATATGCAACCAATCGTCTTTATTTTGTATCCCAACTATAGTTCTGGTCATGCGTTTGCATTATGAAAGAAATGATGTGTAATCGATCAGAAAAGGTTGATCATGTAGCATATGTATTGGGGTGTACTGAACGGTTCTGGAATCATCAAAAGGATAAGAAATTTGGCCGAGTCCTGGTAAAAGCAACACGCACTATACACATACAATATCCTACGGGACTACACAAACATGTAGCATGAAAATGAGGCCCACATTGTTAAGCTGTTTACATGTCATATTTAGAATATGAAGGCATTTGAAGAGCCATGCTTTTCAGGGAACCTTTTTTCTCTGATGTTCTTCCACATTTGCATAATAACAATGAAAATGCTCACAAATTATTTTTCACCTCTCCCCAGAACTCAACCTTCTCTTTAACCCTCACAAGGCTGTTGCCGTAATCATTTTACCCCTTTCTAAAGATATACCTCCTAACGGCAGTGTTCCGATTTGTTCTTACATTTATTTAATATGTTGTATTTAGTGTCGTATCCAGCAGTTAGTCAAAAAAGGAAGCTAGATGTATCATGGGGTGGTAGCTGCCCTGTGAACTTTATAGAAAGATGGTATGCACACCGCGGCCAGAAAACGTTGACATTTGAAATCAGAAAACCATTAGCCTGTGATCTGAATTAAATATTAGTACTACTATACTGTAACACACATTGGTATTTTCTTCTCTAACCTTGCCATGGGTGGGGGGGGGGGGGGGGTGGCATACACTTTATTTACTCCATTGGATATACTAAGTGTTAGGCGCTATATAAGCACTGTAATTATTATTATTATTACTTTTCAAATTGATTTAACATCAGATTAATACCGAGTCAGACTACATGACTAAAAAGCACAGTTGCTTAATTGTGAGATACATTCAGTGGATGAGAGCAATTTTGCAGTTTTACAGCGCATGGCCTTAATTGTTTTTATCATATATAGGACTATGATGTATTTCTAAAAATCATTGGTTTTTATAGTTTTCCTATTTCAAACTATAAAACACTTTAGTGCATATTGTCACGTTATCCACGAAGATTGCATTGAATTGTATGAATAGGCCTATATATATATATGCACTTCTTTGAGAGATGACAACTTGTCACTACAACCCTTTAGGAATTTTATTTGTCATATGTTATATATATTTAAAGGTGTTGTAACGATTCAAGATCTAATTGCATATGTTTCATCACTTTTGTGTGTTCATTCATTAAACTGTTGCAACTTGGTTGCAACTTGTCTTTGATAAAACATTTTTTTTTTTTTTTTTTCATATTTTTCCCTCCACAGGGATTTTATTGATTTTCATTTGAAACACAAACAAAAATATATATTCAAGGTAATTTACATAATAACATAAATAAAATAAAATTGGCTTTTCAAGATACAAGTATTGATGAACTGTTGAGTTAACACAAAATAACAAATCAATAATTCATTTCTAACACTCATGGAAAGAAAAACAAATACAGAAAAAATATAATTTTAAGTAAACAAATTCCTGAATTGAAACCATTTTCTTGTGAATTTATTATTTCTACAATTCGAATTTGCAATATACTTTTCGTTTTTGAAGTAATTTATAATCGAAACTCTAATATTATCAAAGTCGGGCAATTGTTTCTTTATTTTGCAAGTATACACCATCTGTCGCACCACAATCAGTATACAATTCAATGCATAATTATTTGAACCTTTTAAACCAAATAATTTATCTTGTAATGAAAATGTTAATTTATTTCCGGTTCCAGTATTAATCCAGTGTTCTAACCTACCCCAAATATTTTTAACATGCGTACAATCACATAGCAGATGTATAACTGTTTCAATCTGTTCATTACAAAATGTACATTCTTTTCTTGGGACTAAATTCATTTTAAACAGTAGATCGTTCGTATATAATATGCGTTGCAAGACTTTAAACTGAAACCATCGTAAGCCCACATCAATAGTACAATTAAATCCAATAGAACAATATGTTTCCCAACTCTTATCATTCAGGTCGAAAATGCATTTCCATTTAAGAAAACTTTTACATTGTCCTTTTCTTCTTTTTAATAAAATTGCATATATATGTGAACATCCTTTAATACGTTTCATAACAAATGCCATTGTATCTGGGAAAAGAGGTTGTGGCACCTTGTTAAAAATAGTACAATTGTTAAACCCTTGTCTAATTGCATCGCATAATCCACGATAAAAAAGAAAATTTATTTGAATATTATACTTTTCTTGAAAGTGTTCCAAAGAGAAAAAATCACCATTTGTGTCTAAAATATCGTTAACAAAACGAACTCCCTTTTGACACAATTTTTTATTATATATTGAGCTATTGCCTATTTTAATGTAATCATTATTCCATAAGGGTTGGCAAGAAATGTTATCATAATGCATGGACAAGAGCGTACTATAAGCCATGAACATTTCTTTCCAAAAAATGTTCTTTGTTTTACCTGCCAGTTCCCGAAAATAATTGTTTCCCATATATAATTTTAAATCTTGCCGTTCAGGCAAGAAAGATTGCAAAAGACAGAGGATATTGCTATCTATTGAGCCAATTACTAATCTCTTAATCCAGGATATTTTTAATGATTGGCAATGTGTGTATATATCTATCATTTTAACCCCTCCGTCTGAGTAACTTTGTGACATTTGATTTCTACTTATTTTATCAGGTTTCTCCCCCCATATAAATCTATAAAAGTGAGCATTTATATCTTTCAAAAGATTTTCACCAGGATAAGGGAGGGACAAAAAAAGGTAGTTTAATTTGGATACCAACAATGACTTGACAACAGTGATTCTTCCAAGAACAGTTAAGTATCGTCTTAACCACGATGTCATTTGACTTTTTATTTCTTTAAATTTTTCATTATAATTGTGAATTATCAATTTGGGCAAATCCGTACAAAAGTCTATACCTAAATATCTGAAATAATCATCAAACGCCCAATTTAGATTTCTATTCAAAAGAACACCATCTTTCTTGTTTTTAAATCCTCCAATCCAAATCGCATGTGTCTTCTGTATATTAACTTTTAAACCAGACATTGCATTATATTTATCTAAAATGTTTAATGCACTGTTTAATTCCATTACTGACCCGTTCAATGTTAGAAGAGTATCATCTGCATATTGAATTATTTTAAGTTGTCTACCAGGTAAGCTCAAACCAACAATGGAATCGGAATTTCTAAACAAGAGACCTAGTATTTCGGCGCATAACAGAAAGATAAGAGCTGACATGGGATCTCCTTGACGACAACCTCGCTCTATTGAAAATCTTGGAGACAGGTGTCCATTGATTAATACACAGGATTGAGCATTTTCATAGAATACATTAACCCATTTTACAATAGAGGGACCAAACTTGAAAAAGTGCAATACTTTTCTAATGAAATCATGAGAAATAGAATCAAATGCTTTTTCAAAATCTATAAGCAGCAATAAACCAGGAATGTCATTGATATCAGTATACAATAATAAATCATATAACAAACGGATATTCTCTCCAATGAAGCGCCCTGACATAAAGCCTTTCTGGTTTTCATGTATAAGAAAAGGAAGTACGTTCTTTAATCTGTTTGCTATACAAGAGGAACCTAATTTATACACCACGTTCAATAAAGATATGGTTCTCCAATTTTTCAAATAATGTCTATCTTTTTTTCCTTTGGGAATTAAAGTGATGACTCCTAACTTCTGTGTATAGGACATTCCGGATGAATATGCAGAGTTCAAATATCTCACTAAAAATATGTGTAATTCTTTCCAAAAGTGTTTGAAAAATTCGACGGTGTATCCATCTAGACCAGGTGATTTATTATTTTTCATATTTATAAGTGCTTGATGAACTTCATCGATGGAGAGTTCTCCTTCGAGCTTCTGTGACATTGAAGCGGTTAATTTACTTATATCTGGATCATTTAATATTGTATTTAAGTCTACATTAACAACAGGATTATTTTTATACAATTTAGAGTAGAATAATACAACTTCTGATATAATATCATCATGCGATGTTATCTCCTTGTTTTCAGTAGTGACCAATTTGCATATACGTTTATTCACAGCATTTCTTTTTTCTAAATTCAAAAAATATTTTGATGGTTTCTCGCCATATTCCATCCATTTAATTTTAGACCTCATCTTTATTCCTTCCATTTTTTCTTTTCTTAGTGATTCTAACTGAACTTTCTTTTCATTTAATATGACTAAAGCTCTATTTTTGTCCGTTTGTGATATCAATGCCTTCTCCAAAGCTATAATTTCTTTCTCTAAATCATATTCTAAATTTACCAATCTTTTTTTCTTTCTGGCCGAGTATAAAATTGTTTCACCTCTAATTATGGTCAACAATGTATCAAAAAATAACTGATCATTTACAGTAAATTCATATTGTGTATCTTGTCCTTCTACCTCAAATCTATTTGCATTGTTATTATATGGGACAGAATAGGTCTCAATCGTTTGATGAATGACACCTTTAATTTTTTCCACATAACTATCATCCCTTAACAACGAATTATTGAATTTCCAGTAACCTCGACCTACCATACAATGATTTAAATTCAAAGATAGCTTGACCAGGGAATGATCGGATCTGTACCCAGGTAAAATTTCTATTTTATTAACGAGTGACAGTAGTTCAGTGGAGACCAAAAAATAATCCAATCTAGCCGCCTTAAAGGGAGTAGGTTGCCGCCATGTAAACATTTTTTCCAGGACATGTAATTCTCTCCATGGGTCTATCAAATCTAAATCATTCTTCATTTGATCGACTTTTTTCTTGGCATTAGGATTATTAAGGCGAATATAATTATATGTATCTTTATCAAAATCTTGAACCAAGTTCCAATCTCCGCATAAAATTGTTAATGGATTATCAAAATCCAAAGCAAGTCTTTCAATATCTGCATAAAAACTAACACTATCGTGATTAGGACCATACAAGGATATTAATGTTATGTCATAGCTATATATCTGTAGGCCTAACGCAACAAAATTCCCTTCTTTTGATCGCTCAATCTTATTTACATTAAATTGCACCCCTTCCCCAAACAAAATAGCAACACCTCTGGCATTTGACGCTTTATGGCTGAAAAAACAATTATCTCCCCAAAATCGTTTTATAGAAGCTTCTTCCTCAGCTACAAAATGTGTATCTTGCAAGCAACATATTTGGAACTTTTTTAATTTAACAAATTCTAAAACATCATTTCTTTTTTCGCGATTTCCCAAACCTCGACAGTTCAAAGAAATTATATTGAAACTAGCCATTGAATATTAACTTTACCTCGGTACTATGAAAATCAAATCCTGTGGAGTTTTTCTTTTGTAACATTAAACAAAGAACACTGACAGCACTAAGCACTAGTCCACCGAAACAGCTTACACTGCAACACCTATGACAATTACAGCGATGTCTAGCACAAACGAAACTACAAAACAAAAACACATATGTCTCTGTTAGCGAGACAAGACGCAATACCAAGAAAGCCACAGGTGACCACATATTTGCTGTGGATCCCCGAAACCCCACCAATCCAACTAAGAGGGGAAAATGTATCGAACGTTTCTCCCTTGAAAAGAAGGCACACCGACTTAAATCACACACATTCCTGCTTATTGTATGATAACTTTTGTCATGTCCGGGAAATGTATACACTTAATTATTTTACATATTTGATAAAACATATTTGATAAAACATTGTTATATTATTTTTCACCTGAAGTCAATTAAAATGGATCGTAAAATTGAAAATGATTTGTTATATTATATTTTTTTTCATGTGATGTTAACTTAAATAAATTGTGAAATTGTGAACATGCATGCATTAATAAATGAAATAAAATGTTATCATTTACTACCAACAGGCCTTTTTCGGAGCTCGATCGGCAACCTTTCCAACCTCTACCCCACACCCGTAACACCGGCAGGGTACACCTTCGCTATCTGGGGTCTCATCTACTCCTGGTTTGCATCATGGCTAGTCTACGTCATCACGACCCTGTTCAGAACCAATGATAAGGGTCCGGTCTATCTTAACCCTCCCACTACCAGTCCAGCATTCCTTATAGCAGTCTTTCTCAATCTTACATTCAATGTCACATGGTTATTCGCCTTCGACAGGACTACTTTCATCCTGAGCCAAGTCGCGCTAGTTGGCATCACCGTAACGCTGTATATAGCTGTCTCCATAGCAACTAGCAGGGTGTATGAATATCTCTTCGTCTTCAAGGAGTACGGAGTGTAAGCATATTTTCAGGATTTTTATATTTCATTTTATTGATTTCATAGAAATGGTATAAAAAGATGTTTTTCGATGTTATAGTTTATTAAGTAGCACTTGGAATGTCTTAACGTCTGGCTATAAACTTAAGCCTATACCTTCGAACTATTAATAGGCATATGTATATTAAGATTGACATTATACAACGGTCATGAAAATCTAAATCGTTATTAAAGTCCTATAAAAGACATCATAAGTGTCATTGTCATTATCATCGCCATCATCATCCCCATCATCATCATTTTATCTTTACCATCACCATAAACTTATTTTTATTTGAAGTTGGATATTGTGAGAAATTCGTTGAATATGTGAGATGAAAATAAAATAAAAATTGATTAAGTTGTAACTTGCCTTTTAATTACAAGATAAAAATGGTTTATATGTTAGATTCGACCTGTGGGCAAATCGCGTGTTGGTGCAGAATGGACTCGCCCTCTACGCTACATGGACTACGGTCGCAACCAAAGTAAACCTGTCTATCATGCTCATATACACGTTCGGAGTGGATAAGTAAGTATATTTGCAGTGGTGTATCCAGTCACTCAGTGGTTGTTACCTATCATTTAATAGATAAAAATGATGAATCATTAACCGTATAATCATGTAAACATTAACCAATGTATAAAGGAAAGACGAATTAAGTGAATAGTCGTGGCGGCAGTGGCGTACGCAGGATTTTTTCAAGGGGGGGGGAGGTTCGGCCCCCTAACCCCTCCCCCCCCCCCCCCCCTCCGTACGCGCCTGCGTGGCGGCGTCGGGGTATCTAAGATTTTGCTCCAGTTATTGATAGTTTATATAAACTGTATTATTAACGGATCCAAAAAAAAATTCTTCTGTTTTATAGGGAAACAACGACATATATATGTTTTGCGGTCCTCGCCACCGAGCTCGTCACCTACTTCCTCCTCGATTGTTTCGTCTACGATCGCTACTTTCGATATATTCTGATCGTGTACCCTGCAGCGCTGTGGTCATTGGGTGGAATACTTGTCGCTAACGTGAGAGATCCTACCAGTCCACAGGCGGTCATCGGATCAACACTCTTCGCTATCGTCTTCGTCTTCTTCGTCATTAAAACGATCCTCGTCATCATTCGCAACCCCGTATACGTCATTGCAAAACAGGAGAAAGCTGATGGTATCGCCTACTCAAGAATGGTTTAGTTATTCATCAAAGAAATTGTATTTCTGCCTTATTATTGTTATGTTTCTATGTTCTCAATACGCCGTGCATTTTCCGTGCAGGAAATAATCATATTATTTCTTTATAATCATTATGATTAAATTTAAATTCATCATATCATATTGTCGTCATTCTATCTTTAACAAAATATTTGCACTGTCATGATTTGTAGATGCCATTTTTAGAAATATCTCTTATTAGTAATCATCTCTCATAATAGGTGACAACTTTCTGAAAATTTGTATAAGAAATGAAAATACATGTATCTTTAGTACTTCACCTAGTTTTGTTTTATGCAAAGGATTCTGGTACATGTAAATTAAGTTTATTCAATCAACAAACTTGATGTAAAAATTGACCTATTGTAGAGGACATTAATATGCTCTTTCAATTTTTTTCCTTCTAGCCATCATCGTCATCAATTAATACTAAGTCCTTATCATTACAAATATGAATACTATTCGCTCATCTTTCAAAAGCAAATAAATATTTTCTCAAACATACATCCAAACAATCTACCCTCATTTTTTAGTATTTAGGTTGACGTTTTAATTTCGACAATAATAACGATGAGTTTAATCATTTAATCATTTAATGTGGTGATTATATATCAGATGAGTTTCGAAGTGTTACAATGAAAAATACATTAATATTTTTATAATGCGATGAAACTGTTGATGCCGATGTTGGAGTTGATAAGGATGATGTTTTTGATGATGATGACGATAATGATGAGGACGTTGATATAGTCGATCTTGATCATGCTGATGTCATTGATGATAATGTTGATGGTTTTGATGATGATGATGATGATGACGATGATGAGAATGACGACGATGATGACAATGATGATTATGATGCAGTGATGATAGCGATGAAGAAGATGATGATAAAGATGATGATGATAGCTATGGGTACAGGGACCGCTCGTAGAACAACAGATCTTATAGGTTCGAATCAAGTCAAGGCGGATGACAAAAGCCTGCGTTGAGTATAAAGGTTTCGTCCCACTCTTACTGCAATACCAGTTCACGGTTAGCACATGTCCCAATCGACCCCGAGTATCCACAGATCTTCAAAACATGAAGAGGTCTCACGTTGTACATTTTATAATAAACACTACTTCACCGATGGAGGTGCTACATAAATAGCCTTTGTTTCCCCTTTTCAAAGAATACTCCCACCTGTGTAACATGGAGTGCACTGCTTGTGCATAAATGAATAATGATTACATGTTTTTCATGAGCACGCATCCAGTATTTTGTCTCCGTGTATTTCACAATTTGGTCTGCAAATTACATTTATCTGCTCTTGCTCAGGCTTGCAAATGTTAAAAACATGTCTGAGATGTAATCATTAAAGGGCCACTCTAACCCAACTAACATAGCCTTTCAAAACATTAATATAACTCTACTTATTAATATTCCAGCTTCTCATTTTTTAGAAAATCTCTAAATTGACTAAAAATTGATAATAACCATCCATTTTTCACAGATCTCACGCTTGCTGGGCAACGCCCCTCGAAAAAGGGTAATACGGTCACGTAGCTTGATGACGCATTGCGGGCATGTCCGATTTGTCCTTAAACTAAGGATCTTACGATCTCATTGTAATTCATAAATGAAACGTACTGGTATTATCAAGCGCATACTATTTTTCGGATAATGTCTTTTTTCTTCCAATTAATATCATAGTTTGCCTTTTTAAAGACATTTTAATGCCTAAATCACCATCCCTTTCACCAGAGAGGCGCCTGCGGTGACGTCATGAACAGTTGCGCAATACAGCTCCGAAACTGGGATTTTTTCTGAGGGTTCTGAGTCGTCATTTTTAAAGCTAGATTCCAGAATTATTGATGATTTCTAAGAAAAATCATTGTCATGTTCGGAATCTCCGTCAAAAATTATTCTGCATGTCTTTTTCCCCCATTTTTTAAAGCCCGTTTTGGTAAGAGTGGCCCTTTAAACAACATTAGAAAACGGCCAGAGTAAAATTTGGGGCCAATATAAGAACCCGACTTAAGAACATTTTAATAATCTCAAGTGGGTCAGCATTAAAAATAAGTGGAATTATTTCAAATGCAAAAAGGTTTATTCTGTTTTTGAAAATCAAACTCCGGTCTATATCTTACAAATGTTTCGAAAAACCCAATCTGTACATAAAATTAGAACGCGTAGTGCACAAAACGCAGGACTAATCTTACCCAAAATAAGAACACAGATGGGAAAACAAAGTTTTTCATTTAATGGTGCGGCTCTCTGGAATAGTTAACCTAATTTTGAGAGAAATGCGCCATCATATTCTTCATTTACTATTTTGTTTTTGGCGTTATGATAATCTTAGTCATTGCACTGGTCCATTGTTTTTTTCTTTTGTTCGAAAATGTCTATTGTTTATATCAATATGTTTGTAAATTTTGTATGGCTCTATGCTTTGCCCTTATTTCACCCCTACAATGTTTACCACGGAGCAACAAGAAATGAAATATAAAGGTATAATGGCCTCGGAACTCAAAATACGAATTTGCATATTATGACGTCAGAATATTTATGGAAAATAGATTGTAAATATTGAACGATTTTCTTGCAAATGTTGATATGTTGTAGCCGTGACAATTCTCAACAGCCCACCTAATTCGTCCCAATGACGAATTAAATTTCTCGTTTCTCTCTCTTTCCGATTTCACTTTCTGATCGGCGTATTTCCCTCCACCAAAGAATTATTCATCACTAATTCATCACTGAAAGACTCATAACAGTCCGACACGGATAACTCTTAAAGAAAAAAAATTTAATGATTTTTTTTGTTTTTACAGGAAACATGCAAAACTTAAAACTACCCTAATCATTAATTTGTAAAATGCAGAAAGAAAAAAAAAAAAACGTGATCTTCTATATTAAATTAGAAAACAAATGTACAAGTATTAACCCTAATAAGGCCGGGGGGCATTATGCCCCCCCCCCCGATTTTTCTGATTGTTCGGGAACGCATACGAATGGCGCCCCGCCGCTCGCCGAATTTTTTCTTTCGAGTCTTGCGTATGTTTTAACACAATTTTTTGAAAATCGGACGTACAGTTACAAAGTTACGTGACCTTTTGTCTTTGCATGTCAGCCCAAAAATCGCTAATTTTCGTGATTTGTGTACTAAACATACGGAAATATCATTTTTTTCTAAAAAGAGATAAAACATTGGTTATTAAGTCTTGTTTAAAGTTTAGGTGTTTGTTTTGGGAGTCAAAATAGTTGATTTGTAGTTAGAAATGAAATAAAACAACAAAAACAATAAAATACATAAGTTGAAAAACAATGAAATATGATAAAAAAATTATCAAAACAAGCGATAACATAAGGAATAACCTAGCTCTTCCAAATTTTTGTTGTTGTATTATTGTTTCAAATGGTCTAACGAATACATGTAGTAAAAAAGAATGTTAGATATAAAGAATATATGATTTATGGGTAAAAGGTTAATTTTATGATCTTATTTGCATAATTTACCATAAATATGCAAATGAGTGAATTTTATCAAAAAATTAAATTCACCATAGTATTCTATACACTTCACTTGACATGCGTGCAAATTTTGGCGACGATCGGCTGTTTCACGGCCGAGATCTTAGGGGGGGGGGGCCGTAATGGCCCCACGGTCGTATTAAGACCTCAAATAGCCTGGCCTTTTTAGGGTTAAATATAGTCCTATAATATTGCATCGAGTAGAATTAGATCACCACACATTATTACAATTTTCTAATTGGCCCTTATGCACAAAGGGGACTAAATAAATGAGACTTACGTTAGTTTACTGATTTAAGGAGCGCTGTTTATCATTATTTCATACAAACCATTCTCAAGTTTTTAATACAATGAATAAATAATAGGAATCCATTTATTTAGTAAAAATGATGATTTCATGTCGCCTTGATTTTGTTTGTACATTTATACGTGGTAAATCTTACAAGATGAGGAGGTTAACGGTGAACAGTTGGCTCTCCATTAGTGAGGTTCCTATTTTTAGATATGCGGTACAGTATTCTTAATTCATGAAAAGTGTTACTATCATTCGATAAAAACATAAATACTCATTCTTTATTAGCAAGACGCAAAAAAGGGACCAAGATCTTAAGAACACTTAATAGTAATAATAAAAAGGAGTACTGAGAATTTGTGAACGAAGCCAGGCTATTGAGAAAAAACTTGATTAATTGAAATTACTAGTAATCATTAAATTGCTAAATATTTACGACACATAATGATGGAGAATTAATTCGATTAGCGGTTTATAATAATGTATGTTACCAATGTCATGTATTTACGCATTTATAGATATAACAAATAAAAGTTAAGTTTTCAGAGCTTTTTAAAGATTTTTTAGAGGAAGATAATATATTCCTATTTGGTATGGATAAATTGGTGATATCTGTATAGGAGTAATTTGCTAGAATAACTTCACAAGATGCAGATTTATCTTTGTAAACGGATTGGATATCCTTATCTCAGATTCGTTAAAAAAATCCTTGAATTAGCTCATGAGCATGGTAAAACCGGTCACTCAAAGATGTTTACTTTTTGTAGGCACTTCTTGACCATTTTGAAGCGCAATTTCTATTAAGGCTTCAATATTACACCATTTCACAGACGCTGATAACACGTAGGGCCATGCATCTCAGATTTGGCATTGTTAAACAAGGCCTTTAAGGAAAAAAGAAAGGCGGGATGTGACAAATTTGTTGAACGTTCGCAGACACAATATCAACAAGCAAAAGAATTGAATGAACAAACATATCAGCAAATTTGCCAGACAAATCTTATCAACTTTAAAGGCACAAATCGTATACATTTTTTTTTTTTAGTAAGATATCTTAAATTGATATACACTATGACACTATGACACTCTGACACTATGACACTATGACACTCATCCGAACTTTCTCGTCCAAACTTTCTCATTCTTTCCATTTTTCTTGTGCGCCTCGGAATAGCATTGTCTAGATAGACGGCGCTATACAAATGCCTATTATTATTACTATTATTATCCTATTACGTAAAAAATTTGTTATACTCTACAATGTAATTCTTATTAACCCCGAGTGACTGGATATTAAGCATCAAATCCCACTCTTTGGGGAGTGTTCCTACTATTTTACATCGTTCGCATGCATTCATGTAAGTCAAGCTCGTCCGTCGAATCCGCGGAGAACGCGCCTGTTAAAAGGGGTGCTTTTATGTTGAGATTTAAAAACCTTTATGATTTTTGATATTCTGAACAATGTTTGCTCTAAGGAAAAGATTATGACTGTTGGTAAGGGTGTGCGCGTTTGTCCTTTTGTGCGCATTTGTGTTTAAGCGTGTGTGCGTGTGTGTGGGTAGTTAACAGCCCACAACAACAAACTTGTCTTGTGTTTCTGGGGGGTGTTTCACAAAGATCCTAAGTTGAACTTATCTCTAAGTTGGACTTAAAAATTATGGAAAGCCATTAGCATCTTTGAAAATATTTTGTAAAAGTTATTTTGAAAGGCATTAATTGTTTATTCAAATCATTCATATTTTCTATCATCAAGGAGATTTCATGTTCTGGATGTGGAATTTATAAAAAGTCTAAAATACTTGAATTTCTGCTTTTGAATATATTTCATTTTAAGACTCCAATGGCTGTCCATAATTTTTAAGTCCAACTTAGAGTTAAGTTCTACTTAGGATCTTTGTGAAACACCCCCCCCCCTGATGTTGTAAACAATCTCATGTTAAACTTAGTGACTGACTCTTTTAACATAGAAACATTCAATAGTACATTGCATGCACTTGTACTGTAGAATGATCACAGTCTCGATTTAACGAGAGTTTATGTTTGCATCCAGGGTATCATTGGCGGTTTTTAACTGATGGTGTAAAATCGCCTCCAGTCCCTGGCTGCACTCTCCCAAAATGTTCAAAAGACTGCAAGGGGGAAACTTATATTCGTCGCAGTGCCAAGTGTTTTACATATGCCGGAGTTACATAATTGGGCTTACCATATTTACTGGTAAAACGACATAGTTTGATTCCAGCATCTACTTGAGCTTGTGCAGCACAAACCCTATCTTGGTTCCGGTCATACCAAACAAGCCAACCAGATACGAAGAATATGTCACATGGAAACATTTCCAAACTTTTTAGGTTTAGTAATGTAAACGGTCCAACGCCAGTCTTCAAGTCGAACGAGTAAATGATGTATGATAAATATGATGTCCAAAAAAGTTGTTCTCCTGCGTAAGAAAAGAAGAAAAGATTCTTTTTAACCCAAACTTATGCTCATATCCTTCATAGAGCTCCAAGCACACAAATTACTACCTATATGTTCTTAGGCTAAACACAAAGGCTTTGGTGAAATGGACCACATATTTGTAAATTGCTCCATTTGGTTCATCATTTCTTGCTCATGCTTTTAGAATATAAATGAGTGATTATTAAAAGAAACAAATTAAAATGGCAGTCGAACAAGTATTTGAGGTATGTTTGTGAAGTCCAACAAAGTTGTTCTCTTGCGTATCAAAATAGAAGACAAATTTTGTTTGGGGGGGGGAGACATCCCAGCAAACACAGAACGTTTTCAGAACGTTTTCAAAACGTTTTTTTTAGGTCCTGTACGTCTTCGTCCTAAATGAACGTTTTAAAAACGTTTATATAACATTAAAGTTTGGACTTCTCATTTACGTCAAAGTTTAGATTTTTGAGAACGTTTAAAAAACGTTTTTTGGACTTTACAAAATTAAACGTTTGGTATAGGACGTTTACAGAACGTTTGATATAGGACGTTTACAGAACGTTTGATATAGGACGTTTACAAAACGTTTGTGGACGTTACAAAATAAACGTTTTGTACATAACGTTTACAGAACGTTTTATATACGTCCAATTCAATAAATCAACTAAGATTTTTTTTAAACAAATACCAGAATTAAGCATCATATTTTTTCTACGTCCAACTACTAAGGATAAATAAAAACAAATGAAAACAGATCACTAAAATACTGTAGGCGATTTCTTGAATTGAAATGAAAACGAGATTTGTTTGTTTTATCATATAAATGCATACACAATTCATAAACAAAAATACACAAGCAAAACATATTTTTATACATTTTACATACTCAATTTTATTACCGGTAATTTCAAATCATTTATCTTACATCTTTACACAACAACGAACGAGGCCGCCGCCGCCGAGGATTGATCGATGACGTCAGCGCTAGCCGTGCCCGGCTGCGTTATTGCCCGGCTAGCTAGCTAGCCGGCCATGTGCGTGAAAATTACATTGAGAATTTTCCCATTGAATACCGTGTGTGCCTTTGCAAGAGCTATCAAGAAATCCTGAACTATCTACCTAATTTGTGAGACTGCAACACCAATCTAAGTGATATTTTACCATTTTGATATCTGTTAGGTGTTTAAATGTTGTTTGAGTGAATTCGAGACGTGTAAAATGTGGGAAAACATTTAAATGAGTATCGGCTTGTGTCGTGACATGTCTGCATGTAACTCCGGGAAGCTCCAACACCGGCGCGCAGCGTCGGCGCGCCGGTGTTGGAGCTTCCCGGAGTTAGTCTGAATGCTGCATTCATGCATTAGCGATAATAACGTGCATGAAAATTTACTTTTAACCAACCTGTGAGTGTGAATGCAATGTGATACATGCCAAACAAAAAGGCGTATGTTAACCAGACGCGTTACTGTTATTGTTGATTGTTGTACTATGATTGAATCCAGAATGATGTGAATTAACCCAACTTTCACCTAACAGTAACACATTAATACATGTCATGTAGCAGAAAGAGTTACTTAAAATCACTGAAAGAACTTGAATTTATTTCTGATATGGTAAAGGTCTACATGTACATTGTAACTGTAAGTTAGTCTAGTAGATCTATGACCGAGTGACTTAAAGTCTTCAGTGAAGATGGCCATGTGTTTCGGACTCCCCACACGTATCCGCACCGCTGGTATTAGATTGCGCGTGGCCATTTTGCCCACTAAATTTCACATTTCCAAACGTGAATACCTGACAGCCACACATTTGCACGGGAGTCAAAATCAGGGGGGGGGGGGTCTGCCTATCATTTGATAGGCAGACCCCCTTTTTTGTTTGTTCATTTGAAAGGGGGCTGGGGCGCAAGCTGGGGCGTGTTTAATAGAATTATCAAATAAAAAAATAATTAAATAAATAACAAAATAAATAAAAAGGGAGAGGGGGGCTTGCCCCACGACCCCCCCCCCCTGCAGGGTCCGCTTATGTCCGTGTTATATAGAATTATCAAATTAAAACAAATAATAAAATAAATAATAATAGGGGGAGGGGGCTTGCGCCCCAGCCCCTTATCAAATGAACAAAAAAAAAGGGGGGGGGGTGGTCTGCCTATGTCCGTGTTGAATTGAAATTGAACAAGAAAACAAAATAAGAAAAACAAAATAAAGACTTTAGAAAAAATGTTTAAGTGGATTTTTTTTTTTTACCCTTTCATCCAATTTTGATGAAATTTTTAGTGTTCTTGTTAAATTTTACTCTACTTTACATAACATCCCAATTTCAGCCTGGAGTACCACTTTAAGTGCTAACTTAACCCTAATAGCACCTGGGGGGGGCCCCCCCTCGAGATTGTTCGCGACCATTCCGCCGCGCAATTTTTTTTGACCGCGCTGCTCGCTGACTTTTTACTTTCAAGTCTTGCGCATCTTTTGACACCATTTTCGCGAAAATCAGGAATACCGTTATGATGCTGCACGGCCTTTTATACACGCTCGTCCAAACGAAAATGGCTCAAAAACGTGATTTTGTGTACAAACTCAATGCAAATTGAGTTTTCTCACCTTATTCATAAAGATATGATTATTTTCACTTTCTTTGGCTGAAATTAATTTATTATAGCACAATTATGCTTCAAAATAGTTCTATGATAAATTTTACGAAAAAAACACAACAAAAACAAAGGTGGTAGCAAGGTCTGAAATACGAGTTTTCTGAATACCACCCCTGCTGATATACACAACGAATCACCAGCATAAAGAATTTTGTTAGCATTTTTGGCCTGGACATTGTCAATCTCTAGGTGTGCATCAACATACGCTACTTGTATGAGTACAGTAGACCACTGCCTTTGTTGTCGAGTGCTGCGCTGCAATTGAATTTATATGCTAGAAGGATGCTAGATGATGTTTTAACCCTAATAGCACCTGGGGGAGGGAGGGGGGGGGGGGGCATAATGTACCAATTCATCAAAATTGAAAATTAACATGTTGAACTCAAAATGAATTCATAAAGCTTGAACATTTTTCAAAAATTCTTTTCTTGCTTGATATTTTTCGAATGTCTGTGATGTTTTTCCAGATATGGAGTGTGACCCTGAGCCACTTCGCAGAAGCCCGAGAAAGGCAGATAAGTCGAAGACTAAGGAACTTCCTCTCCCCAAATTGTCATCAACATCCATGATGGCCAGATTTGTCCCCTTAAGCCCGACGGGCCCAATCCAGAGGGGATCATCTCCATCTACAACTACATTCCCCTCTCCTTCGACTTCTCGCCAAAGCCAGCCGCCGACACCAAAAGCTAGAACCTTGGACAGTAAGTATTTACGTAGAGAATTTCACAAACAAAATATCTCTTCTCAAGAACTTAATAGTATGTTTCATAGGAGGTCAATTGATTAGATTTTGGAGTACAGCATATTTAAACTACAAACAAAATTTACTATTTTTTACCAAGATGCTACACTGATATAAGAGAGAGAGGTTGTCAATATAAATACAACATCAAAAGTAAGTTCCCCCCTAAAGAGCCCCATCAAATCTTCCAGTGGAAAAATCAAGAAAAAAAACGTAATTTTTTGTTCATGTTGTGATCATTCAGCCGTTAAGTCACGGATGTCACTAATTTTCGAGAATCTGCTTCCTAACAACCCTAGCTATATCCAATGCTTGGTTTCAACTTGAATAATTTGTTATACTCGAAGATTTGATGGGGTTCTTTAGGGGGAAACTTTCTTTTGATGTGTTTAATTTTGATTTATTTTTATCAAAAAAGCAGGGGTATATTTTTCTGCAAAATTGCTTTCAGATTCTTTCTGTATGTGTTGCATTGTCTGATGCTTTGTACAAGTATTGTCATTGCAGCTTGGTGATGTATTCCTGAAATGCGATAGTTGAAAAGCTGTCGTACATATCAGTCACACTAAAATTACATACTCTTCTTAGCTACCAAAATGACCTAATTTGTTAATGTATTTTTTTTTACTCCTTTTGTTTTCCTAGACAATTTTCAACAGCAGGTACTTCAAAAACTTCAGAAGCTGGAAGATGTCCAGGCCCAGATAGTGGAGACGCTGGCAAACCTGGTTGCCAAATCATCAGTGAGTTTACGGGCAGGTCCTGCCGACCTGCAGGAGCCCTTTGCGGAACCGCTCAAGACAGGGAGTGAATTCGACTTGCTCGAAATGAGACTCGTAGAGTCTGATTTTAAGAAGAGAATGGTAAGTTTAAAAATACTTGCATACTAATTTGGCATTATTTGATCATCCATTCAAATGACTTTGTTTTTCCTTTTTGTACAGGTTTAATTATCTAAACCTGAAATATCCTGAGTTTCTGATTTATACATGCCTTGATTACTTTATAGCCATGTTTAAAAAAAAAAGTGAAAGCCTGTGAATTTTGCAAATGATAAATTAATATTTACCGCATCAGGGTGAAGGTTTTAGCGGAGAAACATTCATAATAATGTCTGGAAATGAGACGGTTGGCTCCTATTTATGTGAGAATCTACGGCATTGTAATTGATAATGGTACTTTTAATTTCAGATCAACTACCTGAGTCTAGTCGGCGGGGGCAATATTGCCCAAACAAGTCGGCGTATCATGAAAAAGCTGGGGTCAAATAATCTTTGGTCAGATTTCAACGTGAATGGGAGGAAGGGGGAAGCGTGGTCTGAAGTCAACAAGATTTGTTCCCGTCATTGTCAGTAAGTAATCAATTAGTATATGATTAGCCAATTTCAATTTTATTTTATATGTTTCTGGATTCACCCGATGAGTTACAATGATTGGTGATCAATTGGACATTGATGGTCTCTAGCAACCTTGCTGCCTTTGAAGTCGCATAATAGCATTGTTTTCTGCTTGTAAGGTAGCTGTTGAATTTGGCCTCTAAGGAGTAGTTATGTTTTATGCCCATCTGAACAAGGAATTACTTATGTGAGAGTGTGCAGATGTGTATCCATGTATTTCTTCATACAAAAATGCCCATTTTTGCAAAACAAAAAAAAGGGGTGGGCCATAACATGGGAACCGACATACCATTTTCCCCTAATACATTTGAGAGGAGTGTAATGATATTGATTGTCCGAATTGCCATGGAATGACCCATTTGTCATTTAAGGTGTGTAATCTGTATCGTCTTATTTTAATGTGTCATCAAAAATAATTTTAATATAATGATCCATGGCGTCTGCACTTACGTCTTTCAGGAGCCTGCATGAAGACCGACCAGGGCGCCAAAGAGATGGAGATTGAAGAAGTCGTAAGGGACTTTCTCAAGCGAACCCCATTTCTTCCAGGAGGAAAGAAATGGAAGGTAAATTCCTTTTACTTTTGTTTGTGTTTTTATTTTTTATTTTTTATTTTTTCTCTTTATATTATGTGGATTTCTATCAAAATACAAAAATATGTTGCAAGAGAATATCAGATCAATTTACTATTTCAAAGGGCATTCAGCCTTTTTTGACCAATTTTTGTTTGGACATTAAAAAAATGTGTATTTCAAAGTTATCTTTTGATTGAATGAGTGAAAATTCTGGTGTTACGTGTATGTTCCCTTTTAAAGGGATAGACCCAATATCTGTAAAACAATATTGTACATGAAGCACATCATTAGTCCAGTTTTGCCCTTGTTGATAGGGGTGGCCGGATTCACCTCACTGCCACCCTAGCTTATCCAGACGTCAGTTTTTAGGCATTGGTCTCGAGACTTAATATTTTGTGGACAGGCAATAATATTTACTTATGTGCAGCCTCTTCAGATATAATTTTGGTTCATAATTTACATTATGCCAGTTTGTCACCAAATGAGCTTGTATAGGCGCTGTTTTTAGGGAGGGGGAACATCATGCCCCCTAGTTTTTTTATGGTTTAGTTGAAATGAACATTTAAT
Source organism: Strongylocentrotus droebachiensis (assembly GCA_035222895.1). NCBI lineage: Eukaryota > Metazoa > Echinodermata > Echinoidea > Camarodonta > Strongylocentrotidae > Strongylocentrotus > Strongylocentrotus droebachiensis. The sequence goes on along the minus strand of JAVYIG010000475.1, from coordinate 154,606 downwards.
TTATAAATAAAGGTTGTTTGCTCTGATTTGCAGAAACCTGATACCGATGGGGCTAGAGTTCCAGCTGTCGCTGCCGAAGATGTTGCCAAAGATGTTGCTGCTGTTGCAGATGCCACTGAAGACGAGGAGGAGGGTGTCATGGAGAATTAAAAAGGATAAACGCTGATGACATCTGTTCTCGATTCGCTATGTAGTTACATACTGGCTTCTGATAAAACTCATTTATAGAACAAATCTGGACCTAACTACAAAATCTTTGGTGGATCAAAAGGACAATATATTAAATGGTATTTGAGACATATACAGTTCTCATAAAGGTTTTACCGGAGGTCAATCACACCAATTATGCCAAGTTTTCTTTGTCATTTAGTTGGTACATGTTTTCAATATGAATTAACAACATCTTTCAGGAATCAAAGAGGAAATTACAGGTTCTATAAATCACTTAAGTTACTTTTGTTGAGTGTGCTGTAACCAAAAATGCTACATATGTGCTGCCAAATTCTTAACACTAGATATATTTATAGTCTTGCCTTTTCTCTAAATAGCCCGGTAGATTTGAGTTTTCATACTTGCCAGTTATATGACATATTTTCAACTTGTATCTCATTAATGTAAATAACTATGTGTTGATTATGATGGATTTTGTTTTTCATGGAAGATGAAAGTTCTAATGCTGGTTTCTGATAAAACTCGTTTATAGCACAAATCTGGACCCGACTACAAAATCTGTGTGGGATCAAGAGGACGATATAGTAAATGGTAAAACTATACAGTTCTCGTTAAGGTTTTACCAGAGGTCAATCACACCAATTATGCCAAGTTTTCTTTGTCATTTAGTTGGTACATGTTTTCAGTACAAATTAACAACATATTTCAGGAATCAAAGAGGAAATTACGGGTTCCGTAAATCACTTGAGTTACTTTTGTTGAGTATGCTGTAACCAAAAATGCTATGCGTGTGCTGCCAAATTCATGACACTAGATATATTTATAGTCTTGCCTTTCCTATGTATAGATTGGTAAATTTAAGTTTTCATACTTGCCAGTTATATGACATATCTTCAAATTGTATCTCATTAATGTAAATAATTATGTGTTGATTGTTACTATGTTATATGATGGATTTTGTATTTCATGGAAGATGAAAGTTCTAATGCTGGCTTCTGATAAAACTCGTTTATAGCACAAATCTGGACCTGACTACAACATCTGTTGGGGATCAAAAGGACAATATAGTAAATGGTAATACTATACAGTTCTCGTTAAGGTTTTACCAGAGGTCAATCACACCAATTATGCCCAGTTTTTTTTTGTCATTTAGTTGGTACATGTTTTCGGTACGAATTAACAACATCTTTTCAGGAATCAAAGAAATTACGGGTTCTATAAATCACTCAAGTTACTTTTGTTGAGTATGTTGTAACCAAAAATGCAATATGTGTGCTGCCAATTTTTTTACACTAGATATATTCATAGACTTGCCTTTTTTATTAATAGATTGGTAATATTGAGTATTCATACTTGCCACTTACTATAATGACATATCGTCATCTTGTACATTTTTTTCTTGTAAATAACCATTGTATCTGTGGTTTCAAATGGACCATCCCAACCAAATTTCTGTTGGCTGTTTATAATCTTATTTAAGTCTATTTTACGCCAATTTTTCAACCGTATTTCTCTAGATTTTCTCCTTGTGATATCACTTGTCTATCACCAGCCTGAAATAGACGTCTATTGGATGTTCGTATACCACATGGTGTTATGAAAACTTTCAGTTGTGAATACTTTATCACCACGGAAACCTACAGAGAACATTGTATCTTTTTATAAGTAACCTTGAAATACATGTACTATTATTACCAAGTCTTTGAACATTTATTTATGTTTGATAATAAAATCCTGAAATCGATCAAATGTGTGACCCAGTATTTATTTCATATACCATTTGTATTTGTTGAACATTCTTAACACTTTTGCAGGACGTTCTTAAATGTTTGTTGCGCATTCTTTCAACGCCCGAGACATTTTCAGACATTCTATAAAGGTTTTCTGAACAATCTCCTAAAACGTTTTATGAACGTTTTAGACGTATTTTAAAAGGTTTTTTAAACGTTCTTAAAACGTTTGTAGACCATTTGGACGTTTAGAAAACGTTCTATAAACGTTCCAGACGTGTTTTAAAAGGTTTTTTAAACGTTTGTAGAACATTTGGACGTTTAGAAAACGTTTTATAAACGTTCCAGACGTGTTTTAAAAGGTTTTCTAGACGTTCTTAAAACGTTTGTAGTGCATTTTAACGTTTTAAAAACGTTTTAAGAACGTTCCAAACGTTTTTAACAACGTCAACAATATATTTAGAACGTTTTCAAAAGGTTTTTGGACTTTTCGAATGTCTGAAAGGTTTTTAAAGGTTTTTTTGTGGTTCTTTTAACGTTTAAAACACGTTTTTAAAACGTCCAATGAAACGTTTTAAATACGTCGAAAACCTACCACATTTTGACGTCCAAAAAACGTTTTCACAAAACGTCCAAAAACCAACTTGGAACGTTTTTAGAACGTTCAGAAAACGTCCAATTGTTAGTTGGGATTGTACCGAGGAATATCTTACATTTCATGTTTGTACAGTTTCCGTAGCTCTTAGCAGAAATAGAAAAAAAGGCTTAACCCCAAGCAAAAGGATATGGTGACATTAATAACCTATTTGTGAATTGCTACATTAAAGGTTCATGTCCCATTTGCAGGCCACAAATATGAAAAGGTTAAATTCCAACAGCAACGCCATTTGAAAGATAATACTAATTTAGAACTTCCCTCAAAACGGAAGGGCTTGAAAATGTCGTTAAGTGGGAAAATAAAGACCATTAGTTGTCGTATCGACTTCAGTGATTACAGTCACCTAAGTAATAGTCTGATTTTCAGACCCTTTTACCGAATGATCATACGTTTTGTGCTGCGCAAAGATACAATCAAATGCAACGGGGGCTAGGGTAGGGGGCAGTTTCCATAAATTAAAAAAACAAACAGAAAATGCAATAAATTTTCAATAATTTATTGCATTTTACCCCGGTTCCCAACATAAAAAAATCCTCTGGACGGCCTTGCATTATGGCTCAAGGCATGGGCACACAGAAGATTTTTTTATGTTGGGGACCGGGGTAGAATGCAATAAATTATTGAAAATTTATTGCATTTTCTGTTTTTTATTTTATTTATGGAAACTGCCCCCTACCCTAGCCCCCGCTGGGTACAGTCATGGTTCAGTGACAAAGCAATGGCCTCGTAACTGTGAGGCACCAGGATCAACACCGTATCGATGTGCTATCTTAGTGCCCTTTTGTGGGAAATTAATCCTCATTACTGTCATTTATGACTTAAGGGCATAGGTCCCCTAGTTGATAAACATAGTAGCATATACATGCTTTAGCAGTCACGCAAAACACACATTGGCAAATCTTTATTCAATAAAATCTGAGAATGTATACTATTATCTAGATCTAGTATTTTTAAATTATTTTAAAAATAATTCCATAAATTGGGATAAAAAAAAATATTCCACCGTTATGAGCGACAGTGTATATCATACTGAATTACATTATGAAATACGAATCTTTTGTTTGCACCATTAATATCAATTTATATCTTGATATTGAAGCATGTTATGATGTTCAAAATAATTTTAGGGGGTCATATAGTATGGGCTTGAATAGGTAATTTTTCGGGGCAGCCTCTTGGCCTTATATAGGAGAAATTGACAATTTTCATTCTTAACTCCCAATTTCAACATTCGCTTCTATTGGAATGCACGTAATTTACATTTGAGTGAAACTGACTAAATTTGGAGGGAAAATGAGGGTGTCCTCCTGCCATCCTGCCATTATATAACTTGTTTACCTTTTTCATCTATTGTCAATCCAGTTTGTGGTCCAGGTACTAGATCTGATGAAATCGTTTCGGAATGCAAGCTGTCTAGATGAAATCGAGTAATCGTCATGAGGTTTCGAAACCCGATGGCATAGAAATATCTGTTGTGAAAAGAAATTAATTATTTGGAACACTAATTCATTTCGATGTAATCAAATGTCATGTAAATTCTTAAAGCTCATGGTATTCTAATCAGTCTAAACACGATTTGCGTCAAAACTCTTCTAAAACATGCAATTTAAAAGTGCTGGGTTACTCCAAATGTTCTTACTCAATCAGTAGAAGGTCTGCTTGTTGAACAAGTGACTATGGCTTAGACTCCAATCCAGGCGGATGACTGACGCCGACGTTGTGTGCTTAATCCGATAGAAAGAAAGATAGTGAAAAAGTCACCACCCCTGTACAGTAAGAGTCCACTTCACTTTTCCAAGTACATTTTCGCGAAAACCTGGTGTAGTGTAGTACCAATATATTTTGAGGGAAATTTTGAGGGAGGTCAGTATTTTTTCACCACCAAGAACGCAATATATATCATTAATCCGTTGATTCAGGGGGGGGGGGGGGGGGGCTAAACTACCATTTTCAAGCATGTGTATATGAGATGTGCTTCATAAAACAAATATGGACAGCTCAGTTTTCGGGTCTCGGTTACATTTATTACCCCTCGGTGATTTCGAGACACGGCACAGTTTCGAGTACACCTTGGGGTATCAGTTTTTTAACCGTTTGCCTCAATATTCGTATGAATTCCTAAAAGAAAGTTTGGAAACTCAGGTTGGATAAATTTTAGCTCTGTTATCATGGATAATGCCTAGGTCACATATAAACTGGGCCCCGTACGATTTTCCCTACCCAGCGGCTTGCCGTGAATTTAGAGACCGTACGAGAACCTTCCGATTTTCATTTTTACGGCATGTTAGCAAGGGCATCAATCCGAGCTTGAGCATGGGGGGGGGGGGGGACACAATTACATGTCACCTTTACGTTTACTTTTAAAGTTATATACCACGTTATCAGTGGCAGATTCAGGGGGGGGGGGTAGGTTGCTACACATACACACTCTCTCTCTCTCTCTCTCTCTCTCTCTATCTCTCTAGTTATTCTATTTCATGGCGTGTACTTTCATTGGTGACCGGTTCATTTATTGTTTTGACGTTTCATTAAATTATTAGAGAGAGAAGACGATTCGTTGTACCGATCTGGACTCTTAATCTTTGTCTAAATTCAGTTTCCCTCCTGCCGCACGAAGCGCAGAAGCTTCGAAGTTTTATAAAATTATTAGCGGAAGGTAGAAGATTTTTTGTAGCGTTCTCGACTCTTAATTCTTGTTTTAATTCAGTTTCCCCTCTCTCGCTTGAAGTGCGGAAACTTTGACATTTCATTAAATTATCAGCGGAAAGAAAACGATTCGTTGTACCGTTCTCGACTCTTAATCCTTGTCTGAATTTTCAAAAATGTTTCCTTTTCTGCTCCTTTTCTTCCTAGGTCCTTTAACTTTTTTCTCTGCTCTCTCTCTCTCTCTCACTTTCTCTCTCCCTCTTTTTCGGCCGGCGTTTTGTTAATGCGGGGGCGACCGCCCGCACCGCCCCCTTGTAGTTGTAGTCTCTCTCGAAGTCGTCACATTGGATAAAAAGTCATAGTTCAAAGGGGGAACTGCCGGCCAACCGACATCAAACTTCTGCATTGATATAGTGCACAAGGATCGAGCAAGAATACCGACACAGCTGACCCGACACAGAAACATATCTATGCGTATCTTTCTTGCTCCCTCGACGAGATGACTGGTCGAGTGAAATGCAAGGCGCCCGCAAGGGTACCGGTAGGGTGCCAGCCGGTAAGCTTACATGCTCCGTCCGATGAGCAGGTGTACACAAGGCCCAGCCGGGTGCCGTGCGGTGCACTAAACTATTTTTTCCTCTGACATCCGCACCTTCTGCATTTTGAGATGCCGCCGTGAGGGGCCCGCACGGCATAGAAAACTGTCCCGGTGCCCATAGGAATTTTACGGCAGCCGGCCGGACGGACATTGGACAAAAATTACCAAAATGTCTGTTTTTACTCGCCGTACGGGCCTCGGAGTGTATATGTGAAAGCCCCATCATCGCCTTGATTTTATCATTACAATATCTGTTTATTCCTCTTTTAAATTATACCATATTTTGTTTATGGTATTGAAGCCATGGAGTTAGAGGTACATCTGATTAAGGGGCAAGGGAAAAGTAGACTTGTTGCAGAATGATCTGGTATGCACTGGTATTGTTACGTCGTTTGAATGACTTTGAGGCTGTTGTTCCCAACTGGTCGAATGCCGAATTACAGGAATCTAAAATTGGAAATCATGCAATATGACGTGTCAGGCATTTCGCTAATGTTTAGTCATCAACTTTCTCAAGCATCATGCCAGCTTCACAACTGTCGAGAAGGTCTGGGCAATAAAGCGATTTGAATCCACTTTTTACTTTTACTCTTGTCCATTATTTTGATCCACTTCACATTCCATAACTGAAAAATCATAACAAATGGGGGAGCATTTTAAACATGAATAATACCAATTTCTTGATGATCTTAAACAAGCGATGATTATTCCATGACAAGAGATATATAATCAATCATACACGAGTTTTAAAACTTGTTTAGGGGTTTATATACATCTATATTGGAAAAGGTTACCTCCGTTGTTGATCAATGACACATTGATAGGGCCTCACGCTTCCACTTATCCAGCCTAAATTGTAAACGATTCCTTTCAAGGCTTCTTCTCCTCCTACGTTGCGCCGCCTATATCCCGCGTTCCAACTTGACCAGTAAAGCTCCTGCTTCTTCACGTCCATGGTGAGACAAGTACGTAAAGCTGATGCATCATGACCATGTATAAAGAGCATAAAATAAGAGGTCAACGTAGGCAAATATAGTGCTTAGGTTATAACACGTACAATATCGCGGTCCAAGAGACGACCAAAATAACTTCGTAGATGTCTTTAGATTGTTTGTTTTTCATGGATCAGAACAAAACTGATTGATACTTAATTTACCTTTAATATGCTCAAAGGATTTCGAATTAGAAATAGGTATTGATGTTGACATTCAGAGAAATCGTGTTTTTGTCAATACGGGATATGCGTGTCTATGAGCCCAGCCATTTATGGATAGCTCCGTATTTCAGATGATTAATTAGATTTTCTTACTCTTACTTTTGTCAGACTTTCTAAAATCTGCAGTTAGACTTCACTAATGTCCATATCATTTGAATATGAAGGACACACACGCATTCATGATGTAAATGATTCTCGAGACTACAGCCCAGAGATGCAGGCCTATTAGTGTCATCATGAACGGACGTGCCTAACGATTCGCTCCGCGCTCACAACTTCGCTGAAGTATATACAACAGCAATGGAACTATAGCACCTATAGGAATTTTACCTACTTTTGAGTACTTTGGGAGGTCGTTGAACTACCTGTGTTGGTTTTACTTATACTACGTGAACTCTTTTCGTGAAATATAAGGAAGTTATTGCCCAGAAACGCGTCAAGATGCCGAGAGGCGCGAAACTCCAAACCGAGGATATCGCAAGAGATATACGCGGAGAAGTCAAGAAAGTACTGGAGGACAACAACGATATTCTAGACTCTCTTGTATCAAAGGTAAAGCTGACACTTATTGAAGAACTAACATCTGTCATTACTGAAAAGGTTGCTGAAAGCATTCGTGAAAGTTTTGAATTTGAGCTTTCCGAGAGAGATAGCAAAATAAGTGAATTGGAGAGAAAATTTGCCAGACTGAAGGAGGAGCACGAAGAGGCTGAGCAATATTCAAGAAGAAATTGCCTGATTGTTCATGGTCTGGAAGAGAGAGAGAGTGAGGAGACAGATGAATTGATTAACAAAGTGTGTGAGGAGAAATTGCACATAAAGCTAACAAGAGGAGACATCGATAGATCGCACAGATTAGGATCGAAAAAAGGAGGATCAACCAGAGGGATCATTGTTCGATTTACCAACTACACGGCTCGTAACAAGGTCTACCAGGCAAGAAGGAAACTCAGAGGTTTGGAAGGGACGCCCATTTTCATACAAGAGAATTTGACGAAAGAGCGAGGAAGACTCTTTCGGGAGATAAAGTCAAAACATAAGGAAAAATTGAAAGCGATTTGGACTCAAGATGGCCGAATCATAGTTTTGACCACTGATGAACGCCGTGTGATTCTTACACAGATGACCGATATCAGCAAGCTTACGTCGTCTTCATAAGCATGATCAGTCGATGGTTAGTTATTATCGCGTGTATTGTACCTGGAATTTTATTTGCATAGAAACTGGAAGTAGCAACTAATCCTTCTCGTTAAGCGTCTTTTTGAACATGTTCAGTCGATGGTTAGTTATAAGGAGACATTATTATCGCGTGCATTGAACCTGGATTTTTATTTGCATAGAAAGTGGAAGTAGCAACTAATCCATCTCGTTAAGCGTCTTGCTGTACATGGAACGCTGAACACTTCACTGAAACTTCTTTATGTTGAAAGCACTGGACTGGCCATGCATCGGATTGCGTTGGGTTTTGTTTTCTCTACACTTTGTTTAAAGTTAATCCATCGTGCTTAGACTCTTTCTTTAGTATGACTTTCCGTTTATATATATTGTTAAATCATTGTTGGTACCAGCTTATTCCAATACAATTACATTTTGTTGGCAATCCATTTTATCCCTCAGGACTATATGTTAAATAATTGTCTCTCACTGCCTCCCGGTTATATTGGGAGCATGTGATTGTATTCGATAAAGACTTGAAGAGCAATTCCTGGCCTATAATTATCTTTTCTACGCCCAGCTTTAAACCTTAATTCTCTTCGGGTGCTTAATCAATTGCGTGTTATGATTAATGTTGGTTAAACTTCATGCGTCTTGTTGTGGTGTGCACAATACAGAATCGTTGATATATTTGATATATTTTATCTTTTATAAGGAGTATTTATATTATATTTTTGTTATATTTGTGTTTCTTTGTTTAATGTATGGCAAACATCTATCCTCATGTTTCAAGTAAAAGTGTGAAATATAATGAACTATGCGGTAAAGGTTTGAAATTTTTACAACTGAATGTTGTTAGTCTTTTAAAATATTATGATGAAATTAAGGCTATTTTGTGTGAAAATGTGATACATGTTTTTGCTTTGAATGAAACTAGACTGGATGACAATATATTCGAGTGTGAAATCCAGATACCTCACTACAATGTTATCCGTAAGGACCGTAATAGAAACGGTGGAGGTGTACTGACTTATATTCATGAAAGCTTTGGATATGAAGTTTTGAAACATAGTTCATTATCGCGAATGGAAGCAATTGCATTATTGATACGGCAGAAAAACGCCAGTCCCATTGTATTTTTTAATTGGTACAGACCTCCGAATTCTAAAGCGGAGATACTCACTGATTATGAAGACTTTTTAGTGTATGCCAATGGTCTTAATTTTCCTATTATTGTTATGGGTGATATAAACTGTAATACTTTGAAAATCCCATTAGAAGGTGCAACCAAGAAATATATTCAAATTAATGATATATATTGTATGAACCAGATCAATACGGCCGAATATACAAGAATAACTAACAATAGTGCCTCTTTGGTTGATCACATGTTCACTAATTATGATGAAAAAGTTAAGTCATTTGGTGTAATTCATAATGGTTTGAGCGACCATTCCATGAGTTATTTGATATGGAAATCTCCTCAGATACAAAGTTCTGTAAAATATGTTACTTTTAGAAAATCAAAAGGGATTGATAATGAACTATTTAAGTCTGACTTACAAAATAATAATTGGAAGGTTATAGAACGTATTGATGAGTTGAATGAAGCTGTGTGTAAATGGGAAGAGCTGCTGTTAGAAGTTGTGGATAAACACATGCCGTTAAAGACAAAGCGAGTAAGGAAGAAACATTCGCCATGGATAGATGAACCTATATTTAGTCTTATGGATGAAAGGGACAAAACGAAAGACAAAGCAAAGTCAAAACAAGATGGTGAATTGTGGAAAAATTACAAGAAATTAAAGAATAAAGTTACAGCTGAAATTAGAAAAGCTAAACGTAAATATTACTGTGAAAATTTAACTGGAAATCAAAATCGTAGTAAATCTTGGACGTTGTTGTCATCCATAGTCCCTAACAGTCGCTCTTCATCGTCAATTCCTATTATTGAAGGAGATGTCTTGAAAACAGCAAACAAATTTAATAGCCATTTTGCAAATGTCGCTGTTGACACTTTGAATGTTGATTCGTCAGAGCAAGATGTAAATTCTAGACTGGACAATCCAGTATCGCCTAATCTAAAACAAGATTTTAAACTTTCTTTTGTTACCGAAGATGAGGTATTAAACGAATTAAGGAAATTCCCAAATAAAAAATCGGTTGGAGTAGATGGTATTTCTCAATTTATTCTTAAGTTAGCCGCTGATGAAATTATTAAACCAATAACATATTTGATAAATAAATCAATCAGAGATGGGGTTGTGCCTGACGTATGGAAAATAGCAAAAATTATACCGTTGCATAAGAAGGGTGACAAGTATAACCCAGATAATTATAGGCCCATTTCGTTATTGCCATGCATCTCAAAGCTTCTTGAAAGAATGATACAGAAACAACTCATTCAACATTTAAATGTAAACGATATTATATCTGCTCACCAATCTGGTTTCAGAAAGAAACATTCAACGTGTACTGCGCTTGTCAAGGTGACCGACGACTGGTTAAACGCAATGGACCAGGGACAATACACAGGGTCAGTCTTTGTTGATCTACAAAAAGCATTTGATTTGGTGGATACTGAGATACTGTTACAAAAGCTCTCACTAATAGGCGTCACATGTGAATCGCTCCAATGGTTCAGGAGCTATTTGGTTGATCGAAAGATAGTGACTTGTATTAATGATGTAGTTTCTGATGCATTACCATTGACTGGTGGGGTGCCGCAGGGCTCTCTACTAGGCCCTTTATTGTTTGTCATATTTATTAATGATATGCCTCATTCTTTTGAAAAATGTAAAATACATCTATATGCTGATGACACTGTGTTATATTACTCCCATAAGAATCCGTCTGTTGTACAGTCAGTTCTCAACGAGGAACTAGCTCGATTAGATACATGGATATCTCGGAATAAACTGAAGATTAACTACAGCAAGACCGTGGGTATGTTAATTGCAACAAATAATTTGCTAAAAAAACTAGATAAATTAGTTTTGAAAGTTCGAGGGAGAGATATAATCCAAATGCATAACACAAAATACCTAGGGGTAATCATTGACTCAGAATTGAAATGGAACATTCATATTGAAAACATGTGTAAGAAAATTGGAAAAATGGTTGGATTTCTTGGTCGATTGAGACATTATGTAAATGAAACGAATTTGAAAATTATATATCAATCTGTTATTCTCCCGCATTTTGAGTATGCAGACAATGTGTGGTCGTCATCTTCTGATAAATATCTTGATCGGTTACAGAAACTACAGAATAGAGCGGGGAGGATCATTTTGAAGATAAATCGGCAGTCATATATATCCAATCAACAATTGCATGATATCCTAAAATGGGATACTTTGTCCCTACGGCGTACTAAACACATGCACGTTATGATGTTTAAAATACTGCATGGCCTGACTCCTAATTATATAAATGAAAATGTTTTTTTTAGAGTTACTAGATACTCACTTCGTAGTCAATTTAATCTTGCCCTTCCTAAACCCAGGACAAATTACTGTAAAAGAACCTTTGTATATAGAGGCTCAGTATTGTATAACGGATTACCATTGGCGTTACGCAACTGTGATACATTGTCTTCATTCAAGAGACTTTTGAGTTGTTTATAAGTTTACTTCACACAATTCTCTTTCTATAAATACCAGTTTCCTTTCTCTATACTGTCTGTCCTGGATATTTAATTTCTTACTATATTTTGCTTGAGAATTTATGTTTTGCCATTTTTCTTTGTCGTTTTTCTTTGTCGTTTGTTAATGTATATTGTTATTTATTGTATTGTTTTACTGTATCATTTCTGGTCCCCATGGAAGACCAGCGGTATCATAATGATACCGCTGAATATGGGCTATCCAGCCGTTTATTTTATCTTGTTATTCATTATTCTATTTGTTATTATATTACTGAATGCATGTCTTTTATACGGAAATAAAACAAACAAACAAACAAACAAACAAAGCCCACGAGACCCACAGACCATGTGACCGATAACGTTGGCCTTAAAAAACAATCTGCAGGCGACAGCTCATAAACTTTTTTTGAGGGTTCACAATATCGTGACCAATCGGCTTATTGGCATGTCTCAATTCCTGGGCTGTTTAATGAAAGAAACTCTCAGTAAAAATTGTTACTTTGATTTTTTTTCACTAGGAGATAAGACTTCTAGCAAATAGCCCTACCTTCCTTTCTCTTGGAGAGAAGAAGTGTACTGTTTTGCATTCCTAACTCAACCATCAAAATGTCGGAAGACATCTCAATTTGTAGTTTCCAGTCGAAAGACTTAATGTTTTTCCAATAGAGTGCGTTAGCTCGTCATCAAAAAATATACTTCCGATCCTGGCGGAACCCCCGAGCTCTATGAAACTCGAGAATACGAAGTCACTCATATTTGCAACCCAAAGTCCGGTGTTATCTGGGTTGACAATAAGTACTTGTACAGAAACATCTGCGAGGAGCACAAACAAACAAACCAATGACCCAAAACAATGAAATTAGAAAATGTTTTTTGTATAATTACATTTTGTGATGGACTTATTCAATACACCAGTACTGTATTCATGAAGTTTTCTATGGCGACTTGAATTTCGTGTTTTGAAGCTGTTTATGTCGTTGAACAGAAGTAACTCATCCGGGTACTTACCACAATCTGTGTCATCGTATCCCAGATCACACTGACATGTGTAGGCTGGTGTATGACCAGGAGAAGCTATGCATGTGCCTCCATTGCGACAGGGGTTAGGTGAACAAAAGTATTCTGAACATGAGGCATAAGAAAGAATCATGGAAACTATCATAAAGTTGTGGATTGGCTTATAAATCATTCTAATAATGATTAACTGACTGATTAAAGTGTGTTTGAAAACAAAGTTACACGAACAGACACAAACACACACGCGCGCGCGGACAGACACCCATTCACCCTCCCATGTCATGTTTGCGACACAGGCCCAACTTGGTATGCTTTCTTGCTTTATCGTAGCGTACCTATCTATAATATCTATTTACAGGCTATGAAAAAAAAAAAAAAAAAAAAAAAAAACTATTTTAAATTATTACACAACTTATTACCAAAAAGGTATAGTTTATTCAAACGAAAATTGTGTAACAATCCCTTATGTTTATATGATGATCAGTTACACGACAATCTCCATGTATTTGTAAAATGCAAACACACAAGATTGTTTTGGTTAAAATTTGGAGAAATTATTCGAAAACTTTACAATGTTAATTTGACAAGTTCGTTTTAATTGAAGGTTATAACTTGAAAAACAAAATATTCAAAAGTTTAAAGTTTCTTATCATATATGCAAAATATGCAGTTTATTTAACATTTATGCAAGCAGAAAATCGCAAACTTATGTTTTATGAAGTCTCTATTCTTTGTATTTTCAAAAGATTAATCCACAACCGATTAAAGATCAAAAAGTACTGTAAAACAAAAAAGCTATGCATTTTTTGAAAACACTGTTATTCAAAAAAACGAAAAATGTTTTATTTGAACTATGTTAAGATGCTAGGATGTTATTTCAATTGATTGTCTATGATTGTATGATTTGTTCAAAAGCATATATTTATCAATAAATTTATTTTACAAAAAAAGGTCTTGTTTAAAGTTAAGGTGTTTGTTTTGGGAGTCAAAATAGTAGATAGAATTGTAGATAGAAATGAATTAAAACAACAAAAACAATAAAATACATAAGTTTAAAAAAACATGGAATACATAAGAAATTATCAAAACAAGAGATAACATAAGGAAAACCCTAGCTCTTCGAATTTTTTTTGTCGTATTATTGTTTCAAATGGCCTGAAAAATACATGTAGTGAAAAAGGATGATTAAATATAAAGAATATATGATTTATGGGTAAAAAAGGGAATTTTATAACCTTATTTGCCTAAATTACCATAAATATGCAAATGAGTGAATTTTTCAAAAAAAAATAATTTACCATGGTGTTCAATACACTTCACTTGACATGCGTGCAAATTTTCGAGACGAGCGGCCGTTTCACGGCCGAGATCTTATTATTACTTTTTATTGAAGTTTATGCAAATGTCTCTATCAAAATGCGGATTCATGATGGGTCGGGATTTTTCTGTGTGACACCGCCTAATGTGGGTGACATAAGAATAGAGTTAAAAACCATAATATGCCAGCCATTCATTTTAGGCGGTGTCACACAGAAAAATCCCGACCTATCTTGAATAAACCAGATTTTAGAAATCTAGTTTTTTCATTTACGTCGGTGACAGACTGGTAACAGACAGGCTACGAATAATCCGGATAACTAAAATCCGGATTTTTGATGGGCCGTTGCGCATGTGCCGTTTAGGTAGATAAGCATTGTAACATCACACGTTCAATCAATAAATGCTCGCTAATATAATTGTGCGCAGGTTATGATAGCGCGTTAAAAACCCTATGCCAGCCAATCACGTTAAACTTACACTGACCTTTAAAGGGATTATTTCAACACTAGCAGGACCCGCGGAAATCCGCGGGATTCTAGAGGGGGGCGGGGGGTGTAAATAGATATATAGAGAGTGTTTAAATTAAAACCACCAAGAACTTTATTTGCCATTCAGGCCATTAAATAAAATATACATGTTTAGCGTCCCCGCCCGCTTCCTTTTTGGGGGCCGCCTCCTATTTATTTATTTTTTGAAATTTTTTTGATTTTTTTTTTTTTTTTTTTTTTTTTTTTTTAAAGAAAATAAAACAGTGTCCTGTCCGTTTCCTTTTTGGGGGCCGCCTCCTATTTTTTTTTTTTTTTTAATTTTTTTTTTTTTTTTTTTTTTTTTAGTTTTTGAAAGAAAAAAAACATGAAAAGCACTGCTAAAATTATTTCTGATATTAAAAAAGAAAAAAAAACAATTGTCAGCCGCCATCTTGAAAAAAAGCCTGAATGTCAGGGAAAATGTATGGAGCGGCCATTTTGAAAGAAGAAAAAAAAAAAGGGCCTCCTCATTCCCATTTTTCGAAAAAAACAGGACCGTGACGCTAAACATGTTTTTTTTTTAATTTGGCCTTATATAAAAATTTAAAAAACGATCCAACTGTACCGGTAGTTATTCTTCAAGCCACTGGAACTGCTTAGAGTTCCGTAGTGTGGCGTACCGACTACGCAGAAATTAGGCTACGTATGAATGAGAAAATAGTCCCTGCGTAGGTTATGCGTAGGCTGGCGTCCAGGTTTGCTTATGGTTGCTTACTGTGTGGAAAGCTTTTACTGCTTTGTCGATCTGGCGTAGGGTAGCATACTGTTGCGTAGGCATGTAGCGTAGTGTTGCGTATGTAAAAAGGCGTACTTTCTACGTCAAGTTTCTACGCCGAAAGTAGCGAAAAAAATTAAACATGTTGAATTGTTTTCGTTCATCTTGCGTACCCAGTTCCGTCCCTCAGCATATAGTAATGTAGGCCAGCGTAGTTGGTACGCAACACTATGCAACTCTACGTATTGACCCCTCGCCAATTAGTGACCCGCAAGTGTCACAAATAAAGTATTAAAAATATGCTCATCTGACCCTAATTAAACGCCTAACCCCCGAGCTTTCGGGGGTTTATGGGGTTTATGGACCCTTGAAACCCGTGGACCCCACGCCTATACACTCAACTCGCTGCAATCTGATCTCTCCCCCCCCCCCCACCAACTTTGAAGAACGTAACCCCCGAGCTTTTTGGGGTTTATGGCCCCTTGAAACCCGGGGACCCCACGCCTATATTATATATACACTCAACTCAGGACCCGCGGAAATCGCGGGATTCTAGAGGGGGGCGCAGGCAGAAAATTAAGATTTTCATTTCGGGGGCTCTATTTCAAGTTTTTGGAAAAATTTTCGTGGGCTACTTTTTTCAACTTTCGGGGGCTCTTTTTTCTGGGGCTACTTTTTCATTAATTCATCAAAGGATATAGGCCTTCACTTTGTTGAGATTTGTTTAGAAGGCTCAGGTTTCAGGCTACCTACTTCATAATTGCCTATTTAAAAAAAATAAAAAAAATCTAGTTCAATAACTAAGTTTTCATGCATTGGTTTGATGCAAGAACTGTAACATAATAGACCCTAGATTGTGATTATTTCTGACCATGAATTTCGATAATCATTCTTCAAAGTAAAATTTTCACAAGAAAATCAGGTAGTCGTTTAAAAACGTAAACATGAGTAATATTTTTACTAATTCTAAGCTCAGGTTTCGTAAAACTATTCACGAAACTATATTGAAATCGCGGCAATAATGATGCAAACAAACAGATAACAATTTCAAAGTGTCAAATCTCTTCGACTCGAGCTCAGCTCAGCTTAACTCACACACACTACAGCGTAACTCCATAGCTCGAACACCGGCGCCGCAGGCGTCGGACGCCTGCGGTGCTCGGTGCCGGTGTTGGAGCTTCCTGCAAGCTCGTCTCAACTCACACACACTGAACAGAAGCCCTGCACTGTATGAAGGCAGCTTGCGACTAAACTGTCAGTCCAATGGTTTTCTTGTGAAAACTTTCCTTTAGAAAATGATACTAAAAATTTAGTATAGTCTAGGTCTAGACTATATGGCCGTAGTAATCACAAAATAAGCTTTGATTTCATACCTCCATTCATGAAAACTATATCAAAATCGCGGCAATCATGATGGAAATAGGTCTCTAAGTTTGGACGTGGACGGGATCGAAGCTTCGTGTGTATCTCTGTGGCTTGTGCAGCTACTACAAAGGATATCCTATAGAAAGATGCTTTACTCGGGTAAGCCCGACCGTGTGCATCGTGCATTTAATACGCAACTTAATGTGAGTTGCTCGTCGTCTGTCGTGTGTCTACGGATGTAATGTTGAATATCCATGAGGTATCTCTGTCGTCACGCATATCCTGCATTATGCATGTCGCGTCTGTTTTCGCCCTGGACGTCGACACGGAGGAGGAACTCGGGCGGAGTATAGCCAATTCCACAGAGTAGACTCTCCCGCGGACGATGGCACCGGGCACGGGTACCCCGAGGGGAGGGTTCAGGAGGAGATAGCCGCACCAACTTGGGTCGGCGATCTCATTAAAAAACAATAGACTACAAAGGCTCGCCGAGACGTCGCGCCCCCCGCGGAGCCTTAGCGTATTATTATTATAGACTAGCTGGACCCGCGGAAATCCGCGGGATTCTAGAGGGGGGCGGGGGGTGTAAATAGATATATAGAGACTGTCTAAATTAAAACCACCAAGAACTTTATTTGCCATTCAGGCCATTAAAAAAATGTTTTGCGTCCCCGCCCGCTTACTTTTTGGGGGCCGCCTCCTATTTTGTTTTTTTTGATTTTTTTTTGATTTTTTTTTTTAAAGAAAAAAAAAACAGCGTCCCCGCCTGCTTCCTATTTGGGGGCCGCCTCCTATTTTTTTTTTTTTTTTTTTTTTTTTTTGAAGAAAAAAAACATGAAAAGCACTGCTAAAATGTATTTCTGATTTTAAAAAAGAAAAAAAAAAAATTGTCGGCTGCCATCTTGAAAAATAGCCCGAATGTCAGGGAAAATGTACCGAGCGGCCATTTTGAAAGAAAAAAAAAGGGCCTCCTCCTTCCCATTTTTCGAAAAAACAGGAAGCCAAACATGTTTTTTTTTAAATTTGGCCTTATATAAAAAAAATTAAAAAACGATCCAACTGTACCGGTAGTTATTCTTTAAGCCACTGGAACTGCGTAGAGTTCCGTAGTGTGGAAAGCTTTTACTGCTTTGTCGATCTGGCGTAGGGTAGCGTACTGTTGCGTAGGCATGTAGCGTAGTGTTGCGTAAAAAGGCGTACTTTCTGCGTCAAATTTCTACGCCGAAAGTACGCGAAAAAAATTAAATATGTTGAATTGTTTTGTTCATCTTGCGTACCCCTTTCCGTCCCTCAGCATATAGTAACGTAGGCCAGCGTAGTTGGTACGCAACACTACGCAACTCTACGTATTGACCCCACGCCAATTAGTGACTCGCAAGTGTCACAAATAAAGTATTAAAAATATGCTCATCTGACCCTAATTAAACGCCTAAACCCCCAAGCTTTCGGGGGTTTATGGCCCCTTGAAACCCGTGGACCCCACGCCTATATTATATATACACTCAACCCGCTGCGATCTGATCTCCCCCCCCCCAACTTTGAAGAATGTAACCCCCGAGCTCTTGGGGGTTTATGGCCCCTTGAAACCCGTGGACCCCACCCCTATATACACTCAACTCAGGACCCGCGGAAATCCGAGGGATTCTAGAGGGGGGCGCAGGCAAAAAATTAAGTTTTTCATTTCGGAGGCTCCATTTCAAATTTTTGGGAAATTTTCTGGGGCTACTTTTTCATCTTTCGGGGGCTCTTTTTTCTGGGGCTACTTTTTCATTAATTCATAAAAGGATAGGCCTACACTTTGTTGAGATTTGTTTAGTAGGCTAAGGTTTCAGGCTTCCTACTTCATAATTGCCTATTTAAAAAAAAAAACATTTTTCTAGTTCAATAACTAAGTTTTCATGCATTGATTTGATGCAAGAACTGTAACATAATGAACCTAGATTGTGATTATTTCTGACCATGAATTTCGATAATCATTTTTCAAAGTAAAATTTTCACAAGAAAATCAGACAGTCGTTTAAAAACGTAGACATTAGTAATACTTTTACTAATTCTAAGCTCAGGTTTCGTAAATCTATTCACGAAACTATATTGAAATCGCGGCAATAATGATGCAAACCAACAGATAACAATTTCAAAGTGTCAAATCTCTTCGACTCGAGCTCAGCTTAGCTGAACTCACACACACTTCAGCGTAACTCCAGCAAGCTCGAACACCGGCGCCGCAGGCGTCGGACGCCTGCGGTGCGCGGTGCCGGTGTAGGAGCTTCCCGAGCAGCGCTGCTGCACTGTGTGTTGAATGAAAGCAGCTTGCGACTGAAGTGTCAGTCCATTGGTTTTCTTGTGAAAACTTTCCTTTAGAAAATGATAATCAAAATTGAGTATACATGGCCGTAATAATCACAAAATAAGCTTTGATTTCATACCTCCATTCACGAAAACTATATAAAAATCGCGGCAATCATGATGGAAATAGGTCTCTAAGTTTGGACGTCGACGGGAATTTAATCACAACAAAGCACATCCTATAGAAAGATACCTAACACGGGGTAAGTCATACCCATTCAGCGTGCATTTAATACGCAACTTCATGTGAGTGGATAGTCATCGGTCGTGTGTCTACGGATGTAATGTTGAATATCCATGAGGTATCTCTGTCGTCACGCATATCGTGCATTATGCATATCGCGTCTGTTTTCGCCCTGGACGTCGACACGGAGGAGGACCTCGGGCGGAGTATAGCCAATTCGCTAGAGTAGACTCTCCCGCGGACGACGGCACCGGGCACGGGTACCCCGAGGGGAGGGTTCAGGAGGAGATAGCTGCACCAACTTGGGTCGGCGATCTCATTAAAAAACAATAGACTACAAAGGCTGGCGGAGACGTCGCGCCCCCCGCGGAGCCTTAGCGTATTATTATTATAGATTGGTGTCAAGACAGAGAAATCCCTTTAAAAAACCCTTGAAAAATCCTTTCAGGAGAGAATTATGTTGCTTCATATGAGGATTTTTGAAGGGATACTTGGTGACAGACAGCCAATTAAGAGGGTAACTAAAATCCGGATAACTAAAATCCGGATTTTGGGCCTCTGTGTGACACCGCCTTAAGTCAAACGTTCGGATCGTAACGAAGTGATATAAAACAAATATACCAAGCATTTAGTTTGTAAGAATAGTAGAAATTATATATCTTCGGAGGGACTGCAATAGTTACCATTGTACTTTGCCAGTCCCTCCTCAGATAAATAATTTTCGCTATTCTTTCTCACAGCTTGGTATATTTGTATAATATTTCCACACACCACCGAGGTGAGGTAAATGGGTAGACGGTAGGAAGAAATTCCTTTTAATGGTAGCTCAGCTAAAGCCGGTGATAGTGATATGATTGCAGTGCCCTCCCGAAGAACAGTATAAATACTAATGAGGCTTCAAGATAAGTTATTATTATTATTATTATTATTATTATTAATATATACTATTATTTTTGTTATCATAGAGACAAATACGATGTGTGTTATACAATACGGAATATTGCTACCGTGAGTATCAGGGTGATCCTGTCGTTAAAATATGTTTACCCGCATCTGGTGTTTTGCAAATAACTATCTTAGGATCCTCTGCTGACATTGTTGATGATCTGTCAAAGACCACACCCTTGACAGCCGTACCATCATGGTGTAATGAAGAAGGGCAGGGATTCGATTCCGGACAATGACCATTTACCCCTAGATAACAAACACCAGGAAAGACAATGATCATGAATTAGCTACATACACACAAGACCATTATAATCACAGCATTTGTTTTATGTGAGTACAATCGTTTTATTCTTAGGTCAATCAATTTGTACTGCTTTATTGAAAACTAGAATTCACTAAATTCTCGATGCTATTGCAAAAGGGAACAATTAGTTGTCCAACGTTTTCATCACCTTGTAGGAAATTATCAGGGTAGAAATCTGAAATCATGCAGGTTACATGGTTTTCTCAGGAAAAGCACCTGCAACCACTTCCATTCAAAAATTCTTATATCATGCATATGATTCTTTGAATTCTTCATGTAGTAATGCAAATGTATATACATGTAATATATTTGGGTACAAATTGCCTGAAACAGAATAGGATCTTATCCTTTCAGGACACCTCAGACAAAGATGCTGCGATTTTGCCGAAGAAGGTAGAAATCTTTGCTATTTTGATTTCCTTTAACACAACCCTAAAATCACAACATTAATTTTCATATTATACAGGCATAAAACTCACCATTTACTAATAGGAGCATTTGTGCAATCCAGACGCTGATAAAAATCTAATGTCGACAAACAAACAACAACAAGAATAAATTGAGCAATACAATTGACAATTAAAGCTATGAAATTTGTATTTGGTTGCATAACAACCAAATGTATAAGTATAGGTGATCAGACAATAATATATTATTTTCTAATAACTTATAATCTAGATATTTCTTCGAAACATTGCTGTGCCTTCACGATAATATATACCCCTAGCTTGATATATGTGCAGATGTTTCAAAGGCACTTGTTCCTGAGTCAAATGCTCCGTAATAATTTACTATACTACAACCGTCTACAGCACTGACATCAGTAATATTCAGCCCGAACATTATGACCAGTCTACTATCGTGGCCGAAGGACATGGATCGAGGATGCTGTATAACAAGTTCAGGTAGAACGAACTTTCTGCGGGCATTTCAACGGAGGGGTGGTGGTGGGTGACACATAGCTTCAAATGCTGGATACACTATCGTTCCTAACCATCATCAATTCAATACAAAATGAGATATGAAAAGGTCTTTTAAAAAGAGAACATAATTACCGAAATGGCCATGTTGACTTTTGAAAACATTCATTGGGAACGTATATTTGATTCTCTTTGAGACAGTGAGCCAGTAAAGTTCGTTGAAGATTTGGGGTAGAATTCCCTTACTCCTGTCAGAACTCGGACGGCGTTGTTGTTTAGGAGTCTATAGTAGTCTTGAGACTGAAGAATGTTGTAAGTAAGCGAGCACCGCATTGCAGCAGAGTTGTGCAATATAAACATTTCCATTTAGAAATTGAGACACGGCTCTAGAAACATTTATGAGGCAATAGGATAAATTTTATTGAACTGTACTTTTATCCTGTTTAATCTCGAAACTAATGTTTCTCGAGACACGGCTCTAGAAACATTTATGCGGCAATAGGATAAATTTAATTGAACTGTACTTTTATCCTGTTTAATCTCGAAACTAATGTTTCTCGAGACACGGCTCTAGAAACATTTATGAGGCAATAGGATAAATTTAATTGAACTGTACTTTTATCCTGTTTAATCTCGACACTAATCTCGATGATAAAACACGCACAATAGCCTTTATATTTTCATATATGTCTTGGAGTAATGGGTAATAAAATCTGCCTTTGTCATGAATTAAAACGCGAATCAGGTAAACCACACGCATTCTGCAGTAGAAATCACTCCATGAAAACACGGTTTTCAAAATATTTATGAGGCAATAAGAAAGGCAATACGCACAAACACACCGCCACGCGCGCGCACACACACATACTCACATAGTACATTCACTCACGCTTACAAATCTATAACAAAAACCGTGACATGTTGGTAAAGGCTTGCGTCTCTCATACCTGAGATCATAGATTCGATCCTTGCTCGACGCTTACATCCTTAGAAGAAAGACCACATTATGTGTTTTTTCTCTCTCGACCAAAATATATCACTTTGTTATACTGCGGTATAAAGAATTGTAAAGCCTGCAGATACATACTGATGTATTTATTAAACAGCTGCTATTGCAGAGAGACACATATTTCTGACATTTTTTTTCTTCAAGTTGGAGTTTGTTTGTATGTTTTTGTCTCGTTTTCCTTTTGTTCGTTCGTTTGGTCGCGATCTGTTTTTGAATATCAATTTTTATTTCGATGTCTTAATTTCTTGGATCTTCACCCTGTTCCATTAAAGCATTAAGAAAATGTTGCTCGACCAGAAGGAATAGAGAGGAATCAAAAGCATGTGGAAATTTTTTTCCAAAAAAGACGCGCACACGCGAATGCGCGCGCGTTTTCGTTCGTCATGGCCGAACGCAACATAAATCCTCATCTTTTATTTTTGGCATGGTATTTTTTTTTTCCCGAACAATTTAATACCATGTTTATCTCTTTATGACCAATAATAACGGAATGAGCGTCCGCTGAAGCTAAATGTCCGTGCGCGCGAGCTTTTGTAATACATAGCATTATGGGCAAAAACATGCCTATACAAAATCAATTATAGCTCTTTAGGAAGTCCACAGATAATTGTTTTCATATTTGGATAGAATATGAGTCGGAGATATGATTTCAGGTCTCATTTGGCCATTTTATATATCGTGACATCATCATAATGGCCTTGGAACTCAAGAAAACGAATTTGAAATTATGACGTCAGCAAATCTATGGAAAATTGATTGTATTTCTGTAAATATTGATCAACATACTTCTTGATTTTGATATGTAGTAGCTAAGACAATTTTCTACAAGATCACACCCACACCCCCTTTGGGGACGCCCCTGCTCACATGCCCCCCCCCCCCTCTAAAAAAAAAATGGTCTACCTATATTTTATTATAGTTTGATTCTGTGTATTTTTGTGTTTATCTATGTTAGCAATTGTAATTGTGTGAAACTTTGTATACTGCTTTTTTTTTACCCTGTATGTTTTTTTATTGCTTTGCAAAATAAATTGATTTGAATTGAATTGAATAATTAATGTTAATTTCTTGAAATGAACTTGACATTGTAATCAATTGAGTGCGTGCATGAGTGTCAGCTGCTATGTTCTTTCTCCCTCCCTCTTCCCCCCTTTTCACTTAAAGCTTTGTTTTAGGTGTGCATTTCTCCCTTATCTACCACTTTTTCTTATTTCTCCCCTCTCTTCTACACTGCATCTCTTTGCATACATGTACCAGACTTCATGCATGCCCTCTTACATGTTTTTAGTATGTTATGGCCGCTGTCCCATGACACTTGTATATGTATATGTAAATGTGAAATGGCTAAGGCTAGGTTCATTATTGAACACTTTTTTTATTCTAACTTTCTACTGCACAGGGTCTATCTCTAGCTTGCAGCTCTGAATTTTCGAATTTTTGAATGTTGACGACTCATTTGTCTTTTTAACCACGGGCAGTCACTGTTCTTGATATCCTGTACTCTACCTCTACCTCATCTCTTCCCTCCCAGAGCTCCTCGTTTTCTGTCACCTTCTCTTTTCTCCCTCCTTCTCTCTCTCCCTCACATTTCCTTTCTGTTCTACTCCATTCGACTCCTCTCTCTCTCTCTCTCTCTCTCATTTGTTCTTTCTCTCTCTCCTCATACCCCTTTTCTGGGAGAGAAGGGGTGAATGTTTCAGAACACTTTTAAATTCATTTATTCAATGCATTCTGTACATTATCAAGATTCATTTTTAAATGCCAGTTTTCAAGTTTACATGTCAGCTTTGTTAATTCTATTATTGCTATTATTATTGTTATTATTATTATTGTTGTATTTTCTTTGTATCCTCGAATGTATTTATATATTGTTTATGTTGTTTGTATATGTACGTCACTCGCCAGTGGAGGACGAATTTCTGTATTTTTTTAAATCAGACAATAAATTATCTTGAATCTTGAATCTTGAATCTTGAACTCCAAGCGATCCTTATGCAGGCAAGTTCCTGTTGAATTATAAGTCTACTGAACGTGTGATTGATATTGCAGAGTGCTAACATATACAGTAATAAGAACATTCTTCAAATTGTATACGTCATGCAGGATTTGCCGACTACATGTATACAGTGAGTATCAGGCTTGATGTGTTGTGTTATATTAAGTGGCGGGTGACCATGGTACAGTAATTCATTAATAAATATTATGTTCATCTAAACTATAATAAAATGCAGGTCGACCATTTTTTAGAGGGGGGGGGGGGGGCATGTGAGTTCGCAAGTTTACGTTCTATTTCAGTTTGATTCAGTTAAAAAGAAAAGAGCATATGCCCCTTTTTTTTTTCCACATGCTTTTGATTCCTCTCAATTTCTTCTGGTCGAGCAACATTTTCTTAATGCTTTAATGGAACAGGGTGAAGATCCAAGAAATTAAGACATCAAAATAAAAATTGATAATCAAAAACAGATCACGACCAAACGAACAAACAAAAGGAAAACGAGACAAAATCGCACAAAAAAACCCCAACTTGAAGAAAAAAAAACTATATGTGTCTCTCTGCAAAAGCAGCTGTTTAATGAATACATCAGTATTTGTAGTCCTGTATCTGAAGGCTTTACAATTCTTTATACCCCGGTATAACAAAGTGATATATTTTGGTCGAGAGAGAAAAAACACATAATGTGGCGCTTCTTCTAAGGATGTAAGCGTCGAGCAAGGATCGAATCTATGATCTCAGGTATGAGAGACGCAAGCCTTTACCAACATGTCACGGTTTTTTTTTGTTATAGATTTGTAAGCGTGGGTGAATGTACTATGTGAGTATGTGTGTGTGCGCGCGCGTGACGGTGTGTTTGTGCGTGTTGCCTTTCCTATTGCCTCATAAATATTTTGAAGTCCGTGCTTTCATGGAATGATTTCTACTGCAGAACGCGTGTGGTTTACCTGATTCGCGTTTTAATTCATGACAAAGGCAGATTTTATTACCCATTACTCCAAGACATATATGAAAATATAACGGCTATTGTACGTGTTTTATCATCGAGATTAGTG
Organism: Strongylocentrotus droebachiensis; assembly: GCA_035222895.1. NCBI lineage: Eukaryota > Metazoa > Echinodermata > Echinoidea > Camarodonta > Strongylocentrotidae > Strongylocentrotus > Strongylocentrotus droebachiensis. The sequence continues at coordinate 129,083 of JAVYIG010000475.1, read as the reverse complement.
TCGAGATTAAACAGGATAAAAGTGCAGTTGTTCAAAAATCTTTATCCTATTGCCTCATAAATTATTCGAGAGCCGTGTCTCAATGTCTAAAAGGAAATGTTTATACTGCACACCTCTGCTGCAATGCGGTGCTCGCTGACTTATAACATTCTTCAGTCTCCAGACTACTTAGACTCCTAAACAACGACGCCGTCCAAGTTCTGACAGGAGTAAGGGAATTTGAAAATTTTACCCAAATCTTCGACGAAACTTTACTGGTTCACTGTCTCAAAGAGAATCAAATATACGTTCCCAATGCTTATTTTCAAAAGTCAACATGGCCATTTCGGTAATTATGTTCTCTTTTTGAAAGACCTTTTCATATCTCATTTTGTATTGAATTGATGATGGTTAGGGACGATAGCGTATCCAGCATTTGAAGCTATGTGTCACCCACCACCACCCCTCCGTTGAAATGCCCGCAGAAAATTCGTTCTACCTGAAATTGTTATACGGCATCCTAAATCCATGTCCTTGGACCACGATAGTATAGACTGGTCATACTGTTCGGGCTGAATATTACTGATGTCAGTGCTGTAGACGGTTGTAGTATAGGACATTATTAAGGAGCATTTGACTCAGGAACAAGTGCCTTTGAAACATCTGCACATATGTCAAGCTAGGGGTATATATTATCGTGAAGGCACAGCAATGTTTCGAAGAAATATCTAGATTATAAGTTATTATTAATAATATATTATTGTCTGATCACCTAAACTTATACATTGGGTTGTTATGCAACCAAATGCATATTTTCATAGCTTTAATTGTCAAATGTATTGCTCAATTTATTCTTGTTGTTGTTTGTTTGTCGACATTAGATTTTTATCAGCGTCTGGATTGCACAAATGCTCCTATTAGTAAATGGTGAGTTTTATGCCTTTACAATATGAAAATTAATGTTGTGATTTTAGGGTTGTGTTAAAGGAAATAAAGCTAGCAAAGATTTGTACCTATTTCGGCAAAATCGCAGCATCTTTGGATGGATGAAATTGGTATGAACGGTTATACGGTCAAATGTCTGAGGTGTCCTGAAAGGATAAGATCCTATTCTGTTTAAGGCAATTTGTACCCAAATATATTACATGTATATACATTTGCATTACTACATGAAGAATTCAAAGAATCATATGCATGATATAAGAATTATTGAATGAAAGTGGTTGCAGGTGCTTTTCCTGAGAGAACCATGTTACCTGCATGATGTCAGATTTCTACCCTGATAATTTCCTACAAGGTGATCAAAACGTTGAGACAACTAATTGTTCCCTTTTGCAATAGCATCGAGAATTTATTGAATTCTAGTTTTCAACAAAGCAGTACAAATTGATTGACCTAAGAATAAAACGATTGTACTCACATAAAACAAATACTGTGATTATAATGGTCTTGTGTGTATGTAGCTAACTCATGATCATTGTCTGTCCTGGTGTTTGTTATCTAGGGGTAAATGGTCATTGTGCTGAATCGAATCCATGTCCTTCTTCATTACACCATGATGGTACGGCTGTCAAGGGTGTGGTCTTCGACAGATCATCAGCAATGACAGCAGAGGATCCTAAGATAGTTATTTGCAAAACACCAGATGCGGATAAACATATTTTAACGACAGGATCACCCTGATACTCACAATAGCAATATTCCGTATTGTATAACACACATCGTATTTGTCTCTATGATAACAAAAATAATAGTATTAATAATAATAATAATAATAACTTATCTTGAAGCCTCATTAGTATTTATACTGTTCTTCGGGAGGGCGCTGTAATCATATCACTACCACCGGCTTTAGCCGAGCTACCATTAAAAGGTACTCAACCATTAAAAGGAACTTCGTCCTACCGTGTACCCATTTACCTCACCTCGGTGGTGTGTGGAAATATTATACAAATATACCCAGCTTTGAGAAGGAATAGTGGAAATTATTTATCTGAGGAGGGACTGGCAAAGTAATATTTTTCAGAGGGGCTTTGTAACTGTATGCCGATTTTCAAAAAAATTGTTTAAAAAGATGCGCAAGACTCGAAAGAAAAAAGTTATCGAGCGGCGGGGCGCCATCTGTATGCGTTCCCGAACAATCATAAATATCGCGGAGGGGGGGGGGGGGCATATCGCTAGTATGATGCGAAATACAGAAAGAGTTGTTAATGAAATGATTTGAATCGTTTTATTAGCGCACAGTGTGTTAATACGAAAGATATTATAGATAGGTACGCTACGATAAAGCAAGAAAGCATACCAAGTTGGGCCTCTGTCGCAAACATGACATGGGCGAATGAATGGGTGTCTGTCCGCGCGCGCGTGTGTTTTTGTGTCTGTTCGTGTAACTTTGTTTCCAAACACACTTTAATCAGTCAGTTAATCAGCATTAGAATGATGTATAGGCCCATCCACAACTTTATGATAGTTTCCATGATTCTTTCTTATGCGTCATGTTCAGAATACTTTTGTTCACCTAACCCCTGCCGCAATGGAGGCACATGCATAGCTTCTCCTGGTCATACACAAACCTACACATGCCAGTGTGATCTGGGATACGATGACACAGATTGTGGTAAGTACCCGGATGAGTTACTTCTGTTCAACGACATAAACAGCTTCAAAACACGAAATTCAAGTCGCCATAGAAAACTTCATGAATACAGTACTGGTGTATTGAATAAGTCCATCATAAAATGTAATTATACAAAAAACATTTTCTAATTTCATTGTTTTGAGTCATTGGTTTGTTTGTTTGTGCTCCTTGCAGATGTTTCGGTACAATTACTTATTGTCAACCCAGATGATACCGGACTTTGGGTTGCAAATATGAGTGACTTTGTATTCTCGAGTTTCATAGAGCTCGGGGGTTCCGCCAGGATCGGAAGTATATTTTTTGATGACGGAGCTAACGCACTCTATTGGGAAAACATTACGATTTCCGACTTGAAACTACAAATTGAGGTGTCTTCCGACATTTTGATGGTTGAGTTAGGAATGCAAAACAGTACACTTCTTCTCTCCAATAGAAAGGAAGGTAGGGTTATTTGCTAGAAGTCTTATCTCCTAGTGAAAAAAAATCAATGTAACAATTTTTGCTGAGAGTTTCTTTCATTAAAAAGCCCAGAAATTGAGACATGCCAATAAGCCGATTGGTCACGATATTGTAAACCTTCAAAAAAAGTTTATGAGCTGTCGCCTGCAGATTGTTTTTTGTCACATTGTCTGTGGGTCTCGTGGGCTGTAGTCTCAAGAATCATTTACGTCATGAATGCGTGTGTGTCCTTCATATGCTAATGATATAGACATTACTGAAGTCTAACTGCAGATTTTAGAAAGTCTGACAAAAGTAAGAGTAAGAAATTATAATTAATCATCTGAAATACGGAGCTATCCATAAATTGCTGGGCTCATAGACACGCATATCCCGTATTGACAAAAATACGATTTCTCTGAATGTCAACATCAATACCTATTTCTAATTCGAAATCCTTTTCAGTTTTGTTTTGATCCATGAAAAAACAAACAATCTAAAGACATCTTCGAAGTTATTTTGGTCGTCTCTTGGACCGTGATATTGTACGTGTTATAACCTAAGCAGTATATTTGCCTACGTTGACCTCTTATTTTATGCTCTTTATACATGGTCATGATGTATCAGCTTTATATCCATGCCTCGTCATGGACGTGAAGAAGCAGGAGCTTTACTGGGCAAAATATCCCGGGGGATATAGGCGGCGAGACGTAGGAGGAGAAGAAGCCTTGAAAGGAAGTGTTTACGACTTAGGCACGGTACCTGGAAGCGTGAAGCCCTTTCAGTGTGTCATTGATCAACAACGGAGGTAACCTTTTCCAATATAGATGTATATAAACCCCTGAACAAGTTTTAAAACTCGTGTATGATTGATTATATGTCTCTTGTCATGGAATAATCACAACTTGTTTAAGATTATCAAGAAATTGGTATCATTCATGTTTAAAATGCTATCCCATTTGTTATGATTTTTCAGTTATGGAATGTGCAGTAGATCAAAATATGGGACAAGAGCAAAATAAAAAGTGGATTCAAATCGCTTTATTGCCCAGGCCTTCTCGACAGTTGTGAACCTGACATGATGCTTGAGAAAGTTGATGACTTAACATGAGCGAAATGCCTGACACGTCATATTGCATGATTTCCAATGTTAGATTCCTGTAATTCGGCATTCATAGATGACCAGTTGGGAACAATAGCCTCAAAGTCATTCAAATGGCGTAACAATACCAGTGCTTACCAGTTCATTCTGCAACAAGTCTACTTTTCCCTTGCCCCTTATTCAGATGTACCTCTAACTCCATGGCTTCAACACCATAAACAAAATATGGTATCATTTAAAAGAGGAGTAAACACATATTCTAATGATAAAATCAAGGCGATGATGGGGCTTTCACATATACACTCCGGGGCCCGTACGGCGAGTAAAAACAGACATTTTGGGAATTTTGGGCCGATGTCCGGCCGGCCGGCTGCCGTAAAATTCCTACGGGCACCGAGACAGTTTTTTTAAGCCGTGCGGGCCCCTCACAGCGGCATCTCAAAATGCAAAAGATGCGGATGTCAGAGAACACATAGTTTAGTGCACCGCACAGCACCTGGCTGGGCCCCGGCAGGGCACCTTCAGGGAGCCTTGTGTGCACCTGCTCATCGGACGGAGCATGAAAGCTTACCGGCCAGCACCCTACCGGTACCCTTGCGGGCGCCTTGCATTTCACTCGACCAATTTTCACCGGCCACCTCCCGGGCGCCGCAGAATATGTGACCACACATGCAAGGGCGTCAATCAGGGGGGGGGGGGGGGGGGGCAGGGGGACACGTCCCCCCATGATTTTTCTCAGGGGGGGTCATCATATTAAATGTCCCCCATGTTTTGTCAGAAAAGAAAGGGGGACCACCAGGAACAACGATTTTGTATACATTGCCAAGGAGATCAGAGTTAAATTCTCGTTAAAAATAACAAAAAAAAACTAAAATTTTCAATGCATTTTCAGTTTTTATCTAAATTTGGACGATAGGATCAACTGCACTAAGACGGCTGAGCATTAAAATATTGGCATAATGCGCTATGCATTCCTGCACGGCAGTCTGGCCGCGCTCATCCATAATACGACATGTATATAGCTATCGCAATAGCAAGGGCGGGTACACGCGCGCACTCACTCGACTCGAGTGCGGCGTGTTAAAACTTGTGACCAGTGCAAGTACGTCGATCTTTTGGCCGGGTTTCGGCTAAGCTACATATCGCTATAATACTCGGGAGGGGGGGGGGGGGGGCGTCGCTAAAGGGAGTGGGGGTGGGGTGCGACACACCCACCTGTCAGGAAATTGTCGGTAAAATTGCGCTGCCGTCGGGAAAATGAGAAAAGGGGGAGGGAAAAAATGAAAGGGACAGGGAAAGAAAAGAAAGAAGAAAATAGAGAAGAAAGAAAGAAAGAAAGAAAAGAAAAAGAGGAAGAGAGGAAAAAAAAGAAGAGAAAGAAGAACAGGAAAAAGAAAAAAGGAAATCAAAAGAAACGGGGGTGAAAGAGAGGAGAAAGGGGTAAGATCGAGCCTTAGAAAGGAGGGTGGGAGAAAGAGAGAGAGGGGGGTTGTTAGGTGGAGTCATCTCGTCGAGGGAGCAAGAAAGATACGCATATATATGTTTCTGTTCTGTTAAAAAATATTGAAAATTCAGACAAGGATTAAGAGTCGGGAACGGTACAACGAATCGTTTTTCTTTCCGCTAATTATTTAATGAAATGTCAAAGTTTCCGCGCTTAGAGCGAGAGAGGGGAAACCGAATTCAAATAAGAATTAAGAGTCGAGAACGCTACAACAAATCTTCTACTTTCCGCTAATAATTTAATAAAACTTCGAAGCTGAAACTGAATTTAGACAAAGATTAAGAGTCCAGATCGGTACAACGAATCGTCTTCTTTCTTTAATAATTTAATGAAACGTCAAAGCTTCCGCGCTATGCGCGGTAGAAGGAAAATTAAATTTACACAAAGATTAAGAATCGAGAACGGTACCGTCTTCGTTCTTTAATAATTAAAAGAAACGTCTAAGCTTCCGCGCGATAGGAGGGAAACTGAAATTAGACAAAGATTAAGAGCCGAGATCGGTACAACGAATCGTCTTCGTTCTTAAATAATTTAATGAAACGTCAAAACAATAAATGAACCGGTCACCAATGAAAGTACACGCCATGAAACAGAATAACTAGAGAGATAGAGAGAGAGAGAGAGAGAGAGAGAGAGAGAGAGTGTGTAGCAACATACCCCCCCCCCTGAATCTGCCACTGATAACGGGGTATAACTTTGAAAGTAAACGTAAGGGTGACATGTAATTGTGTCCCCCGCCCCCATGCTCGAGCTCGGATTGACGCCCTTGCACACATGCCGTAGAAATGACAATCGGAAGGTTCCCGAACGGTCTCTAAATTCACGGCAAGCTGCCGGGTAGGGAAAATCACACGGGGCCCAGTTTATTATGTGACCTAGGCATTAGCCATGATAAGAGAGCTAAAATTTATCCAACCTGAGTTTCCAAACTTTCTTTTAGGAATTCATACGAATATTGAGGCAAACGGTTAAAAAAACTGATACCCCAAGGTGTACTCGAAACTGTGCCGTGTCTCGAAATCACCGAGGGGTAATAAATGTAACCGAGACCCGAAAACTGAGCTGTCCATATTTGTTTTATGAAGCACATCCCATATACGCATGCTTAAAATGGTAGTTTAGCCCCCCCCCCCCCCCCCTGATTCAACGGATTAATGATATATATTGCGTTCTTGGTGGTGAAAAAATACTGAACTTCCTCATTTCCCTCAAATTATATTGGTACTACACTACACCAGGTTTTCGCGAAAATGATCTTGGAAAAGTGAAGTGGACTCTTACTGTACAGGGGTGGTGACTTTTTCACTATCTTTCTTTCTATCGGATTAAGCACACAACGCCGGCGTCAGTCTGCCGCCTGGATTGGAGTCTAAGCCATAATCACTTGTTCAACAAGCAGACCTTCTACTGATTTAGCAAGAACATTTGGAGTAACCCAGCACTTTTAAATTGCATGTTTTAAAAGAGTTTTGACGCAAATCGTGTTTAGACTGATTAGAATACCATGCGCTTTAAGAATTTACATGACATTTGATTACATCGAAATGAATTAGTGTTCCAAATAATTAATTTCTTTTCACAACAGATATTTCTATGCCATCGGGGTTCGAAACAACATGACGATTACTCGATTTCATCTAGACAGCTTGCATTCCGAAACGATTTCATCAGATCTAGTTCCTGGACCAATTACTGGATTGACAATAGATGAAAAAGGTAAACAAGTTATATAATGGCAGGAGTCGGCCCCAGGACACCCTCATTTTCCCTTCAAATTTAGTCATTTTCACTCAAATGTAAATTACGTGCGTTTCCAATAGAAGCGAATGTTGAAATTGGGAGTTAAGAATGAAAATTGTCAATTTCTCCTATAAGGCCAAGAGGCTGCCCCGAAAAATTACCTATTCAGGCCCATACTATATGACCCCTAAAATGATTTTGAACATCATAACATGCTTCAATATCAAGATATAAATTGATATTAATGGTGCAAACAAAAGATTCGTATTTCATAATGTAATTCAGTATGATATATTTTGTCATTTAACTTACAGGTTAGAATCATAGATTAACAGTTGATATCGTCATAAATCTTCTTCTGGATCTCATATCTAGTATACAGAATCAAGAATGAAATCAATTTACTGATACCTTATAGTGAAAACTATTTTATTTGAAATAACTGAAAATACCATTTATCATGTAGAATGTTATGATAAAATACCCATTAACAACGATATACTTCCAGCTCCACATTAGCCCAGAATCTGACCGATTTAATTTCACTAATCTCCACCTCCGCGATCTCCCCCTAATACTTGCTGCAAGCCGAATATGACATAATACCCGAATTTCTTCGCCCGGCTGGGCATACCGATACGTACGAATTCTTAGATCGCGTCATCTTCGGTTTTCGGCAAGAAGGGGACGGAAGAGATCGTGATCGTGAAATAAGATAACCTTCCAGATTCAGGACTAGCTGACCACTTGCTCATTTGAATTATTATTCTTTAAAAAAAAATTGCTAAAAGCATGGGCAATAAATTTCAATTCAATTTCATTTATTTCCACAGATTCATAAAAGACAGTATAAATTACAATCAAATATAAAAGCATTACAACAAAAGATGAACCTGCAGAGGGGGTGATCAAAAACCACAGAGGTTTATCGGGGATCATCCCCTGCTTAAAATTACAATATCAAAATACAATAGTTTTTTTTTTAAATAAACAATAACACATACAAAAACATATATAGATATTACATGCAAAACTATGTGTGGGGTGAGTAGTAGTGGGTTGGTGGTACCAAGAAATAAAATATATAGAGGAAATGAATGATATACAGGAAAGAAATATTGAGAACAATATAGAAAGAAACACCGTACAAACTAAAACTTAAGAGTTGGATACGAGATCAAATATTGTTTCAACTTTGACTTGAAAGAATAAATGATGAACACTATGAACTTAAATATACTATGTCCCTTTTGCAGCCACATCGAATTCTGTAGAACCGTAGAACCTAATATTCAAATCATGCAAGGAAACCCGTTTACTTTATAGACTTCACTGTCAGACACTATTGACCGACTGACTGACTTCTTTTTTTTCCTTTGGTAATAACATACATAAAATGAGCTGTCAAGGGTACATGAGCATTTGTCTACATCAATAACCCGATCCTTGTAATAGCCAACATTAAACTGATTGTATCTTTGCGCAGCACAAAACGTATGATCATTCGGTAAAAGGATCTGAAAATCAGACTATTAATTAGGTGACTGTAATCACTTAAGTCGATATACGACAACTAATGGTCTTTATTTTCCCACTTAACGACATTTTCAAGCCCTTCCGTTTTGAGGGAAGTTCTAAATTAGTATTATCTTTCAAATGGCGTTGCTGTTGGAATTTAACCTTTTCATTTTTGTGGCCTGCAAATGGGACATGAACCTTTAATGTAGCAATTCACAAATAGGTTATTAATGTCACCATATCCTTTTGCTTGGGGTTAAGCCTTTTTTTCTTCTATTTCTGCTAAGAGCTACGATAACTGTACAAACATGAGTGTAAGATATTCCTCGGTACAATGCCCCCCCCCCCCAATTTTTGTCTTCTATTTTGATACGCAGGAGAACAACTTTTTTGGACTTCACAAACATACCTCAAATACTTGTTCGACTGCCATTTTAATTTGTTTCTTTTAATTATCACTCATTTATATTCTAAAAGCATGAGCGAGAAATGATGAACCAAATGGAGCAATTTACAAATAGGAGGTCCATTTCACCAAAGCTCTTGTGTATAGCCTAAGAACATATGGGTATTAATTTGTGTGCTTGGAGCTCTATGAAGGATATGAGCATAAGTTTGGGTTAAAATGAATCTTTTCTTCTTTTCTTACGCAGGTGAAAAACTTTTTTGGACAACATATTCATCATACATCATTTACTCGTTCGACTTGAAGACTGGCGTTGGACCGTTTACATTACTAAACCTAGAAAGTCTGGAAATGTTTCCATGTGAAATATTCTTCGTATCTGGTTGGCTTGTTTGGTATGACCGGAAGCAGGATCGGGTTTGTGCTGCACAAGCTAAAGTAGATGCGGGAATCAAACTATGTCGTTTTACCAGTAATGATGGTAAGCCCAATTATGTATCTTCGGCATATGAAAAACACTTGGCACTGCGACGAATATAAGTTTTCCCCTTGCAGTCTTTTGAACGTTTTGGGAGAGTGCAGCTAGGGACTGGCGGTGATTTTACACCATCAGTTAAAAACCGTCAATGATACCCTGGATGCAAACATAAACTATCGTTAAATCAAGACTGTGATCATACTACAAGTGCATGCAATGTACTATTGAATGTTTCTATATTAAAAGAGTCAGTCACTAAGTTTAACATGAGATTGTTTACAACACCAGAAACACAAGACAGGTTTGTTGTTGTGGGCTGTTAACTACCCACACACACAAACACATCCACACACACACACACACGCACGCACACGCGCGCACACACACACGCGCACAAAAGCACAAACGCACACACCCTTACCAACAGTCATAATCTTTTCCTTAGAGCAAACATTGTTCAGAATATCAAAAATCATAATGGTTTTTAAATCTCAACATAAAAGCAACCCTTTAAACAGGCGCGTTCCCCGCGGATTCGACGGACGAGCTTGACTTACATGAATGCATGCGAACGATGTTAAATAGTAGGAACACTCCCCAAAGAGTGGGATTTGGTGCACATTTGTATGCGGGCTTAATATCCAGTCACTCGGGGTTAATAAGAATTACATTCTAGAGTATAACAATTTGTTTACGTATTATAATACATGTATATCAATTTAAGATATCTTACTAAATTATTTTGTGTACACGATTTGTGCCTTTAAAGTTGATAAGATTTGTCTGGCAAATTTGCTGATAAGTGTCTGTTAGCTTCATTCAGTTCCTTTGCTTGTTGATAGTGTGTCTGCGGGCGTTCAACAAATTTGTCACATTCCGCCTTTCTTTTTTCCTTAAAGGCCTTGTTTAACAATGCCAAATCTGAGATGCATGGCCCTACGTGGTATCAGCGTCTGTGATATGGTGCAATATTGAAGCCCTAATAGAAATTGCGCCTCAAAATGGTCAAGAAGTGCCTACAAAAAGTAAACATCTTTGAGTGACCGGTTTTATCATGCTTTTTCCCCCTTTAGACTGTAGTGTAATATAAAACCGTTGGGAAAACGGTATTTGAAATTTTGAATTCCAATCATAGATATTTGGATTAACAGACAGGCGATTTGCTTGTAATCGTCATGGGAAGTTCCTGACTGACCTAAAGGTTTATTATTATAATTGCTGCATGAGCTAAATCAAGGATTTTTTTAACGAATCTGAGACAAGGATATCCAATCCGTTTACAAAAATAAATCTGCATCTTGTGAACTTATTCTAGCAAGTTACTCCTATACAGATATCACCAATTTATCCATACCAAATAGGAATATATTATCTTCCTCTAAAAAATCTTTAAGAAGCTCTGAAAACTTAACTTTTCTTTGTTATATCTATAAATGCGTAAATACATGACATTGGTAACATATATTATTATAAACCGCTAAACGAATTAATACTCCATCATTATGTGTCGTAAATATTTAGCAATTGAATGATTACTAGTAATTTCAATTAATCAATTTTTTTCTCAATAGCCTGGCTTCGTTCACAAATTCTCAGTACTCCTTTTTATTATTACTATTAAGTGTTCTTAAGATCTTGGTCCCCTTTTTTGCGTCTTGCTAATAAAGAATGAGTATTTATGTTTTTATCGAATGATAGTAACACTTTCCATGAATTAAGAATACTGTACCGCATATCTAAAAATTGGAACCTCGTTGATGGAGAGCCAACTGTTAACCTCCTCATCTTGTAAGATTTACCATATATAAAATCAAGGCGACATGAAATCATAACTCTTATTAAATAAATGGATTCTTATTATTTTATTCATTGTATTAACAAATTAAGAATAGTTTGTATGAAATAATGATGAACAGCGCTCCTTAAATCAGTAGACTAACTTAAGTCTCATTTATTTAGTCCCCTTTGTGCATTAGAAAATTGTAATAATGTGTGGTGATCTAATTCTACTCTATGCAATATTCTAGGACTATATTTAACCCTAAAAAGGCCAGGCTATTTGAGGTCTTAATACGGCCGGGGGGGGGGGGCATTACGGTCCCCCCTAAGATCTCGGCCGTGAAACAGCCGATCGTCGTTAAAATGTGCACGCATGTCAAGTGAAGTGTATAGAATACTATGGTGAATTTAATTTTTTGATAAAATTCACTCATTTGCATATTTATGGTAATTTATGCAAATAAGATCATAAAATTAACCTTTTTACCCATAAATCATATATTCTTTATATCTAAGCATTCTTTTTCACTACATGTATCCGTTAGACCATTTGAAACAATAATACGACAACAAACATTTGAAAGAGCTAGGTTATTCCTTATGTTATCGCTTGTTTTGATAATTTTGTATGTATTTCATTTTTTTTTCATCTTATGTATTTTATTTTTTGTTGTTGTTTTATTTCATTTCTTACTACAAATCAACTATTTTGACTCCCAAAACAAACACCTAAACTTTTACCTAAAGGTAAAGACCAGTAATGGTCATGCGATTGCATTGTGAAAAAAACGTTGTGGAATCGATCAGAAAAGGTTGATCATCTAGCATCTAGCATCTGCAAGATTCTGGAATCATCAGAATGATAAGAAATTTGGCCCATTCTTCAGGCGCGGATCTACGGGGGGGTTTAGGCGGTTTAAACCCCCCCCCCCCCCTTGGGCGGCCCAAAAAAAAAAAAAAAAAAAAGGGAAAAAAAAAGAAAAAAAAAAGAAGAAAAAAAAGAAAAAAAGAAAGAAAAAAGAACGCATTCTGGAGAGAAACCCTTTCAAGTGCAAATATTGTGAGAAGATATTCAACTCATCTGGTAACTTAACCAAACATATGATAACTCTGGATATAACTGTGTATCAAACTGTTACTTGATTTAAAAAAAAGTTATCATGCACTGCTTTTTATGGTTCCCATTGTGTTAATAGATGCCAGGAAAACATCACTTAATACGGGGTTCAAATAAACACCCCCCAAAAAATCGGCTCGCCGCTTCGCGGCTCGTTGACGATGCTCCGCATCGTCATTATTTTGGTCAAACCCCCCCCTTAGCAAAAAGCTAGATCCGCCCCTGTTCTTCGTAAAGTTACAAGCACTATACACAGAAAGATGTATATGGGACTACCCTATATCTCTCACAAGACCATGAGAGAAACAAATTTACCAAATATATGAATTAGTAGGCGGTTTCCCGGCAAATTTTGTATCATCATGTCTTAGTCAAAACATATTCTTTCACAAGTCATGATTGGTAATGAGAGCTTCCATTTCATTTTTTGAAATTGGGGCGTTTCCAATACTGGTCTTTACCTTTAAACAAGACCTAATAACCAATGTTTTATCTCTTTTTAGAAAAAAAGATATTTCCGTATGTTTAGTACACAAATCACGAAAATGAGCGATTTTCGGGCTGACATGCAAAGACAAAAGGTCACGTGACCTTGTAACTGTACATCCGATGTTCAAAAAAATTGTTTTAAAACATGCGCAAGACTCGAAAAAAAAACAGTCGGCGAGCGGCGGGGCGCTATCCGTATGCGTTCCCGAACAATCAGTAAAATCGCGGAGGGGGGGGGGGGGCATAATGCACCCCGGCCTTATTAGGGTTAATAGTTGATTTCATAGAAATGACATTAAAAACACTTTATTCCTCCCCCCCCCCCCCCCCCAAATTCAGAATTTCTTAGCTACATATTTGTCTATTTATTGATATCTAAGTAAACTTTGTTCATGTTTTATTGTAAAACAGCATTGAGGAACTAACACTTCAACAAGTTCTGCTTCAAGTTAGTTCCTCTTTTCTCGTGCTATTTCCATTATATTTATCGTTTCTTTGCATATTTATTGTGATATAATCATTCTTGTATTATGTTTTGCATGAGAAATAAAAAAAATCACTTGAATCATTTGAATACTTGTACATTATTTCTTCTAATTTAATATAGAAGATCACGGCGTTTTCCTTTCTGCATTTTACAAATGTTTGATTAGGGTAATTCTAAGTTTTGTATGTTTCCTGTAAAATTAAAAAAAGTGTTATCCGTGTCGGACTGTAATGAGTCTTTCAAAATTAGTGATATATAATTCTTTGGTGGAGGGAAATACGCCAATCAGAAAGTGAAATCGGAAAGAGAGAGAAACGAGAAATTTAATTCGTCATTGGGACGAATTAGGTGGTCTGTTTTTAAATCTAGTGGACGCTGATCTTGCTGAGAATTGTCACAGCTACAACATATCAAAATTTGCAAGAAAATTGATCAATATTTACAGAGTAACAATCCATTTTCCATAAATATGCTGACGTCATAATTTGCAAATTCGTATTTTGAGTTCCAAGGCCATTATACTAATACATTTCATTTCTTGTAGCTCCGTGGTAAACATTGTAGGGGTGAAATAAGGGCAAAGCATAGAGCCATACACAATTTACAAACATATTGATATAAACAATACACATTTTCGAACAAAAGAAAACAAAATGGACTAGTTCAATGACTAAGATTATCATAACACCAAAACAAAAGAGTAAATGAAGAATTTGATGGCGCATTTCTCTCAAAATTAGGTTAAATGAAAAACTTTTTTTCCCATCTGTGTTCTTTTTTTGGTTAAGATAAGTCCTACGTTTTGTGCACTGCACGTTCTAATTTTATATACAGATTTAGTTTTTCGAAACATTTGAAGGTTCATAGACCGGAGTTTGATTTTTAAAAACAGAATATTTTTTTTTTGCATTTGAAATAATTCCACCTATTTTGAATGCTGACTCACTTGAGTTTATTAAAATGTTCTTAAAATATTACCCTGGCTGTTTTCTAATGTTGTTTAAAGGGCCACTCTAACCAAAACGGGCTTTAAAAAATGGGGAAAAAGACATGCAGAATAATTTTTGACGGAGATTCCGAACATGACAATGATTTTTCTTAGAAATCATCAATAATTCTGGAATCTAGCTTTAAATATGACGATTCAGAACGCTCAGAAAAAAAACCCAGTTTCGGAGCTGTATTGCGAAACTGTTTATGACGTTACCGCAGGCGCCTCTCTGGTGAAAAGGATGGTGATTTAGGCATTAAACAGTCTTTCAAAAGGCAAACTATGATATTAATTGGAAGAAAAAAGACATTATCCGAATAATAGTATGCGCTTGATAATCCCAGTACGTTTCATTTATGAATTACAATGAGATCGTAAGATCCTTAGTTGAAGGACAAATCGGACATGCTCGCAATGCGTCATCAAGCTGTGGACGAGAACACGACGAACTGATCATGCGTGTCAACGTACTCAACTGCCCATGTTGAATACAATTAGAAATCTTTTAGATTGCACTCGACGATATACATGCTTGCAGGAAGTAACACTATGAACATGACGGACAAAGAAAGGGGACAAAATAAACAGTTCCTCATTCTACTCTCAACAATTGCTGTGGTAGACAAAAGAACATCCCTTCACTGCTAGTATGTAAAAATGTGTAGAACAGGTGAATATGCATGTGACACCTGTTCTATACATTTTTACATAATAGCAGGGAAGGGATGTTCCTTTGTCTACCTGAGGAACTGTATATGTTATGCGCACGCGGCATATACTAGTACCGTACTAGATTTAGGAAAATCAAGGTTGACGCATTCTCGATCACCGACTGAGACGACGTGACGCATGCGCAGTGCCTTAAAATGACGTCACACGTTGCAGTCAAAACTGTCGACGTGCAAATCTAAAAGTCCCTATTGCAGTAAGAGTGGGACGAAACCTTTATACTCAACGCAGGCTTTTGTCATCCGCCTTGACTTGATTCAAATCTATAAGATCTTTTGTTCTACAGGCGGGCCCTGTACCCATAGTTATCAGCATCATCTTTATCATCTTCCTCTTCATCGCTATCATCATCAGCATCATAATCATCATTGTCATCATCGTCGTCATTCTCATCATCGTCATCATCACCATAATCATTATCTTCATCAAAACCATCAACATTATCATCAACGGCATCAGCATGATCAATATCGACTATATCAACGTCCTCATCTTTATCGTCATCATCACTATTATCATCATCATTATCAAAAACATCATCCTTATCAACTCCAACATCGGCATCAACAGTTTCATCGCATTATCAAAATATTCATATTTTTCATTATAACACTTCGAAACTCATCTGATATATCATCACCACATTGATTAAACTCATCGTTAATATTGTCGAAATTAAAAGGTCAACCTAAATACTAAAAAATGAGGGGAGATTGTTTGGATGTATGTTTGAGAAAATATTTATTTGTTTTTGACAGATGAGCGAATAGTATTCATATTTGTAATGATAAGGACTCAGTATTAATTGATGACGATGATGGCTAGAAGGGAAATTTTGAAAGAGCATATTAATTTCCTCTTCAATAGGAAAATGTTTACATCAAGTTTGTTGATTGAATAAACTTAATTTACATGTACCAGAATCCTTTGCATAAAAACAGAACTAGGTGCAGTACTAAAGATACATGTATTTTCATTTCTTATACTCATTTTCAAAAAGTTGTCACCTATTATGAGAGATGATTACTAATAAGAGATATTTCTAAAATGGCATCTACAAATCATTGAATTTCAAATATTTTGCTAAAGATAGAATGACGGCAATTATGATGAATTTAAAGTTAATCATGATAATTATAAAGAAACAATATGATTATTTCCTGGACGGAAAATGCACGGCGTATTGAGAACATAGAAACATAACAATACTAAGGCAGAAATATAATTTCTTTGATGAATAACTAAACCATTCTTGAGTAGGCGATACCATCAGCTTTCTCCTGTTTTGCAATGACGTATACAGGGTTGCGAATGATGACGAGGATGGTTTTAATGACGAAGAAGACGAAGACGATAGCGAAGAGTGTTGATCCGATGACCGCCTGTGGACTGGTAGGATCTCTCACGTTAGCGACAAGTATTCCACCCAATGACCACAGCGCTGCAGGGTACACGATGAGAATATATCGAAAGTAGCGATCGTAGACGAAACAATCCAGGAGGAAGTAGGTGACGAGCTCGGTGGCGAGGACCGCAAAACATATATATGTCGTTGTATCCCTATAACAAAGAAAATACAGATTTGGATCCGATAATAATACAGTTCATATAAACTTACTATCAATAACTGGAGCAATATCTTAGATATACCGACGTCGCTACGACTATTCAGCTATTTCGTCTTTCTTTAATGTTTACATGATTATATGGTTCATGATTCATCATATTCATCTATTGAAAATTAATGATAGGTATACCAACCAAGAAATTTATATTTGCAGCATTAATTTTTGTAATCTCAAATTTCATCGAATTTGAAGACAGTGATTGTTTGTATGTAATAAATACGTCAAAGAGTATTTTCATTCGCTTATATTTGTTTTCTCTCTGCTCAAGAAGGGGGATGAAGATTCGGGCGTGACGGAGCCGAGATTATTTGACCGGGGAGCTATAATGTCCAAAATATCTCACTACCAAATGAATATGCCCGTGAATAAGTGTGCAATTAAGAACGGCGCATTGCTGGAGGGGGGCAAAGGGCGCGTGCCCCCTGAGTGACTGCAAATATACTTACGTATCCATTCCGAACGTATATATAAGCATGGTAGACAGGTTTACTTTGGTCGATATCGTAGTCCACGTAGCGTAGAGGGCGAGTCCATTATGCACCAGAACGCGATTTGCCCACAGGTCGAATCTAAAATATAAACCATTTGTTATCTTGTAAATAAAAGACAAGTTACAACTTACAACTTGATCAATTTATTTTCATATTCCACGAATTTCTCACAATATCCAACTTCAAATAAAAAGAAGTTTATGTGGATGGTAAAGATGAAATGATGATGATGACGGTGATGATGATGGCGATGATAATGATGATGACACTGATGTCTGTTATAGGACTAAAATAACGATTTAGATTTTCATGACCGTTGTATAATGTCAATCTTAATATTGCATATGCCTATTAGTTTGAAGGTATAGGCTTAAGTTTATAGCCAGACTTTAAAGCTTATCTGTACTAGTTTACGGAAGGGATTAAACCACCCTGCAAGGTCACCGGACAGGTGGTTATCTCATCAACTCAGCTCTCGATTAAAATAAGAAGAAGAGGATCATGGGGGACCAAGGTCACCGATTAGGCATTGTTTGTTATATAGAGGGCGCAAGTAGCTACAAGTAGTGCATTGGGCCTTTAAGATATTCAAAGTGCTACTTAATAAACCATACCATCGAAAACATCTTTTAAAAGCATTTCTATGAAATGAAATATAAAAATCAAAAAAATAAGCTTACACTCCGTATTCCTTGAAGACAAAGAGATATTCATACATCCTGCTAGTTGCTATGGAGATAGCTATATATAGCGTTGTGGTCATGCCAGCTAGCGCGGCTAGGCTCAGGATGAAAGTAGTTCTGTCGTTGGCGAATAACCATAAGACACTCAATGTAAGATTGAGAAAGACTGCTATAAGGAATGCTGGACTTGTAGTAGGAGGGTTAAGATAAACCGGACCCTTATCATTGGTTCTGAAGAGGGTAGTGATGACGTAGACTAGCCATGCTGCAAACCAGGAGTAGATGAGACCCCAGATAGCGAAGGTGTACCCTGCAGGAGTTATGGGTGTGGGGTAGTTGTCTGACATGTTTGTGAGCGAGTTGCGAAAAAATCCTGTTGGTAGGAAATGATAAAATTAACACGTTGTCATCTCTCAAAGAAATATTTATAAATGTATACATATACATGATAATACGATAAATAATATGATAAATACGTGATAATATGCAAAGAGGTGTTTTATAGTTTTAAAACGGAAAAACTGAGTTAAATTAATGATTTTTACAAATATACTATAATCCTACATTTGATCGAAATGATAAAGGCTCAACGCTATAAAACTACAAAATAACCCTCATTTTCTGAATTTATCTCACAAACAACTGTGCTTTTTAGTCATTTAGTCTGACACTGTATTAAGCTGATGATAAATTAATATCAGAAGTAGTGTATCTAATGGATTAGAGACGGCGTATGCCACCCCCCCCCCCCCCAGGACAATTATAGTTAGAAAAGAAAACACTAGATATGTGTCAAAATAATACTGATGGTTATTTCAGATCACAGGCTAATGGTTTCCTGATTTAAAATGTCTGGACACGGTGTGCAAACCATATCCCTGTAAAGTTCACAGGGCAGCTCTCATCAGCACCCCTGATATATTTAGCTTCCTTGGTGATTGATTGCTGGATACGACACTAAATACAACTTATTAAATAAATGTGAAAAACGAATCGGAACACTGCCGTTGGGATACATATCTTTAGAAAGGGGTAAGAAAAAGTAAAAATGATTACGACAACAACAGCCTTATGAGGGTTAAAGAGAGGGTTGAGTTCTGGGCAGAGGTGAACAATTATTTGTGAGCATTTTCATTGTTATTATGTAAGTGTGGAAGAATATCAGAGAAAAGAGTTCCTTGAAAAGCATGGCTCTTTAAAATGCCTTCATATAATTATATATCAAATATGCGTGTAAACAGCTTTAAAATGTGGGCCTCATTTTGATGCTACATGTTTGTGTAGTCCCTTATACATCTTGATGTGTACAGTGCTTGTTACTTTTACCAAGACGGGCCAAATTTTGATGATTCCAGAACCTTGCAGTACACAAGAGACAGCTTGCAGATTGTTGCAGTACACAACAATCTATTTAAAATATGAATATTCCTCACTTAACGATGATTACAGAAATAATAATAATAATGCCGAATCTATTCTATTTGTATCATCAATCTGTTTGCAAGTAGGGAATACGTAATTAGTAATGATTTTACCCGACTGTGTACTTGTCTATATGTTTGTTGAAATGCTTTTTAATACTTGTAAAACTTGCAATGTAATTTAGCTTTCGGGCTACCATTTTGAAGTTGTCTAATAAAAACCATTCTACTACTACTTCAATACCATGGCATGGCGTTTTCCTTCGTCAAAATAACACGAAATGGTCAGAAATGTTACGAGAATGTTAATATCACTGTACAGCATCTTACCTAGTGACAAGTCAGAATCTGGACCAATACCAGCTTGAAAGTTGAAGAAGAGAAGGAGGATGTATCCAGTGGTTACCAGGAGGGTGAGTGGAGGTACAACATCCATCTTGATCGGTTAATTACTGGAGGAAGAGGAGAAGGAGGAAGCAACATCGAAAGGTCATCGGTTATTACAATGGATGAAGAAGGTCGTACTATACGGAAGCCACTATGTCAGTTTGTGTTTTAACAAAATGAAATGAATCAATTAATATAATAATCAGCAATGGCAACTGATTTCGAAATAACAGAAAACCAAATGATATGTTAATGAGGAGAGGAATTGTAACAGAACTGAAGATGGCAGGGAAATTTATATCCGGGAATAAACAGACATATTAAACAAGAATGAATCTTAGATATACTAAACATGATATATATCACTGTTTGAAGAATGAAATACTACGTTGCCAATATATCATGATTAACACTCACGCCAAGACTTGCCTCGGAACTATCAGGAAACGATATAAAATCTGCACACTTTGCAGCCAGCCGGGCAAAGAAGTAGAAAGAATATAATTCAAATGAAGACTGCTTCTACTACTGTACAAGGTGATACCATTTAAGTTTGAAGATTAGCTCTGAATTAATTCCTTTATCTTATTAAGCTGGTTGTTTAATTGTCGATAAGATTCTGAGCCAAATATACTACAAAAAGTTGATTTACTTTACACTGTATCAGTAATGCGATAAAAGGGTGGGGGAACAACTAACAAAAAGCGTATGAACAAACAGTTTCTTTGCAGACTATAGTAGCAAATCAAACAGAATTTATAATAAAGTTGATATATATACGAACCCCTAAAAGAGATGAAACTGTTCTATATGTAATTTTGATATAGTTTGATATACAAATTTGTACAAGATATTATTTTGAACGATAACTTTAAAATATAAAGAAAGGCTCAGTTACTACGACACTTATGAAATATATATATATATATTTTTTTTGCAATCTAAAACTTAAGTTTTTTAAAGACAAGTGCATTTATGATAATGTTCACGATTTGCGTATGTGTGTGTGTGTGTGTGTGCGTATGTGCGTGTGTGTGTGTGTGTGTTGAAGAAGAGAGTGAGGATGTATCCTTTAGTAACAACTTTAAAAAAAGATGCAATAAATTTTCAATAATTTATTGCATTTTACCCCGGTACCCAACATAAAAAAAATCCCTGGACGGCCATGCATTATGGCTCAAGGCATGGGCACACAGAAGATTTGTTTATGTTGGGAACCGGGGTAAAATGCAATAAACTATTGACAATTTATTGCATTTTCTGTTTTTTATTTTATTTATGGAAACGGCCCCTACCCTAGCCCCCGCTGCGTACAGTCATGTTTCAGTGACAAAGCAATGGCCTCGTAACTGGTAACCCGACACATGCTCCGCCGACGATTGCTCCGCCGACATTTACTCCGCAAAACGCGACAATTGCTCCGCGACATTTGCTCCGCGACATTTGCTCCGACGTCAAATGCTCCGCCGACAGTTGCTCCGCCGACAGTTGCTCCGCCGACAGTTGCTCCGCCGACAATTGCTCCGCCGACAGATGCTCCGCCGACAATTGCTCCGCCGACAATTGCTCCGCCGTCAATTGCTCCGCAAAACGCGACAATTGCTCCGCCGACATTTGCTCCGCCGACATTTGCTCCGCCGACAATTGCTCCGCCGGCAATTGCTCCGCCTGAAGCGACAATTGCTCCGCCGACATTTGCTCCGACGACATTTGCTCCGCCCAAAAAGTGTCCCATAAACTACAAATGCTACTAGTACTACGACAAATGCTTCGCCGACAATATTTTCTTTACACCTATTTTTTTCGTTTCTTTTTTTTCTTCTTCATTTTCTGAATGCATTTCTTGAAATAATGTAGATGAAATGAAATGAATGAATGTTGATGAAGTGGGAGGAAAAAAGGAGTTACCTACAAGTCATTTCGAATATACTGAAATAACTTTCCATCTATCACTGTACGTCCCATATAATGTATACTAAACACTCATTACATGTCGTGGGAAGTTTTTTTAAAAAAAGTAGAGCAGCAAGCCACATTCCCCAATACGCGCATACCTCCTAGTTAATTTCAAGTAGCTCATCAATATGTAATACCTGAAATTACCTCGATCAATGCATCTTACTAGGTAAAGCATTATACAATGTACTAGGTCATCATGTAAGTTTAGAAAATAAGGGCACTTACATACGTAAGGAAGAGAACCCATTCAGACGGGAAAATGAGATGGCAGCCTTTCTGCTTATTCACATTTATACAAATCATTTTGTTGCAGTTTGATGTTAGTTCTTCATGATAAGCCAATTGCTCTTCTTCCGGTGGCTTCGTGAGTCCCTTAAATTATTCAGTGAAAACAAAGTACTCGAATGAAACGGAGTGTTTTACACACTAACATATTGTAACGAAACCGGAACTCTGTCGAATACTCCCCAGCAGCTTATCTTGTCAGGATTGCCTTCTGCTGGTAGTTTTTCCTAGTCCGGTACCAATCTCGCCGTGGATCCGTTTGGCAGAGATATACTACCCCGTTGACCTTGCACCACCTCTCGACCACCGTCCAATTGAAACTACCCCGGTCGCGCGTTTCCGTTTTACACCCTGCCCTAGGCTTTTCTCCAATAAAATTTTACAAACCGACTGGTATTCGGAGTCTAGTCGTCCACATCTTGTCTCGGCGCTCTGCACACCACCAGAACTCTGAAAACGTCACGTAGCGCTAGCTAACTCTCTATACTAGTTGATCTTCCTAGTCGTATCATTTATTTTTATCCATTAATACGCAATACTCTAAGAGCGTGAGGATGCGTGATCAGCTCGCAAAATTTAGCCCAGCGATAACAAAACAATAATATATCGGGAAAACCGTCTTGAACAAGAAGACCCTCGCATCCCCAATTGAAATTGTACATAAGCTTTGGCTTCGCTATTCTTGACGTCGATATAAACAAACTTAGACTTCGGATACAGCATGTTTCGTGTAATTTCTTGCCGAAAAGCCTAGGGCAGGGTGTAAAACGGAAACGCGCACCCCGGTCGTGATAGATCAGCACTGCACCATTGTCTACCCCAGACCACCGACCACTTATCCACCTAAACAGCAACCACTAGTCCACCGAAAGAACAACCCCTGGTATTGTCAGAATGTATAGTGCCAGAATGCACAAGACTCAACAAAGACAATTCCAACCATGGTCGTCACCTAAAATCAGACTTCAACTTTAGGTTTCCCCATGGCAGGACATGCAAACGATCATCTCAATCATTTCGTTGCACGCAATACTTTATTGGGCAAATATCCAAACATAATCTTATTGCCTTACAATGTAAGTGTGCCCAGTGGGCGACGGCAATTATGTAGACTATGACAGGAAGCTCACAGACACGTGAGATACTTGGTTTATATACACATTTCTTATACATTTATTATTCTCGTTAGGTTTCCATAAACATCGATATAACTCCACTTTCCAATATCAGATTGAAACAAACCATATATCAAATAAAAGCACTAGTTTTATTCTATAAAACTAAACAAAAGAGGACAAGTAATTATGCATGGTAGAAAAGTAATTGGACTAAAACTGTCAAAAACATGAACAATCAAACATTCTTAAAATTGACACGTACTATAATAGCATTGTATATTTAACTTGAATTGCGCCATCTACGCCGAAACAGCTATCTACGAAATGAAACCAATTTTGTGACACAACTCCCTTATTTTCCTTAGCTCGGTCCCCGAGCGATATCTAACAACAATTTACAAACTGCATATAACACTTTTACAGAAAATAACGTTCATGGGCATCTAGGTATCCTTCCCACCGGAACCAGCGGTTCTAATTAGTTCATGCAGTACTGACTGAATTCTTTAACGAGAACTATCAGTGTCTGTTTGAGTTTCAGCATTCTTACTAGCAATTTCAGTCCACTCACTAGCCCATGCAGTCTCCGACGCCATTTTCCTAGATGAATATCGCAAGTCAAGTGGTGAAGGGAACCTTTCGTCGTTATCCAACTCTTCTTCTGGTTCGGGCGTAGATTGTCGGCTATGTCGAGGGGAAGCTTCCGATCCATCATGCTGTGGAGACTCCGGGGTCTTTTGACATGACGATTTCGTTAGGTCTCTTTGGGGCGATTTGGATTTTCGTCGCGATGAGCGGTAACGACGTGGTGACCTCCCTCGAGGTCGGTCCAATCTTGGATCATCACGTGGTGGCGACCGCCAGTCCATTCTTACATGACGCCACGATGCATCAGCTTTTTCAGAGGTCCCTGTTATTGGCGTGGAAGTGGGTTTGCATCTTGGCGAAGAAACAGGTGTTAAGCTGTGTTTTCTCACGGGAACCACAGCTACATCGTGGGCTCCCTGATGCCGCTCCATCTCCGTCTTCCTACCCGTGCGATAATCGCATTGGTCGCAAAGATAGTGGGTAGTCGTACGTCGGGCATCAACGTCCTTGTCTCCCTGCTTGTCGGATGGCATGTTCCTGCTTGCACTGGTTTCAGTGGGCATCGTCTGGTTGCACATTTCTGTGCCCACTTCTTCCAGCGCTGACAATGAGGCAATGGCAGTGCCTGCCTTTATGATCCCCTGTTCCCTTGTTGGATTGAACACCCTGACAGGCAACACATCTTCATCTGCCTTCACGACAGATCTGGCAACGATGGGTCCCTTTTCCCATAATTCGGTTGGGTTCACAGGAGATTCTACCAGTCCTTCACACAGTGCTACCTTTTTACCTGTTACTCTGTCTGCTAGCACCATTTCGTGTCCTGGAGGAATTGAGTTTTCCTCCCCCGCCACTATCCTTCTGCAGAATGATTCTCCTTCACTATCTAGGCATGGAATTATGCCCCACTCGGTCCTCAATTCCATCTTGTGGCAGTCAAGTACAGCATTAGTTTGAACTAGGAAATCTAGCCCAAGAATGCCTTCGTTCTTGAGGCTGGCCACAGTTACCATTGTAGTGACAAGTGAATCTCCGATCTGCACTTCCAGCCTTGATTTACCTCTGGTCCTCAACGGGGTCCCATCTGCTTGTAGTACCACGCTGGTCACTGGTAATAACTCAGGTCTTCTATTATCCTCTATCCGGTCAAACACCTTATCTGAAATCAAAGTGTTGGTGGCTCCGGTGTCGATCAGTAATTTCAAGGACTGTCCATTGATTTTCCCTTCCAGGAAAAGTCCTTTCCTGTTAGGATCCTGAGACGAACCAACTCTGGTCTGCTCCTCTTCATCTGTCATCCCATTTGCAGTTGCCCACTGCAAGTTTGTATTTGATTTCTCTGCTGCTGGTGGTGCTGTTCCTCCCCTAACTTTCCTTGGATAAGGACATTGGTTCCTCCAGTGTCCCAATTCATTACAGTTGAAACACCGGTTATCTTCCCGTTCTGAGACTTTAGTTGGCATGGTTTGTTCCGGTCTCCTATCTGGTACATCTGGTTTAATCGTATTCCTCCCATTTCTCATGTCTAAGGCATCTAATACCTTCTCTACTATCTCATCCATAGTAGGATTCCTTGGTTGCTGTTCACGGATG
The DNA here is from genome assembly GCA_035222895.1 of Strongylocentrotus droebachiensis. NCBI lineage: Eukaryota > Metazoa > Echinodermata > Echinoidea > Camarodonta > Strongylocentrotidae > Strongylocentrotus > Strongylocentrotus droebachiensis. Next base: position 103,535 of record JAVYIG010000475.1, on the reverse strand, counting down.
GCTGCAACCTCACACTCTTCCAGTGCTCGACTGTACGTGGTTGAACGCTTCACTTCATTTCTCTGACCCTCCATCCTCAGGAAGGCCTCTGTATTTAAAGCTGCTTCCACGGCATCATCAAGCGTGCGAGGTTGAGCACGGAACAATCCTTCTCTTATTTCTGGTGTTACTACGGCATCCAGAAAATGCCCACGGGCTAGTCGGTCTTGTCCTTTTTCGTCGAACTCGGGGTAGGACAGTGCACACAGCTCCCGTATCGTTTGTCCTAATTCCTGAAGACTTTCCTTTGGTTGCCGACGACGCTGTCTCAACTCTGCTAGGTATACCTCAGCTTTGCCTCCAAGACCAAACCGGTTCCTGAGTCTGTATACCAACTCGTCGTACGTCAAATCTACTCCGGGCTGTTGGGTTAACAACTTCACAGAAGATCCTCTCAAACTTGCAGCAAGAAACTGCACTGCTTCTACTTTGGTCCATCTGTTTACTCCAGCACATGCCTCAAAATGGTGCAAGTAATCCTCGACAGGAGTGTGGCCGTCAAATCTGTCTGGTACCATATGGGGTCGTCTGCCGATTAATGCATCATTTGCCCTCCCCACAACATGCATGGGTGAAGAGAAAAGCGTAGGTGTAATATGAACTCCAGTTCCTGCAGTAGGCAGCCGCCTACTTTGTTCTCGGGGCGTTGAACTAAATCTAACCCGCTGTGCCGCTGGCATCTGTGAATCTGCAGTTGGTCCTGATGCAGGTTGTCCACTCAGAGTTGGGAGAAATGCCTCCTGGCGACCTGGTTCTGAGTCTGCAACTGATTCCTGACTCATCGAAGCACGTAGTTGCTCCATCATTTGATCTACTTCTGTCATACTCCTTTCTAGGTGTTTCATCATTTCTCCTGGCGTTGGTCGATTCTGCCTATTTCTTCCTTGTGCCATTGTCACTGGATCCCACTTCTGACACCACATGTAACGAAACCGGAACTCTGTCGAATACTCCCCAGCAGCTTATCTTGTCAGGATTGCCTTCTGCTGGTAGTTTTTCCTAGTCCGGTACCAATCTCGCCGTGGATCCGTTTGGCAGAGATATACTACCCCGTTGACCTTGCACCACCTCTCGACCACCGTCCAATTGAAACTACCCCGGTCGTGATAGATCAGCACTGCACCATTGTCTACCCCAGACCACCGACCACTTATCCACCTAAACAGCAACCACTAGTCCACCGAAAGAACAACCCCTGGTATTGTCAGAATGTATAGTGCCAGAATGCACAAGACTCAACAAAGACAATTCCAACCATGGTCGTCACCTAAAATCAGACTTCAACTTTAGGTTTCCCCATGGCAGGACATGCAAACGATCATCTCAATCATTTCGTTGCACGCAATACTTTATTGGGCAAATATCCAAACATAATCTTATTGCCTTACAATGTAAGTGTGCCCAGTGGGCGACGGCAATTATGTAGACTATGACAGGAAGCTCACAGACACGTGTGTGTGTATTGGGTTTTACAGACGTGTATCAATCAGATATATTATTTACGTCTGGGGACCGACCTTTAAACGTCACCATCCGAAAGACGTGACTCAGTTTCGAACCTGCGTCCTCCGCTGAATCAGTTTGTAACTTCCACTGTTAGCTGGATTACAGGCGCACGCCACAACGTGAGATACTTGGTTTATATACACATTTCTTATACATTTATTATTCTCGTTAGGTTTCCATAAACATCGATATAACTCCACTTTCCAATATCAGATTGAAACAAACCATATATCAAATAAAAGCACTAGTTTTATTCTATAAAACTAAACAAAAGAGGACAAGTAATTATGCATGGTAGAAAAGTAATTGGACTAAAACTGTCAAAAACATGAACAATCAAACATTCTTAAAATTGACACGTACTATAATAGCATTGTATATTTAACTTGAATTGCGCCATCTACGCCGAAACAGCTATCTACGAAATGAAACCAATTTCGTGACAATATATATATATATATATTAAAGCTACATACACTTAACTTAAGGAAAGAAACCTTTAGAAAATGGACTGGATATTATTGAAAATATTATTCTAAACAAGAATGTACTACATGATTGTATTACTTTACGTTTCAATTTCACGAGAGAAATAGAACTCGAGAGGGGGAGCAGAGAAGAAGTGATGGAAATGAAAGAAGACTAATAGCATGAGAGGAAAGAAAAGAGCAAAGAAGACAAGAAAACGGTGTAAACAGGAAAAGGAGGAGCATGGGAGAGAGAGAAAGAGAGAGAGAGATAGCCTTGAGCTTTGGATCAGCTAATGAGAAATACATGAAACAGATTTTGAGCGGAGTAATTATCTTTCGCCGGAGAACTTGCGTAAGGAGCTATAATTTTATTTTTTATTTTTTTAAATCAAACATTATGGGGAATAGCAAAAAACGGTTGTCTTCTTTGCTCTTTTCTTTCCTCTCATGTTATTAGTCTTCTTTCATTGAGGTAATTTCAGGTCTTACATATTGATGAGCTGTTTGAAATTAACTAGGAGGTATGCGCGTATTTGGGAATGTGGCTTGCTGCTCTACTTTAAAAAAAAAAAACTTCCCATGACATGTAATGAGTGTTTAGTGTACATTATGTGGGACGTACAGTGATAGATGGAAAGTTATTTCAGTATATTCGGAATGACTTTTAGGCAACTGCTTTTTCCTCCCACATCATCAACATTCATTCATTTCATTTCATTTACATAATTTCATGAAATGCATTCAGAAAATGAAGAAAAAAAAAAGAAACAAAAACAACCCGTGAAAAAAAAATATTGTCGGCGAAGCATTTGTCGTAGTACTAGTAGCATTTGTATTTAATGGGACACTTTTTGGGCGGAGCAAATGTCGTCGGAGCAAATGTCACCGGAGCAAGTGTCGCTTCATGCGGAGCAAATGTCGTCGGAGCAATTGTCGGCGGAGCAAATGTCACTGGAGCAATTGTCGCTTCAGGCGGAGCAATTGTCGACGGAGCAATTGTCGGCGGAGCAATTGTCGGCGGAGCAAATGTCGTCGGAGCAATTGTCGGCGGAGCAAATGTCACAGGAGCAATTGTCGCGTTTTGCGGAGCAATTGTCGGCGGAGCAATTGTCGGCGGAGCAAATGTCGGCGGAGCGATTGTCGGCGGAGCAAATGTCGGCGGAGCAACTGTCGTTCGAGGAGCATTTGTCACCGGAGCAATTGTCGCGTTTTGCGGAGCAATTGTCGGCGGAGCAAATGTCGGCGGAGCAATTGTCGGCGGAGTAATTGTCGGCGGAGCAAATGTCGGCGGAGCAAATGTCGGCGGAGCATATGGCGGCGGAGCAAATGTCGGCGGAGCAATTGTCGGCGGAGCAAATGTCGCGGAGCAAATGTCGCGGAGCAATTGTCGGCGGAGCATGTGTCGGGTTACCATTTTTTTATGCGGCACAGATTGGGGCTTTTTTTTTTAAAGGGGTCTTGATTTACAGACTAATAGTGGTCGTGTGCGTACTAGACAGTATAAGTAGTAGAGGTCTGTTTTTAATAGTGTTACGTGTAATCCATTCCACTACCGTATAGAAAATAATTACATCAACAATTAAAATGAAATTGGAAATCTGAAGAGGAGGCAGCACGTCAATAAGGAGAACATCACAATAAGTCAATAAAACTTAACTAACTTAAACGAAGAGGAATGTTATCTAAACACATAGTTCCCGATGGATATTCAAACTTCTTCGCAGCGCTATAAATCCGCTAGCGAACATGACTAGTCTCACGTACGTGCAGACACTATTCAGAAGGGAAAGAACGTAATCCCCATAGGCTCAACACGCGCCATGCCCCAATCTGTGCCGCATAAAAAAATAACGCCTCCCGGACTATAAGCAGCGGTTGTTGACTCGACCGTGGGGTGAGCGGGAGTGAAGAAAACCTAGTGGTGTTGAAAATACACAGGTGAACGATGCGCGATTGCGATTGGAGAAATAAACACACGTGATCCGAATAATGAATTACATAAGTTGCGCGATTGCGATTGGAGAAATAAACACACGTGATCCGAATAATGAATTACATAAGTTGCGCGATTGCGATTGGAGAAATAAACACACGTGATCCGAATAATGAATTACATAAGTATGGAAAATTACTGGGAACATGAGAAAAAGTAGTGTGGATGAATGAGTCGCTATTTACAATCTATTTATGGGCGAAATTTGTTATGATTTCGTAGGTACACGTTAATAATTGAATCATAACTCTAATCTCCACCACTGCTCCAACATTAAAGGTTCATCACTCGTGAGCGTAGTAAGGCGTATAGCATTTCAGCATTTCAGCAAATGAGGCAAAAGGTAAGCATGCAACAGACTTTTCTGATTCATCTTTTTCGAATTCACAATCAAACATCCATCTCCACTTTGATTTTGTATCATCGAAGTATCTTAGTAACCATCTTAACTTTAACATTTAAGATAGAGAGAGGACGCTGTACCGTGGCGACCACCACTGGCTTTTTATGTTCCTGTTTTCCGTTGGTATTTTTCACTTTTTTGTACTTTTGTGGACCCGTATTTGTGTGAAGTTGTGTCAAAATCCCGCCCCCCCCCCCCTCCCACTCCGTGAACGGAGGGATTCCATGCGTGTTACCAAAATGTCTGGTAAAGGGGGGTGTTTCCATTTACTGTACCACTTCTTTCTGACCTACCTGACACACTTTAATCTGACACACTTTTTTCCTATTCATTTTCTACACAGAGGCATTTTCAAGAGCCATGATCTGTGATTGGCTTTTTTGCTAGTGAATATTCATGATTATGCAAATTATTAAGATCGCAAGCACAGTTCATATCCTTTGTTTTGGTCTTGCGAAAAATACGATCAACTTTTCAAAAAGTTCCTGAAAATGACACTTTGAGCGAGAAATTTTTATAATGAGTCAGCTTTGTAATTTCTGAGGTATGCATGTTGATTTGGTCATATTGAAATGTTTTGAAACGGACGTATATTTGTTCTCAGGACCATGTTTTGAGGGGGTAACAGGGTTGATTTTTCCCCCAATGACGGTGATCGCAGCTATATGTTACTGCACGACTGCTAGCCACGGCTGTCGGGCTGGAGCCACTCCGCGCCACGGTCAGCTGATCGACCTGCTGGGGCCTAATCATGCTATATGTGTCTGCACAGGACTTGTTTGTAGCGTCAGAATTAGAAGTTCAGCCGTAGGTCTAGGCCTACATTAGTATAAGTTGTACAGTGTTTCTGCACATGGTAATGTAGGCCTGTAGAGCTACGGCTGAACTTCTAATTCTGATGCTACAAACAAGTCCTGTGCAGACACACGTTGCATGATTAGGCCCCAGCAGGTCGATCAGCTGACCGTGGCGCGGAGCGACTCCGGCCCGACAGCCGTGGCTAGCAGTCGTGCAGTAACATATAGCTGCGAACACCGTCATCAGGTCATTGGGGGAAAAATCAACCCCGCTACCCCCTCAAAACATGGTCCTGAGAACAAATATACGTCCGTTTCATAACATTTCAATATTACCAAATCAACATGCATACCTCAGAAATTACAAAGCTGACTCATTATAAAAATTTCTCGCTCAAAGTGTCATTTTCAGGAACTTTTTGAAAAGTTGATCGTATTTTTCGCAAGACCAAAACAAAGGATATGAACTGTGCTTGCGATCTTAATAATTTGCATAATCATGAATATTCACTAGCAAAAAAGCCAATCACAGATCATGGCTCTTGAAAATGCCTCTGTGTAGAAAATAAACAGGAAAAAAGTGTGTCAGATTGAAGTGTGTCAGGTAGGTCAGAAAGAAGTGGTACAGTAAATGGAAACACAAAAGGGGTACTTTTCACGCACCAAAGTCCGGCTCGCAATACGCACAAATCCGGCCCGTATTGACTTTACACACTGGACTGTACCCTAAACAACACTGTGGGGGGGGGGGGGGGGGGGGGGGGGGGGGGGGGGGGGCGGGGTCAAAATGGATCTTGTTACTGATGTTTGTGTTGCTGTTTACGATGTTAGTAATATGTGAGCGCGCACGGATCATGTAGAGAACAGTCCAGGCAGTATGTCTGTCCCAGAGATATTGACTGTCGCTGAGACCTTCCATGCACAGAATACTAATACTGCTGGTATTTCAATTGGGAGCAGCGCAAAGCTATTAACCAAAGCATATAACGGCACGCGCGGAACAATGCACTTCACTGCATTTGAAAGGAAAAGCCAAAGGTCAACTCTCTATTGTCAACAACAATACAAGCAGTATTATAAGTCTAAAGCAAGATGGCGCGACTGCGAAAAAAGTTCTATTCAACTTTGATAAGGCTCGCGAGGCTGTACTCGATTTAGTCTCCGATAACGAGTTTTGATCAGGTGTATTTTGGATTTATTATTATGATATTTTTATCACCGACCCCCTCCCCCTCCATACAACAAGCTCAGATTTATTATTTAGTTTGTCTCTTTTTTTGTTTATATTTTTTGGCTAAAGTATGATGTCCTACGTATAATAGTAACGTCAATATATATGCTAAACATTTTTGTACAGCAGTTTGATGCAACAGATATTTACATTCAAAAGTTTTACTTTCTATAAGTATAGGAGAGTAATATTCTTCTCATTTCGACTTTATCAGCCGCTCATTCCCTATAGCGTTCCCTATTTCGTTCCCTATACTAAATATAAGGTATATGTGAGGGGGGGAGGTATATGTGACAGGGGGTATAAATTATTTGAGAAAGAGGGGGAGATAGAAAGTTATCTCCGATCCCCCCCCCCCTCCAGCTCTGATTTTGTTTCTTTTATGTTCGTCTCTTTTTTGTTTGATTATATCTTTTCGCTAAAGTATAATGTCTGACGTATAACATCAGGGATATGTTATAATAATTAATCTCAAGGAAGGGATGATGCCGGCATACAAGTAAATGGCGGAATAGTAGACAACATTATGAAAGATGAAGATGGAAAACGACATAGAAAGAGAGAGAGGGAGAGAGAGAGAGGGGGTGGGCGGGGGCAGGAGAGACAGAAAAGTTGGACGTAAGTTGATATTTTTCTCACCGACTACACCCCCCCCCCCACACCTCAGATTTTTTCTTTAGTTTTTCTCTTTTTTGTTTGTTTATATCTTTTGGCTAGAGCATAATGTCCGACGGATAATAGTACCGTCAATATAGCATAATAAAAGTTTGTTTATATCAGTTTGATGCAACAGAGATTTACAGTCAAAAGTTTTATTTTGTATAAATATTGTACAGAAATATTCTTCTAATTTTGACATTATCAGCCGCTCGTTTTCTATTTCGCTCCCTATAATAAATATAAGGTATAGTGTACATCATCGGGGATAATTTTATGTTATAATAATTAATCTCAAGGAATTTGCTGCCGGCGTACAAGCAAATGGAGGAATAGATAACAATAAGAAAGATGACAATGGGAAAAACGACATAGACAGAGAGACAGGCATAGAGAGAGAGAGAGAGAGAGAGGGGGAGCAGAGAGAAAAAATAGAGATGGAGGGGGGGGGGGGGGTAGAAAATTGGACGTAGTCTGTGCTGTATTTATTTTTATAGTATTTGTCGCACCACCCCCACCCCCTCCTAGATCATATAAATTATATTATTTAGTTTGTCTCTTTTTTGTTTGTTTATATCTTTTGGCTAAAGTATAATGTCCGACGAATAATAGTATCGTCAATATAGCATACTAAATGTTTGTATCAGTTTGATGCAACAGAGATTTACATTCAAAAGTTTTACTTTGCATAATTATTATTCAGTAATATTCTTCTCATTTCGACATTATCAGCTGCTCGTTTTCTATTTCGTTTCCCATAATAAATATAAGGTATTATGAGTACATCATCAGGGATATGTTATAATAATCAATCTCACAGAAGGAATGCTGCCGGCCTACAAGCAAATGAAGGAATAGAAAACAATATGAAAGATGAAGATGGAAAACGACATTGACAGACAGACAGACAGACAGAGAGCGGGAGAGAGAAAGAGGGGGGGGGGGGGAGAAAGTTGGACGTCACGGTATAGTCTGTACTGTATACATATTTTATGATATTTGTCTCTCCGATCCCCCCCCCCTCCAGTTGTGCTTTGTTTTCCTTTAGTTTTATGAATGTACAATGTCCGTCGTATAATAGTACCGTCAATATAGCATAATAAACTTCTTTTTGAAATATCAATTTGATGCAACAGATAATTACAGGTGAGGGTGACATTGTACAGTAATATTCTTCTCATTTCGACATTACCAGCCGCTCCTTTTCTATTTCGTTTCCTATTCAAAATATAAGGTATATTTGTACATCATCAGGATTATGTTATAATCATTTATTTCAAAGAAGGAATGGTGCCGGCATACAATCAAATGGCGGAACAACATTGGCAGATAGACAGAGAGACAGACAGAGAGAGAGGGAGAGAGGGGGAGAGAGAGAGGAAAATGAGAGGGAGAGAGAGACACATAAAGAGAGAGAAAAAGAGAGAGAAAAAGAGAGAGAAACAATCATTTCTCATCATCTTTTTGTCTGTGACATTTTAGCATATCACATATTCTTGTTCATTCCTTTTTCTCTTATGATTGATATTATCTTTGAATGATTGCAAAAACAACAAGACCCCACTCCCCTAAAACACAACAACAACAAAACAGGGTTATACATGTAGGATCGATCATCAATGCTGTAAGCCAGTTCATTGTCATTCAATTATACCCTTACCTTACTTCCGTTCTTCTATTGTTGGATTTTATAACCATGACAACAACCTTTACATTCGACAACGTTCATTGTTCCTCTTACGTAACTTAGCCGTGAGATCATGGGCCAAAGACAAAGACATAGCTCTTTTCACATATTCTATATAGGTCCCAAATACTTGCAGACATTTCTGTGTCATTTTTATTTTGTATGTACTTTTTCAATACATACTTACAAACTATAATTGTCAACATTTGCCAATATATTCTTACATATTGATATTATATAGCGCCTTTACATAAAACATGATCAAAGCGCTTTACATTAGTAAATAAAACAGAATAATTCTTTTGCTCTCCAGGCAATACTTACAAACTATTTCGTTTCCCTATATCATCTTCCGCTCTAGAATCCTATCTTGTTTATATTTATTTATTGTGTAATTTTCCTTGACTCCCTCTCCATTATTCTTCTGTTTTTGAAAGAGAAAGTTTCATTCTTTTTATTCTTTCTCTTATAATATTATCCACCTACTTCTAGATGACCCTTTTGTGGTAAAGTATAATATCCGATGTATATTATTTCCGTCGATATAATGAACGTTTCATTTTATTTTGATGCAACAGAGATTTACATTCAAAATCAAAACTTTTACTTTCTATAATTTGTGTACAGTAATATTCATTTTGACATTAACAGCCGCTCGTTCTCTATTTTGTTCCCTAGTATTTAAGATATATGTTTTCATCATCATGGATATGTTATCATAATTTATCTCAAAGAAGGAATGATGCCGGCATACAAGCAAATGGCGGTAAAACATTGACAAATAGAGAGAAAGAGAGAGAGAGAGGGGGGGGGGGGAGAGAGAGGGAGATAGAAAGTTGGACGTAGTCTGTACTGTATTTATTATTATGCTAGCTGTCTATCTGATCAGCCCCCCCCCCGTTCCGAATGTTTCTTTAGTTCTTTAAAAAAAAATCTTTTCGCTAAAGTATAATGTCCGACCAAGGAGTTTTCCTTCGTCCGACGTATATTAGTTCTGTCAAAAAAGATTGCTTCATATTGATTGTATGCAAAAGAGATGATTGTATATCCAAACTCTTACTTGTTTAATTATTGTACAGTAATATTCTTCTCATTTCGATATCAGCCATTAGTTCCGTTTTTACTTATCATTTTAAAAATATTGTATAATAATTTTTCTCAAAATCGGAAGGAACAATTTCGGTATAAAAACAAATAGCGGAACAGAAAGCAGTACCAGAAGAAAGATGGAAACTGGCGTTGAGAGAGCGAGCGATCAAGAGAGAGAGAAGCAAACATTTCCCCTATCATCTTTTTGTCTGTGACATTTTATTTAATCACATCCTCTTGTTTATTCCTTTATATTTCCATGATTGTAATATATTTGCATCAATATTTTAGATAGGGTAAAATCTGTCTATGCGTTATGATTAACAATTCTTATTTATATGTCGAAACGTGCTTTAGGAAATCGCGGAACAGAAAACAGTATGAAAGAGATGAAGTATAATGAACGGTTTTTAGAGAGAGAGAGAGAGAGAGAGACAGACAAGACAGAGAGAAAGAGGGAGAGAGAGAAAGTTGGGCGCATCGTTATATAGTATGTACTGTATTTATTAGTATGCTATTTTGGATCTCCTTTCACCCCCCCCCCCCCCGTTCTGGATTCTTCTTGAGTTTCATTTGATCGGTTCTAGGACAACTACCCCCTGGGCCAATACCCCCCGGAAAATTACCCCCCCCCGGAAAACTACCCCCAAAGGACAATTACCCCCGGGAATATTACCCCCCCCGGAGAATCACCCCCCGAGGACAACTACCCCCCAAGGACAATTACCCCCCGGAAAATTACCCCCCGGAGAATTACAACCCGAGGACAATTACCCCCGAGGACAACTACCCCCGAGGAAAATTACCCCCTAGGACAATTACCCCCCGAGGACAATTACCCCCTAGGACAATTACCCCCAAGGACAATTACCCCCTAGGATAATTACCCCCCGAGGACAATTACCCCCTAGGACAATTACCCCCCGAGGACAATTACCCCCCGATGACAACTACCCCCGTGGACAATCAGGATTCAGTAGCAAAAGACGATCTGACACATTGAGAGATGGCTAAGAGCCCATAAGATCCCCTGCATGACCCCATATTCTTTCAAATGCTATAGCACGTTGTCTTCCTCATTACTACACATTTCCCTTTTATGATAATTTATGCAACGCAAGCGCGGTTGCTAATATTCACGAAGGATGTAAGTTTTAGGTAATTGTCCAGCGCTTTTCAAAATGCATAGAAATACATTTCTCTGGAGCAGCGTTATTTTAGCTTTTTGTTAGTCACGATACCCTCTTAAGAAATGAAAAGTTTCTCCCAAATCCCAAAGTCTTTACAGACTATTAATTTTGCATGACTCTGGCACTCGTCAAGTACTATGCACACACGTATGGGCACATTTAAGAACAAAAAGACATTTTCAAACTGGTAAAAAAATAGTTCGTAATCCACACACTAGAAACTATTTATAGTACTGTATGCGGGCACCTTGCCGCCGAATGTACATAACTAAAAAGTGATATACTCGGTCATGACCTTAATACACTAATATGAGGATATTCGGGCCTCTCGTTGCCCTTATTTGCCTTGCTGTCAAAATATTGTCAGCGAGCGAGGAAGGCAGACACTTTAGTATCTTCCAAATGTTATCAGATGGGCTGTATATCGTACAGACCACCTTATAATTTCGTTAGAATTGCCTTTATTTTTTTTTCTTCTTACATCTAACCACTTTTTTGTATGCACGATTACTTGAAAATGGCTCAATCAAAATACCTTCAAATTTGGCACACACATGTATAGGCATATGTACAAAGCACAATAATGTTTTCAACATTGATCTTCACTGATGACGTCATCTAGGCTCCATTTTGTAAAATTTTCGCGGGCGTTTTCGCGCGTAAAACTATTACACAACATAGAATCGGCATTTTTTTTTCATGATATTCCACATATTTTTACAAACAAATTGATACATGTTTATCTCTTTATGACTATTAATAACGGAATGATCGACCGTTTAAAGGTACTATGTCCCTTTTGCAGCCAACCTCAAATGCTGTAGAATTTTGCAGGAATTATGAATATGTCATGTATGTCATATCTGTGAAATTTAAACGTTAGCAGTGTCCTCATAATTCAAATTATGCAAGGAAACCCGTTTACTTGCTAGACTTCACTGTCAGACACTTGAGTGACTGACTGGCTTTTTTTCTTCTTTGGTAAAAACATACATGAAAAGAGTTGTAAAGGGTACATGAGCATTTGTCTACATCAATAACCCACTTCTTGTGATGGCCAAGATTAAACTGATTGAATCTTTGCGCAGCATAAAACGTATGACCCTTCGGTACAATTGTCTGAAAATCAAGACTATTACTTTTGGGCTCTATAGCCCTAAAGTCGATTTGACAACTAATAGTCGTTATTTTCCCACTTGAAGACATTTTCAAGCCCCACCTTTTTTAGGGAAGTTCTAAATGGGTATTGTCTTTCAAATGCAGTTGGAATTTAACTTTTTCATTTTTTTGGCCTGCAAATGGGACATAGTACCTTTAACATAAATTTCTGTGCGTGCGAGCTTTTGTATTACATAGCATATATGGACAAAAACATGCCTACACAAAATCCATTGTAGCTTTTTAGGCTGCAAGGTGACCCTAATTCTTTTTTCATATTGTGATAGAATATAAATTAGAGATATGATTTCATGTCTCATTTGACCCTCAATTAACTCATGACGTCATCATAATGGCCTCCGAACTCAAAATTTCAATTTGCATATTATGTCGTCATCATATTTTTTGAAAATTGATTGTATCTCTGTTAATATTGATCAATTTTCTTCCAAATTGTAATATGTTTTAGCTGAGACAATGCTCTACAAATGCAGTTACTACGATCCTTCATTTTGGCAAAGGCATCATGGCGTATTTTTTGCGATTAAAGGAGGCATGTCATTTTTTTCACATTTTGCGTGTATTCTCTAAGGGACATGACTTTTTCTCAAAACTGGAATCTACATTCCCGTCTTTCGCGAGCAATATCTACGTCGTTTTAGCTTCGATTACGCTGAACTTCGAGTATGTTGTAGCTGAGACAATAAGATTTGTCAAATGTGCCCTTTATTTTGTCTCAATTTTTGTGGATCAGCCCACCTATACTTGTTCCAAACAAGTATTACAAATCTAGTCAGGTGGGCTGTATATAATACAGATCACCTTATGTTTTCGTTAGAGCTTTTTGTGTGAGCACGATAACTTGAAAATGGCTCAATCAAATGCCTTGAAATTTGGCACACAAAGGTTTTCAACCTTGACCTTGACTGATGACGTAATCTAGGCGCCATTTTGTGAAAAATCAACTCATGATCATATCTTCATATTAACGGAAAGACATTTCTCATTCATATTTACCAGGATGAAGGTCAATATCAGTCCAGTCAAGTTCAGGTCAAAAAACGCGCGCGTACGCCATTATTAGCAATAGCATTTCATAAAGAAAATAAAGAAACGCGCACACGCGCATGCGCGCGCGTTTTCGTTTGTCACGGCCGAACGCAAAATAATTCCTCCTAGATTTTTTTTAACACAGTATTTCTCATGTTTTTCCGGACAATTTGATACCATGTTTATCTCTTTAAGACTATTAATAAGGGAATGAGCGTCCGTTCAAGATAAATGTGCGTGCGCGCGAGCTCTTGTAATACATAGCATATATGGGCAACAACATGCCTATACAAAACCCTTATGGCTCTTCGGGATGGACGGGAACCCTCAATTTTTTTTTTCATATTCGGATAAAGTACGAGTCGGAGATGTGATTTCATGTCTCATTTGGCCACTAAGTATATCGTGTCACCATCATATTGACCTTGGAACTCAAAATACGAATTTGCATATTGTGACGTCAGCATATTTATGGATCTACATGACATTAATCTTTGAGCACTATCTAGCTCATTTGTGCTCTTTGTTCTCCCAAGTTTTGGTATGTTATAGCTCAGACTATGGACTATGAAAGTTGTGTGTTTTGTTTTTGGATCAGATGTTGGGGTCATGTCAAAAAATTTAATTGAATGTTAAATTCGCAAAGTTTATAGAACATTGTAGGAATTTTGCATATGTCACGTTTGTCCTATTTGTGAAATATAAACGTTAGCAATTTTCTAGTGTTCAAATTAAACAAGGAAATCCCTTTAATTTCTAGACTTTACTGTCAGACACTATTGAGTGACTGACCATTTTTTTTCCCTCTGGTAATAAAATATTATGAGCCTAAAGGGTACATGAGCATTTGTCCACATCAATAACCCACTTCTTGTAATGGCCCAAAATAATCCGATTGAATCTATCCGCAGCACAATCTAGGTAAAACATGACGGGTAGAGCATTTCATGGAAGAAGATGCAATTATGAAAATGCATTCTTCGTTATGTCAATTAGGGTCAAAGGTGTAACTGCTTATTGTATGGGGTCAATGGTCATATATCGTCTCAATCTATCTTCCATAGATCCATAATGGTCAATATACTACACAGTTGAAACTTTTCATATGGATAGGCCTTAGAGGTAAAGACCAGTTATGGTCATGCGATTGCATTGTGAAGGAAACGTTGTGGAATCGATCAGAAAAGGTTGATCATCTCGCATATAAGTATTGGTGTGTACTGCAAGGTTTTGAAATCATCCACATGATAAGAAATTTGGCCCAGTCTTCGTAAAGTTACAAGCACTGTACACAGAAAGATGTATATGGGACTATACGGACACGTGCTTTTATTTCTCACAGACCATGTAGATAAACTAATTTACCAAACATATCAACTAGTAGGCGGTTGCCTGCAAAATTGTTATCATCATGTATTAGTACAAACATATCCTTTCATATGATTGGTAATAGGAGCTTCCATTTCATTTTTTGAAATTGGGGCGTTTCCAATACTGGTCTTTTACCTTTAATAGGAAGAGCATTTTAGAAGATAATATAAAATCGTGAAAATACATTCTTCATTAATTAAAACATTAGCATACGTATAACCTAAATTGTCAAAGTGACAAATTCAAGTTATTATTATTCCCATTTATTATTCTGCCATTAATTTTTTCGCAGGATATCTCATGAATGAATAAAGCCATTATCATGAAACTTGCAATGATGATTAATATTAGTATAACTTAGAATTGTGACACTTTTCAGTAACTCAAGATCATCGTGACGTCATCCAAGCGCTATTTTGTGGAAATCAACTGTTGATCATATCTTCATAACGAGTCATCAAAACTGAACCATATTTAAAACACATGAACTTCAGGTCAAGGTTCGACATAACATCTCATCAAAATCCGCGCGCGTCTGAATTTTAAAATGCTCAAATTCACTTTTTAATCAAAACAGAGTATGTTCTAGGCCATTTAAAGAATTTCTAAAATTATGCACGCGCATTTTTGCGTGTAACGCCATTACACAACAAAGAAACGCTATTTTTTGTTCTTTCATGATATTTCATAACGGAATGCGCGTCCGTTTAAGATAAATTGCCGTGCGCACGAGCACATGTAATACATAGCATATATAGGCAAAAACATGATTACACAAAATCCATCACAGCTCTTTGAGATGGACCTAGACCCCCAATTCTTCATTTATTTTGATTATATGAGTCGGAGATATGATTTCATTTCTCATTTTGCCATTAAGTACATTTTAACGTCATCATAATGGCCTTGGAAGTCAAAATACGAATTTGCATATTATGACGTCAACATATTTACAGAAAATGATTGTATCTCTGCAAATATTGATCAATTTTCTTCTAAATTTTGATACGTTGTAGCTGAGACAATTCTTCACAAGATTATAACCAATATTTATTCATTTTGATGACGTCATTAGATTTTGTTGCTTAATATGCGTCTTATGCCTATGGGAGGTGAATGATACTACATTCCAGTCTAGACTTGTTCATTATGTTGCGTATGTAGTGCGTCGAAATATCAGTTCAATGATTGGTAGGCTCTGCAATCAGGCGAAAATTTGAGCTTGTTTAGTAAATTAATAGTTTAATCATATAACAATTGTCTATCGAATACCTGAAGGGGGCGCTATACCACCTTTAATCATTGTCATTGTGTGTTTTTGGTTAGTTTTTGTTTGTGTGTGTGTGTTGTGATGTTTTGTCTTTGTATTAGTGTTGACTGTGTCTTTTTATGTTAAGGTGAAAGGTGCAAAAATGCTATCATTGGTACACTTGTCGATATTTAATGTTCAATTTAATGATCTAAGGACAAATGAGGTATTGATCGTATATACACGTATATTAGGAAATGTAATAATGCATGATGGATAGGAAGAACGATCTGTTGAATTTTGTTTCTTTGAATGTTAAGGGTCTTAGAGACGTTACCAAAAGGAACGCTATAGTAAAGTGGAGTAGACAGAGAGGAGATATAATTTTTTTTCAGGAAACTTTTAGTACAAACGATGTTGAGGATCGATGGGAGAGGGAATGGAGTGGGGAGTGTTTTTTTAGTCACGGGACCAACCACAGTCGAGGAGTTTGTATTCTGATTTCACAAAAACTGAAGTTGAAGGTATTGAGAAGTGAGTGTGATTCAGACGGGAGGTACATTATTTTAGAAATTGAGGTACAAAACATAAGATACATTATTTGTAATGTTTATTTTCCAGTTCGAGAAAAAAAGCAGGAACAAATAGATTTTTTAAATCATTTAATTGTTCGCTTAAATAAATTCAATTTAAACAAATCCCTTATGATAATTGGTGGCGACTTTAATATGATTCGGAATTTTGAATTGGATATTTCAAGTAAAGGGAGTATTAGAGGTCACAAGTTTAATTTAGAATTCGAGGATTTCCTTGGAAGGTTTGATATGCTGGATATATGGAGGAAAAGAAACCTAGATACGATTCAATTTACTTACAGACAAAATAACCCTTTAATTCAAAGTAGGTTAGACTATTGGATAGTTTCAAACGAACTGGAGAAACAAATTGTCGAGTGTAATATTATACCCTCCATAGCTCCTGATCACTCTGCCATCCATCTAGGTTTGCCTTTGGGTGATAAAGGTTTTCAAAAAATAGGTCCATCTTACTGGAAATTCAATAATAGTCTGTGTTTAGATGTAGAATATGTTCAATATATGAGAGCAGAAATTAAATCTGTCGTAGATCAGGGGAAGAAAGATATTACAGACGCCAGAGTCCTGTGGGATTTCGTTAAAATGAAAGTTCATGAAAAAACAAAGAAATATTCAAAAGGTAGGGCACAAGAAACGAAGGAAAACCTACGCAAATTACAGGGAGATATTCAGAAGCTTGAACTTTCATTGATTATTTCTCCAGATAATGATACCTTACAAAATTTGAAGTCAAAGAGAAAGGAACTCAAAGTGTTATATGATCAGAAAGTAGTCGGGTTAAAAGTTAGATCGCGTGCAAAATGGTTTGAAGAAAGTGAAATCAATGAAAATTATTTTAAACAACTGTTGGCATCCAATCAGAAAAAAACATTTATAGACAAATTACAATTAGATGGTAGGAATGAAGAAACATCTGATCCAAAACAAATTTTAAAAGAAATTAAACATTTTTATCATAACCTATACTCAGAAAATGAAAAGATGGATAGGACAGATGATCTCTTTTTTAACATGTCTCACTTAAATTTAAGTGAAGCTAGTAAGAAGTCGTGTGATGAGAAAATTACATTTGGGGAATGTACTTCAATGTTAAATAAAATGTCTTTAAACAAATCGCCTGGGAATGACGGTTTGTCAGTGGAATTTTATCGCATTTTTTGGCCTGATATAGGGAACCTTGTTTTGGACTCCTTCAATGCCTCCTTTGAGAAGGGTGAATTGTCCACCACACAGAAACAGGGTGTAATAACGGTAATAAAAAAAAGAAGGTAAAAACCCTTTATATATTCGCAATTACAGACCAATTACACTCCTTAATGTGGATTATAAACTTTTGTCTAAACTGTTGGCGGAAAAAATAAAGAATGTATTGGAAGAGGTGATACATGTAGATCAAGTTGGTTTTTTGCCTGGTAGGAATATAGGAGAAGCGGTGAGAATTATTGACGATGTCATATTTTACACACAGGTATACAAGGTACAGGGTTTTCTAGTAACAGTTGATTTCGAGAAAGTTTTTTACACTGTCTCACACTCATATATGAATTTCTTACTGAAAAAATATGGTTTCGGCCCATATTTTTGTAGATGGATAGAAGTATTGTATAAAAATGTAGTTAGTTGTGTCATGAATGGGGGCTTTTCCACAGGCTATTTTGAAATAGGCAGGGGAGTAAGACAAGGAGATCCCTTAAGTCCATATTTATTCTTGTTAATCATAGAAACATTAGCAGTGGTTATTCGCAATGAACAAAAATTAAAAGGTATTTTGATAGGCAATATACAGACGAAGATAGTAATGTATGCGGACGACTGTTCAATTTTTTTGAAAGACACAGAAGATATGAAAATCTTAGAAAAAATATTAGATTCCTTCTCTCACGTATCTGGATTAAAAATTAATAGGGACAAAACACAAATTATGAAGCTTGGTTCTTCTAGTCACAGTAATGAAAATTTGACCGGTATAAGATTGGGTAAGATGGTTTCTCTGGTAAAAGTTCTTGGAATATATTTCTCTTTGGATATTAATGTTAAAGAAGAAATTAATTATAAGGAAATACTGAGCAAAATAAAAAGATTGTTAGGGTGGTGGAAGCAACGGGATTTAACACTTTTTGGGAAAATTCAATTGGTTAAAGTTTTTGCAATCTCTAAATTACTATATGTGTCTTCTATAATGTCGGTACCACCAAGTGTTTTCAAAGAAGTTGAAAAGATATGTTTCAATTTTATATGGAATGGACATGATAAGATAAAAGGAATATTTTATATTTGAATTATGATAAAGGGGGTTTGAAAATGTTGAATTTCAAGTACATGATCTATGCACAGCGTGTAGTGTGGATTAAGAAACTGCTTGGTGGCAATAATGACATGAAATGGAAACAAATTTTCGAATATATATTCAGAACGGTAGGAGGAAAGTTAATATTTTTTTGCAATTATAATCCCAAAACAATCAATATTAAGGCACCCAATCTATACTTGGATTTTTTGAACATCTGGAATTATCTAAAGGAGAAGGAATATATTGTAAAAGAAACACATAATGAAAATCAAATTATCTTTAACAATACTTTTATTGAAGGTAGGATAATTCCTTTTAATGCAAAATTATTTCATGTGAACATTTTTCAAGTTAAACATTTGACCGACGCAGAAGGTGATATGAGATCAGGGGACTATTTCATAAGGAAAGGTCTTAATGTAGACGATCTGTTTTTGCTTAATGATCTATACACCAAATTGCCAGCTGCCTGGAAGATTAAGAGGATTTGCAGAGGGAGAGATGATACTCTAAATGACACTGTTGATCTTTCCAACATTAACTTTATCATTAACAAAACAGTATATTCTTTTGAGTCTGTCTCTTCCAAAATGCTCTATAACATTTTTATTGCTATAATACAAGATGCATTTGCTTTTAAACATCCAGAGGTAATAGCTTTAAATCTAGATAAGTCGGAAACTACAACATGTTTCTCAATCCCCAGATTTTCCACTCTAGATGGGAAGTTAAGGGAATTTCAGTATAAACTTTTACATAACATCATATTTTGTAATGATAAATTGTATCTTTTTGGTTTAATACGGTCAAATTTATGTTCCTTTTGTAGAAAAGAAGTAGAAACCTATCGTCATATCTTCTTTGAATGTTCTGAAGGGACCAGAATATGGAATGAGATGGGAAACAGTTTAAAGATGTTTCAGTTTCTTAATATGCAATGGATTGATGTGTTGCTTGGTTTCAGAAAAAATATGAAAGATAATATATTGTTAAATCATGTATTGATTATGGTCAAATATATGATTTACAGTAATCGTAAAAATGGAAAGTTCCCAACTAGTAAAGAAATATGTAAGGCTGTAGAGAACTCAAAAAAAGTTGAACATGAAAAAGCAAAATTAAAGGACAAACTGCCAATACATTATCAAAAATGGGAAAATTTTACCCCTTAAGGCAGGGGAACTGATTGTATATGTAATTCCTGTTTCCTGTTCACTCACTCACTTTCCCATCGATCCGAACATTTATCTGCTATCGTGTTTGCTTGTTTTTTTATATTTCATATTTATATATTTTTTAAATAACGGTATAGTTACAGACCTCCACTGATACAAGACCCTTATATAGTTAGCATGAAAAATGCACCGTATTAGTATATGTAAATATAACACATTTTGTCATGGGTTATGAAGCAGCACCTTCACCTTATACTTTTTGTTTATAAAAGAAAATCTTTGTTCAGATTGCTTAATTTATATTGAACTAATTAATTTGCATATTATGTTGTAAAAATTGTTCCTTTTTATAATGTTGTATTCAAGTATTACCGTCACCTTCTCCTTTTTTTTAAAGGAATTGGGGCACATTCTGTACACTTGTTTGAATGTGTACTATATTAGTTTGGATACTTATGGAAAATATTTTTTAAATATGTCTGTGTTTATAATGTATGAGACAATGTACTACATGTATGTTTATACTGTAAGAACAGTTGTGTTCCTATTCATTATTTTGTATAATTATGAAGATCTGAATAAAGGCAAAAAAGCTTTAAAAAAAAAAAATTGTCATTTAAAACAAATCAATCATCATCATCAATATCGTCATTATCGCATTTATGGATATTATCATTAGATCATCATCGGCACACTTTCATGATACAAAAATAGCATACGTATCACCTAATTCGTCAAAGTGACGATCTAAAGTCTAGTTATAATTGTTATCATATCATTATTATCATCTGTATTATCAGCATAATCTACAATGGCAGTAGTATAGTATAGTCATGTAGAAGTAGGCCTAGTAGTAGAGGTATCATTCTGATCCTTATTATCCTGATTATCTTTTGCAATACGTCTATATAGACGATAAACTCACGACAATTGACATTTGTCATGAATCATTGTCTTTAAGCTTACCATTAAATGCATCTGGTTCGAATTTTGCTTAGGTATTTGGTACGTGATGATTTAAATGATAGAAATGAACTTGTGTCCTATTCATTCTAGTCTTATTCATTCTTTTCAAGACAATATCTTTTTTGTCGATCATAGTTCTATGTAGCTTGATATCTCACGGTAATTTTGAGAGAAAAGCAATGCAAGCAATGATTTCTGAATTGTAGCGACAATCGCGTTCGTCTTTGCTGTTCTTCGATAATATTTGACAAGCAGTACTAATTAATTTTTCAAGGACTCATGATACATTCATGTAACAGTTGATTACCCTCGGTTGATTCTTTTGTTCGGATTATTTGGCGGGGAAAATAGAAGTGAATGTATTATTATTCTATTTGTTCATCGTCTCTACGATGCTCTTTGAATCAAAAACAGCTTTTAGTGTTAGGCTTCCTTAAAGAAATTTCAATTGTTGTTAAGAAATGTTTGGTTTGGTTTGGTTTGATCTTTTTTTCAATACAAGATCAAACACATGATGAAAATCTACTGGCTGCATGCCAATAAGTTCTTGACAACAATAACAAAATGTGAGCTAGTGCTATTCGGTGTGGCGTACACATGGCAATCACATGGTAGATAAAATTATGATCATCAGTACTGGGTCAAATAAATTAAAGAGAACTGAATTTGAACCCGGGCCATAGGCAACCCCCTCTCGTTTTCTCTCCCTCTCTCTCCCTCTTCGTCACCTTACTTTTCCCTCTCTTACCTCCCTGTGCATTTGTATGCCTCGATAATACAGAAAATAAACAATAAGATTCTTCCTCTTCCCCTCCTTCTTCCTAGTACATGTAGTAGGAGTAGTACTAGAAGCAGTATCACAATAACAATGACAACAATTATTATTATGGTTAGTGGTGTTACTAATGTTATTTTTGTAATTATTATGTTTGTTATTGTGATTATTATCCTTATCTTGATTATTATCGTTAATATAAATCTGTATTGTAATTATTATAATCATTATTATTGTTATCATTATGATGAATATGAACATGATGATTTTGATGACGATTAGTATAAGTATATAGTATTATTATAATTGTTATCATATCATTATCATCATCTGTATTATCAGCATAATCTACAATGGCAGTAGTGTAGTATAGTACATGTAGAAGTAGGCCGAATAGTAGAGGTATCATTCTGATCATTATTATTCTGATTATCTTTTGCAATACGTCTAGACTATAAACTCATGACAATTGACAATTGTCATGAATCATTGTCTTTAAGCTTACCATTAAATGCATCTGGTTCGAATTTTGCTAAGGTATTTGGTACGTGATGATTTAAATGGTAAACATGAACTTGTGTCCTATTCATTCTAGTCTTATTCATTTGCATTATGTTTCATTCATTCAAGTTCTAATATTTCTGACTCTTTTCAAGACAATATCTTTTTTGTCGATCATAGTTCTATGTAGCTTGATATCTCACGGTAATTTTGAGAGAAAAGCAATGCAAGCAATGATTTCTGAATTGTAGCGACAATCGCGTTCGTCTTTGCTGTTCTTCGATAATATTTGACAAGCAGTACTAATTATTTTTTCAAGGACTCATGATAAATTCATGTAACAGTTGATTACCCTCGGTTGATTCTTTTGTTCGGATTATTTGGCGGGGAAAATAGAAGTGAATGTATTATTATTCTATTTGTTCATCGTCTCTACGATGCTCTTTGAATCAAAAACAGCTTTTAGTGTTAGGCTTCCTTAAAGAAATTTCAATTGTTGTTAAGACATTTTTGGTTGCACTCTGTAGATTATGATGATGTGTTTGATCTTTTTTGTGTTCCAAACAAGTATTACAAATCTAGTTTATATATTTATTCTTTATTTTTCTTATTTCTAACCACTTTTTTGTAAGCACGATTACTTGAAAATTGCTCAATCAAATGCCTTGAAATTTGGCACACATAATAGGCATATGTACAAAGCACAATACGTTTTCAACATTGACCTTCACTGATGACGTCATCTAGGCGCCATTTTGTAAAATTTTACGAAAATCAACTCATGATCATATCTTCATAACCAAAAGGAATTTCTCATTCATATTTATCATGATTAAGATCAATATCAGTCCGGTCAATTTCAGGTCAAATAAAGTGCGCGTGTGCGTACGTCCGCGCGTCAATGCGCGCGCAAAATTTTAATATGCTCAAAATAATTTTGCATACGTTTAAGGCCATTCTAAGCATTTTATTTAAAATCGCGCACACGAGCATGCGCGCGCGTTTTTCGCGCGTAAAACTATTACACAACATAGAATCGCCATTTTGTTTTCTTTTATAATATTTCTCATATTTTTACAAACAAATTGATACCATGTTTGTCTCTTTATGACTATTAATAACGGAATGATCGACCGTTTAACAAAAGATTCCGTGCGCGCGAGCTCTTGTAATACATAGCATATATGGGCAAAAACATGCCTTTACAAAATCCATTGTAGCTCTTTAGGCTGCAAGGTGACCCCAATTTTGTTTTTATATTTTGATAGAAAATATATTGGAGATATGATTTCATGTTTCATTTGACCCTCAATTAACTCACGACGTCATCATAATGGCCTCCGAACTCAAAATTTCAATTTGCATATTATGATGTCAGCATATTTTTTAAAAATTGATTGTATCTCTAAAAATATTGATCAATTTTCTTCCAAATTTTGATATGTTCTACCTGAGACAATGTTCTACAAATGTGGCTGCCACATTTTTTCATTTTGACAAAGGCATCATGGCGTATTTGTGCGATTAAAGGAGGCATGTCAAATTGTATTCTCTATGGGACATGACTTTTTCTCAAAACTGGATTCTACATTCCCATCTTTCGCGAGCAATATCTCCGTCGTTTTAGCTTCGTTTACGCTGAACTTTGAGTATGATGTAGCTGAGACAATTAGCTATCTCAAATGTGCCCTTGATTTTGTCTCAAATTTTTGTTGGATCAGCCCACCTATACTTGTTCCAAACAAGTATTACAAATCTAGTTTTCTCTTGTAATTACATATTTTAACCGTTTCTGGTATTTGATTTGTTTTTACAAAATCAACGTTTTCCAAATCATTTTCTTGCGGCACCCCGGTTGAAAAACGCTGTGCTGGAGTTACAAAATCAAATGAGATGAATTACCAGAGAGCGGATATTTATTTTCTTTTGACATGGCACCGTAAATATAACTTAAAGGCAATTTCTATTTCAAAATAATTTAACGTACACGAAAACATATTATAATTCAACAGAAATAAATAAATAACGTGAAGAAAACCTTAATTATGGATCACGGCATGGATGAGGGCCCATTATACATACAAAGACACGATCAGCTGATGAAAAAGTTACAGAGGATGCATAAAGGAAATCTTACATCCTAATTTCTTTGTTGTGCCATTGATGGTTAGAGAGGCTGTAACGCGTACTCATCTGCGCGCAATGTAATGTTTAATTTCTAAGAAATGTAATTTCTGTTCTTTACTCGGTAGCAAAACTACAGGGGAATTGGGCAACCTCTACCCCTCCCCCCATATCGAATTGAATAATTTGAAAAGACAGAAATAAACTTCATAAATAACAAAGAAAATGAAGGTTTATGCAATTTTCTGTAATAGCAATTTGGAGAGAAGCTTGCGTTATACGTCACAGTCTTATAAATTCCTCGGGGATGATTGTCATTGGGGGTAGTTGTCCTCCAGGGGTTAATGGTCTTGGGGGGGGGGGGGAGTTGTCGTCGAAGGGGGAGGGGTAGTTGTCCTCGGGGTTAGTTGTCCTTGAGGGTAATAATAATAATAATAATAATAATAACGTTTTATTTACCCAGGGTAGCCACTTCAGTTATGAAACTGCTCTTCCAGCGGGCCCTGCATAACATAACATAATTAGTACTACCCTTCTCCAATCTAATATGCTGAGCGCCTAGCAAGAAGGCAGGAGGTCCCATTGTTATAAGTCTTTGGTATGACTCGGCCGGGGTTCGAACCCACGACCTTCCGTACATGAGACGGGCGATCTAACCACTGAGCCACCAGGCCCAGTAGTGTCCATGGGGGGGGGGGGGGGGTAATTGTCCTCGGGGGGTAATTGTCCTCGGGGTAGTTGTCCTCGGGGGGTAGTTGTCCTCGGGGGGTAATTGTCCCCGGGGGTAGTTGTCCTCGGGGGGGAATTCTCCGGGGGGTAATTTTCCGGGGGGTAATTGTCCTTGGGGGGTAATTGTCCTCGGGGGTTATTCTCCGGGGGGGAATTTTCCGGGGGGTAATCGTCCTACGGGCCCGGGTAGTTTTCCGGGGGGTAATTTTCCGGGGGGTGATTGCCCAGGGGGTAATTGTCCTGATACGCATTTGATCATGTTTATATATTTTCACTACAGTAGAATGTCCGACGTAAATTATAACAGTCAACTTTGGCTGATAAACTATTTCAATTCAATTTGATGCAACAGAAACTTACATTGAAATATTTTACATTCTATAAACTCTGTATTTTCTCATAAAATCGAGTATCAAAATAAAAGGAGATAAATAAGAAGAATAGAAAGAAGAATAAAACGAAAAAGAAGGAGGAGGAATAAGAGTGAGAAGGAAAAAAAAAGATACGGGGGAGAAAGAAGAAGAACAAAATAAGGAGGTAGAAGGGGAAGAAAAGATAACGAAGAAAAAAAACCTACCTACGGAAGAGCTTAAAGAACTTAGGGGTTGGAGCACGGCAGATTGCCAAATGATCTGCGCATGCGCTAAGTTCCTGCTCGTCGAAGCGACTGACCTTTAGGTCGCTTCAACGCACACGCATTGTGCCGCGCGCTGAACAGTCGCACGCTACGGCAGCGAAGGAGTCGAGTTTTCGATTTTAATCTCGTTTTTGGGGTGGCTGTTAGGCTGAATAATTTCGGAAGGAACGGGTTAAGCCACACAAGAGAGGAAAGCACAGCGGTCTGCGACGGAGACTAAAAAGGTGCAGACACAATGGCCCGAATTCACAAAGGAGGTTTGTCGACAAACCTCCTTTTGTTTCGACAAACCTTCTTTGTTTTTTTACAAACCAAGGTTAATTCCTCGTGCACTAAAAGTGCTACGGTGTGTCTGCGTGCTCCCAAGTCCGTAAGAAGGCGGTATTAGGGACTTTTAGATTTGCACGTTTACAGCTTTGACTGCAACGTGTGACGTCATTTTAAGGCACTGCGCATGCGTCACGTCGTCTCAGTCGGCGATCGAGAATGCGTCAACCTTGATTTTCCTAAATCTAGTACGGTACTAGTATATGCCGCGTGCGCATAAAATATACAGTTCCTCAGGTAGACAAAGGAACATCCCTTCCCTGTTATTATGTAAAAATGTGTAGAACAAGTGTCACATGCATATTCACCTGTTCTACACATTTTTACATAATAGCAGTGAAGGGATGTTCTACCACAGCAATAGGCCATTTTCGTAATGTAACCAAATTTAATGCATAGGTCTTTGTGAAGTGCCTTAATACAAATTATTTCATTCACCTGATAAGAATAATAGTATTTCAATAGACAGAATCCTAACTGCATACATTTGTTGTTGCCACGTTGGACAAACATTATGGCTTGACCTACCTAGTAACACTTAATATATGCAGTTGCATTCTGACTATTGAAATAGTACTATTCCTATCAGGTGAATGAAATAATTTGTATTGAGGCACTAATTCACAAAGACCTATGCATTAAATTTGGTTACATTATGAAAATGGCCTATTGTTGAGGGTAGAATGAGGACCTGTATAGTTTGTCCTCTTTCTTTGTCTGTGTCTGTCATGTAATTCATAGTGTTACTTCCTGCATGCATGTATATCGTCGAGTGCAATCTAAAAGATTTCTAATTGTAGTAAAACATGGGCAGTTGAGTACGTTGACACGCATGATCAGTCGGCGTACGTCGTGTTCTCGTCTACTCAATAGGGACTTTTAGATTTGCACGTTGACAGCTTTGACTGCAACGTGTGACGTCATTTTAAGGCACTGCGCATGCGTGGCGACGTCTTAGTCGGCTATCGAGAATGCGTCAACCTTGATTTTCCTAAATCTAGTACATACATACATACAAATTGATATTTATATAGCGCCTTTACATGCTCAAGGTACTAGTATGCCGCGTGCGCATAAAATATACAGTTCCTCGGGTAGACAAAGGAACATCCCTTCCCTGCTATAATGTAAAAATGTGTAGAACAGGTGTCACATGCATATTCACCTGTTCTACACATTTTTACATAATAGCAGTGAAGGGATGTTCTTTTGTTGAGGGTAGAATGAGGAACTGTATATTTTGTCCTCTTTCTTTGTCCGTGATGTTCATAATGTTACTTCCTGCATGCATGTATATCGTCGAGTGCAATCTAAAAGATTTCTAATTGTAGTCAACATGGGCAGTTAAGTACGTTGACACGCATGATCAGTCGGCGTTCGTCGTGTTCTCGTCCACTCATTCTAAAAGTCCCTAATCTAAAAGTCCCTATTATCACGTACAGATACCCAAATTTTGCCTACGTTTTTGCACTTAGACAGCACGCACTTGCAAGTACGGCGGGTTTTGACCACCGCATTACGAGCCGGAAGGCAAAGAGGACCGGAGAATTCACTCAACCGAGATCAAATAATGTATGCAGTTCGGATTCAGTCTGTTGATTATTAGCAGATTATATTTATATAAAGGAAATAATTATACAAGGTGCAGCCGGAGAATTCACTCAACCGAGATCAAATAATGTATGCAGTTCGGATTCAGTCTATAGAAATAGTATTATTCTATACAAATAATTTGTATTGGGGCACTTCACAAAGACTTATGCATTAAATGTGGTTACATTACGAAAATGGTCTATTGTACGGCGATTCAACTCTTCCGTCGAGTTTAGGGAATGGTCGTGAAAATCAACAAAACGGAGACAATTCTGGTTCGCACATGTGTAGATTGATTACTTTGCTCGGTTACCCTCGTCTTTGCCTTCCGTCATTTTCGTAATGTAACCAAATTTAATGCATGGGTCTTTGTGAAGTGCCTCAATAGTATTTCATTCATTCACCTGATAAGAATAATAGTATTTCAATAGACAGAATCCGAACTGCATACATTATTTAATCTCGGTTGAGTGAATTCCCCCGTCCTCTTTGCCTTCCGTTTCGTTACTAAAGCGCCCTATTGATATTATACGAGTACAGAGAAGCAAACCTGCTTTGTTTCACCAAAGACTTTTAAGAGAAGAAGGCCCAACTGGTACAAATTATTCCAAGCAGCTTCTATGGTTGCACAATAGACACTGGTACTGTTACCTTTGATGTCCGAGGTTCGAAGCCGCCAATATCATTGGAAAGCTTGAGTAGTGATTTTTGTCACAAAGAAATATCCTTATTATTTCACTTTTTATTTGAACTAACAAGGGAAAATCGAACAGATGATAAAATATGAATACAAAAGCCTAATTGTGTCAAGAAATTTGTTTACATTGTATGGTAGCAGCTTTAATTTGTGAAAAACAGTAAAGATTTACAGTCCTAAAAGCTGCAATTTGACACTTTTCCGATTGCTTGCGGCTCACGAAAATAAATATTTAATTTGTTCGTGTACAGTTCTTTATGTTGTCATATGTCAGATTAGTGCCCACACAATGCCCAGTCGAGTAATTTTGATTAATATTTCAGGAAATTTTGCTCCATTTCCTTTCGCTTGCCTCCTGTAAAGGTAAACACTGTGTACTGCTCGTATTATCAGACGAGTGGTAGCGAAAAGTAATTATCATTACAAAAGCATATTTCCCTTTGAAAGTGGTCCGTTAGTTTCACTATGAACATGACAGACAAAGAAAGCGGACAAAATATACAGTTCCTCAGGTAGACAAAGGAACATCCCTTCACTGCTATTATGTAAGAAGGTGAATATGCATGTGACACCTGTTCTACACATGTTTACATAATAGCAGTGAAGGGATGTTCCTTTGTCTACCTGAGGAACTGTATATTTTGTCCGATTTCTTTGTCAGTCGTGTTCATAGTGTTTGCAGCTAGGCAGGAATCTTTTGTCTACGTATATGCTAGGAAGATCCAGTTAAGCACATGTCTGACACATTTTCTCCTGGTGGCATCGAATATGGTACAAAGGGAATGAGTTAGATAGGACTCCATCTCTTAAAACTTCTTGGTTTCACCATGGACCTATTACGGATGGACATTTATCGTTTTCTTAACGAATTCATTGTGATTGTCTCCGTCAATGTCATCTCAATAACATTCCGTACATGTTTCGTCACTTTGATCTCATGATGGTCACCGCCAAAAAGCCGGGACAGAATCAAGATAGTGATTTTACACATGTTAATCTACATGCGCAGAAGATAATAACTCGCCTAAATCATGGAAAATCGATGTGCAGTTCTGGCTTATAATCGGAAATGTTGTTCCATGTACTGTACATGTATTTAATTTTGAAAAACATGTTGATATTACCAGATAGAGGTTATTTTTGGATTTTGGGGTTGTGATTACAAATCCCGTTTCCCCCTATTTCCTCATAATATTTCAGAGTTACAAAGCACAGAGCTTATAAAGATCATGACCTTCTAACTGTTTTATAAGGTCATGGGTGTGTGCGAAAGTGTGCGAATCAGTAATAATACATTTCATATCACCAAAATCGTCTGCTTTTCAACTTTGCTTCTCCCCATTGGGGATGCTTTCATTTAAGACACACTCTTACAGAGCACACGATCCAAGTGGTGATAAATTGACAACTTCTAACCCTCGTCCAACAAATGCGCAAACATACAACACAATTTCATTTAGTTCTCAAGGGAGATAAACCTTTGGACTACCTTCCTAGCTATGTACGAATTTCGGAAATTTTCGGAAAATGTCAATAATTAGATGAGAAAATCATGATGATGAAAACTTTACATTCGCTCTAACTCACGAATTCCTTGGTCAATGTTGCTGGTTGAAATTGTTATGTCTTCAGTAGAGCTATCCGAGCACGAAAAAAACCAATTTGATAACCAATAGAAAGTTACATTGGTCATATGTTGGGAATGCTGTATTTTATATGTTATAGCTAAATACATCTTCACTGAACATGACCTATTTTTTCGGTGCCACGCATGGCTTCAAAGCTCGAAGCCTGCATATTTTTAAGACCGAGTAAATAGAAAACTTCGGGAAGCAGACGGCGCTACGTTACATTTCGTAATATTTGGAATACCAGAGGGGAACTGTGCATTGATAAGGACAGCTGTTGGTAGATTTGATGGCTGGAGAAGGCTACATTTCTTTTTGTTAAGCCAAGTTAATCTTGAATATCTTTCACTCGGGAAATTCTTTGGAGACGGCGTCTCCATTCATTACAGCTTCCTGATATAACAACAAATTTAAATGTTTTCACCCCTTGATTGTACTCTGCTAACTTTTATAAATAGATTTTGCTCCACGAGTATCAATATCTGCTTTAATTACACAGTTGTAGTCACCTCCAAGTACTAATGCATACGACTTCAACTCACTTTGTGATTGAACCCAGTTGCTCAATCGTTAAAGAAGAAAAAACATTTTCTGTTTCTTTTTTGTAGAGTGCAAAAGATGGCGGCCAGGGAAGAAGAGAGCAAACTTAATTACTGTAACCGTAAAGGTCCCTCCGCCCAACCAACTGATGCACTCAGAAGACAGAAGTAAAAATATAGCACAAGGACAAATAAGAGAGTAACAAATCAAGGATAAACAATAAGAATATAAACAATGGCGAGGCACGAGCATATGTAACGCCAACATAGAAATTATATATAACCTATTAGAAAATTTACAATTTCAATAACATAATAGCATTGTCTCTCCATAGAATTATAATGTAACTAGCATGTTCAATATTTATACCGGGGTTTTCTTTACCTGATTAAATGCTATCAAAATATTACATGTATATTGAATAACTTGAAATAAAATGAAACTATTATCCGGACTTATGTCACATATCTGATTGATCACATATTATATAAATGAAATTGAAATTGAGATTATTGAATTGGAAATTGAGGTCCAATTGAGTGCAGAAGACTGTTAAAAACGCAGCATACGGGCAAATAAAAAGAGTAACAAATCAAGGATAAACAATAAAAAAATTTAAAAAATGAGAGGAAAGAGCAAATGTAAGTCAATATAAAAATTAAGTACACATTATATATTACATTAGAAGGTTCACAAGTTTAATGATATACCCGGTAATAATACCATGGTTTTCATTTACCTAATTAAATGTTATCAAAATATTGCATTAAACAAATTTGAAATAAGATGGAATCATGTTTCGGACTTATATCGCGTATTAGATTGTACACATAATGTATAAATATAACTTAAATTGAAATTATTGAATCAAATGCCTTTATCAGATTTATACATTGCGGTCGAAGGATGAGAGGTGGGTTTTGAGGCTTTGTTTCCAATTGACGAAGTTTACTAAGATAAGATAAGGTCATTACGTAGACTAATATGCATTAATCCTCATTACCTGGTCCCTCGGAGAGGACCTAAAGCCGTTGGCCGTCTGGTTGCCTACTTACAAGCATTTTTGCTTTCTTAACAGTCAGGTAAAATAACGACCACCATTCACAGATGAAAGCTGCCCTGTACTAAAGTTATGTACTGAGAATTGTTTATGTTTTGTTGATTTTGAACGCCACGATTTGAAGGCTGAAGATTAAAACTTCATTATACCTCTATACAATTGTGTTCTGTTGTGGTTTCTGATAAGGTAGCAGTTTAAATAAATTAATAAAGTCTATCACGTAACAACTAGTCTTCCACCTCAGTCGTTTATAATAGAATTTAAGGAATAGAAATTTAAGTCGTTTAAAAAAATCAAAATAGAAACAGATTAAAAATTAAATAAAACTAGTTTTACGTACTCTTGCAGATCAGGCGTTTATAAGAATTAAATCAACAAATAACCAGAAACACAATCAAATAATTAACTTTCACATTTACAAATGTCAAATAAAGCTGTTTCCCTAGTCTTGCATATCAGTCATTCATTTATTAAGATAACACAAAATAATATCCATTTCTTGTTATGTAAGGGAATTCAGAAAGCCCCCCCCCCCCCCCCCCCCCGCCCGCTTATCCCGAAAAGGTGCATTAAGGCGGTAGGCCTACTCCGTTATTCAATTATTTATTTATTTCATTTGTAAAGACTGTTTAGAATTACTAGTTTACATCAAAAATTAATGCTATACATAGAGAGAAATGGATACAATTTTTTT
The DNA here is from genome assembly GCA_035222895.1 of Strongylocentrotus droebachiensis. NCBI lineage: Eukaryota > Metazoa > Echinodermata > Echinoidea > Camarodonta > Strongylocentrotidae > Strongylocentrotus > Strongylocentrotus droebachiensis. The sequence continues at coordinate 71,313 of JAVYIG010000475.1, read as the reverse complement.
GACATTTTAAAAATATTTATTGAATTTATTAATTGATTTAATTCTCATAAACGCTTGATCGGCAAAATTACGTAAAACTAGTTTTATTTATTTTTAATCTGTTTCTATTTCGATTATTTAAATTTAAACGACTTAAATTTCTATTCCTTAAATTCTATTATAAACGACTGATGTGGAAGACTAGTCAACGCACCCTTTCGGCAAAGCCGGGGGGGGGATTTGGACGAATGGTCGCGTTCAAGTCAACGCGACACTCCCAACGCACCCTTTCGGCACAACCGGGGGAGGGGGGCTTTGGACGAATGGTCGCGTTCAAGTCAACGCGACGCTACCCACCCTTTCGGCATAAGCCGAATCCCCTCGATTAGAGATAGAAGTAAGCGGTCTCACGCTTAACGACGTTGTATTATTATTCTTATTTGTTCATCGTCTCTAAGATGCTTTTTGAATCAAAAACAGCTTGTATTGATTTGATTTATTTATTTCTGTTTGATTTTCTTTTTCTTTTGCATGTTTACAAATATATAACAAACAAAATATTTTACACATTTCAAAAGAATATAATGTCGAATAAAGTAACTAATCGAAAACATCAAACAGGAGGGTTGACAAAGTAAGCAAAGCTCGATACCATGAATACCCTCAATGGATACATAATAATACGAATATGGTGGAACAAATATCGGTAAAAGGGGAAAGACAGAGAGAAAGAGAGAGAGAGAGAGAGAAAGAAAGAAGAATAAAAAGAAAGAGGGGGTGTACATCAACATTCACAGATGTTTGTGGTACAATTTAGTTGGATTTCAATTTGATATATGAAGATTAAAAAAAGAGATGCACATTAGAATATTGGGAGGCCAACTTGGGATATATTATAGAATGAGAAGACTCACGAGCTTTCTGGACAATGTAAATAAAATTGTGAGATCAGCGAGCTGGTTTATGTAGACTGTAAACCTTTGTATGTTTACAAAACAGGTTTTGGAAGTATCCCAAGTAGGCCTCTCTTTATTCATGAATTTATTTCATATTCTTGTTAGGCTTCCTGAAAGAAATTTCAATTGTTAAGAAATTTTTGGTCGCATTCTGTAGATTGTGATGACGTGTTTGATCTTGTTTTCAATAACGAGATCAAACACATTCTAAAAATCTACAGGGAGCAAGCCAATAAGTTCTTTACAACAATAAACAAAAATGAGGTGCTATTCGATGTGGCGTACACAATTCAACCATGCACATGGTAGATCAGTGCCGAGTCTAATAAATTAAAGGGAACTGCATCTTTCTCTTTCTCTCTTTTGTAAAAGGATTTTTTTTTTAACTGCCAATGATGAGTAACTTACTAAGTTCCACCAGCACCCAGACAATCTAATGGTGTGACACTTGCTCCTGAGACAATTGCTCCACTTCGATTTCCTATGAACCCTATCTAGCCTTGGCTATTTTAAAACTGCATAGCCCGGGGCTTCTAAGGCCCCCCCCCCCCCCCCCTATGATCTCGGTCGTTGAACGGCCGATTGCCGCGAAAATGTGTATGCATGTCACGTAAAGTACTTGTATAGATTACTATGGAATTTAATTTGTTTTGAAAACTTCCCTCATTTGTATATTTATGGTAATTTATGCAAATAAAGTTATTAATACAATTCACATTTTTACCCATAAATCATATATTCCTCATTTTTAAACACTAGTTTGTGATTATAATACCCTAACAAAATTAGAAAATCCAGGTTATTCCTTATTTTACCCATTGATTGTATTTTAGGCCTATTTCTTTTTTCGGGAATTTATGTATTTTATTGTTTTTGTTGTTTTATTATTATTCTAACTATAATTCAACTATTTTGAACCCCAAAATAAACACCTTAACTATAAACAAGACCAAATAGACAATGTTTTATCTCTTTTTTGGAAAAATGAGATTTCCATATGTTTTGTACACAAATCAGGAAAATTAGATTTTCGGGCTGACATGCAAAGACAAAAGGTCGCGTGACTTTGTAACAGTAGGTCCAGTTTAAACAAAAAATGATTTTAAAAAATGCGCAAGACTATTAACCAAATACGTAAATACGAAATATAATATTTTAGTCATTTTCAAAATGTTTACTTTTCACCAAAATGTGAAGGTCGATTATCTTTTTGCTTTTCATTATTTTTCATGTATAGGACAACCCCCCCCCCTCCCTCCCTTCTACATGAGCTTCAAATTTTAATTCTAAAAAGAGATATATCGAAAGTTAAAATTCACTTTAAATAAACACTACAGCAACTTGTCAGTACACATGTGCATGTTGATGCATACATAGCCACTCCCTTAATGGATACCTCTCAAATCAGCCATTTGCAACCCCTCCAACTTGGCCTTGACCTCACTCATTTCAAATTGTCCTTTTATTTGACAAAACTAGACAGATCAAGGAAATATGTTTACCTTCTCCTGTGGTCTTTTCTCTCCAGGACATTTTTGTTTCAAGCTCATACTAAAAAGAAGGCAAGCATATAGTAATGCGACAAGTCACTCAGCCTGTAAAATATAGGGGGAATATAATTCTTAAAATTATAAAAATGAGCATGATCATATAAAAAAAACTTCCATTTTCCATAATGACCGTTGACCATTATTTCTTATAAGACAATGCAAAGTCTTCTCCGATCTTCGCAAATTTGGTACCAAAGAATGCACAATACCTAAAAAAGGCATGATAAGGGATTTGGATATTCAGGAGCATTTAAGGAGAGTTTGCAAAAATTACTTCGGGGGGGGGGGGGGTTAAGAATGACCCCTCCCCCTGGTTGGAAAATGGTTCAACAATAGACTATCAAACATTCTTTAGTTTTGACTCACATTGTTTTTGTAAAGCAAATCTTAATTTCTTTTTATGAGGTAAAACTTTTCTTAAAAGGGGTTCATGCTCTGCCAGACATGATAGGAAAGAAAGTACATTCTAGTGCGTAAATGCAGTTCAGGAGATTTGCAGTATTGTGCAAAGTACTTATTCTTGGATTTTGTCATTCTTCATAAGTGCATTAGAATGACAATAGCCACTGTTGCATTACAAGTTTCTTGATATCAAGCACTTTTACAATAATAGCAATTAATTCCAACAAAATAATCTACGATCATTTCAAGCCATGAAATTTTTCACAGCTCTTCCTTCTATTTCTTTTAAAATATATGCCTAGATTATCTTAGGCAAACTACATCTTGTAAAGATTTTGCTGGATTAAAAAAAAGATATGACAAAAAGATAGGATATACGTTTGCAATTTAAGTATATATGGTACAATGTACGATACTTACTGTTTGCATGCAAGGGCCTGTATTACCAATAAGGCTGGGCTGGTGCTCGGAAACAAAAGTGCAAAGTCCCTCTCCCAGCACCTCACTGCCAATCCAGATGGGATTTCTTTTTTTCCCTTTAGGAAAACAATGGATAAAATCTCATCTTGTAATGTAGAAAAGAGCTAGAAAAGTTGCATTTACTTCATACATAGCTACATGTGGAGGGTCCTCCCAATGTCCAGGAGCAAGTACCGGTGCTCATTATCACAATAACATTGCTCTGAGCAGATTAATACTGTAGCACAAGTTTAATTGGAAACCTTCTAGTTCTAGGGTCATCTTTTAAAAGGAGACACTAGATTTGCTTCTGAAACTGGAGAAAGTGAAAGTAACATATAAGAAGTGCTTTGGCCTTTGGTCTATAACTAGTGTTATAAGATGATGATGTGGATCCGAATCAAATGATTGGTGGAAAACGTACACGTGACCAGAAATGTATTTTGCCTAACACATAATGTGGATAATGACCGGTCATTACCCAATTCTAATGGCCGGTCATTATTTAGTAAAATCATGTTATAAACATCGTTTTATAAGACAAATAAGACGTAATCTTATAAAACAAAGAATACACATCATTCTGTTCGGGCATTAGTAAAATTACCCACACTCGGTACCTTAAAAACAGTCCAAACACCCTCGGCTACCGCCTCGGGCGTGTTAAACTGTTCCAAAGGTACCTTGTGTGGGTAATTCATACCAATGCCCTCACCGTTGTGCATTGATTGTATACTAGGGCTACACTGCACTGCTAGTGCTTAGTTGCAACTACCTGGTTGCAAGCTCTTTACACAAATTCAAATTGACAACGTCAGTGTTACATATCTCGGATTGTAATGATAAGTTTACCAATCATGCCTATAATAGGGTGAATATAAGTTCTATTCAAATTTATAGTTTAAAATAGTCATACTAGAAATTAGAAATGGTCATAAGTTTACCAGTAGTTGATCACAGTATGTAACTTTTGGATTTGCAGTGTGTCAAAATGACACGGCCGTTTCGCATTGACCGTCTTATCTTCTGGAAATTATGTTGTTCTTTTTCGATTTAAGAAATAATCTTTGACAGATTCGCCTTGTAAGTTGTACTACTACAAGTTAAATCAGTGGCGGATCCAGACCCCCCCCCCCTCCCCTCGCCCCCCTCCCCCTCCCTGGGGGAAAAACGTGTAAAAACACGTAAAATTGACCTTTTGGGGGAGATTTTTCAAATTTTCGGGAGCAAAAAATAAGTGCTCACTACCCCCACCCCCTCCCCCCCCCCCCCCCCCCCACTGAGCGAATTATAGGCAGGCGCGATTTTCTAATTTTCGGGAGTAAAAAAAATAAAAAATAAAAATAGTACTCACTACCCCCACCGAGTGAATTATCGGCCGGCTGTTTCGTCGCTAAATATTTTCTCATGAATTGGGCCCCCACCCCTGCAGCCGACTGGATCCGCCTCTAAGTACAATGTCAGGCGCTCTAGAGGAATCAGTCTTTCTCTCTCTCTTTCTCACTCTTTCAGTTAATCTATAACAGTTCAGAATGGATATGACTACATCAAGTAACTGGGATCTCATCAATGCAACTTGTTCGGGCGAACTCAGGGGTCAGGCCCTCCAGACAGCATACAACGACTGGAGTCCCAAATACAACCAGGTAACACATAGGCCGGTATTCAAATTATATCAACTTTAAGTTGGTTTCAACCCATAAAAGTAGCCAGTATCCTCTCATCCCAACTGGTAACAAATTATCATTATGTACGAACACAAATCATTTCAACATGAAATTATGATTTTATGACTGCATTCATTTCGGGTGAATTTAATACATTTTTTTTCAAAAACAAACAGACAAGTTTACACTTAGCACTCTATAATTCACTGGACTAAGCTCAACTTAGCCTAGTCTACTATAATGAATAAGGAGCCTTATACTTTTATTATGTATAATTAGAATATGACGGGAATTTCAAGAGGAATCCTTTACATGTGGCATTTCTGGTATTATTATTCCAAACTGATATAATAATACAGGTTTATTATGAGAATGTTCACAAATTACGGTCAAACCTGTCTATCAAGGTCTCTAAAGCGAAACAAAAAAGTGGCCTTTCTAGACAAGTTTTACAACACAAATTCTTTTTCGAAGGAGATGAAATACACGGTCACTATACACAGGTCTTATTTATAGTGAGGTGGCCACTGAGACAGGTTTGACGGTATTTTTCATATATCTGAAAATTAACCTTTTCTTTAACAGGACTATGCCAAAGCGGCTTACAATGGACCCAAAATCGGAGCGATGAAGATGGCTGAGATCATCCAGGACAAACATTGTCAGATCCTTGATGTAGGCTGCGGAACAGGGCAAGTGGGAGAACTGGTAAGAGTAATACCCGAGCCCCAACTAGTAGACCTACGACAGACCGAGAAAAACCGAACAGGAAATTACATTGCTCCGAAAAGCTACGATTCTGTCGATCGGCGGTGGTTTGGAGTCTGGTTTATTCAGGCAACTGTAGAACTGATAATGACCAAGCAAATACGGAGGAAATGGGTGGGATAGTGAGAAATTAATAGAATAATGAAGGAACAGTCGACATATTAATCAATGAAACAATAGATGGATGAATTAATTAATTAATCTTAAGAATTAGGCCTATATGTATAAATTAGTAAATGTATAAATGAATGAATTAATAAATATTTTTGTAATCTGATTTCAGATGGCCAAGCGTGGGTTTACCAACCTCCATGGGGTGGATTTTTCAGAGAAGAGCATTGAAGTTGCCAGGGCAACCGGCTGTTACAGAAGTGTTCGTTATGCAGATTTATTGAATGGTGGCATACCCGACAAAGACAGTTAGTGTTGTTTGTTCATTTAAGAGTCTTTGTGGTCTTACTACTAAGTTACTACTACTACTACTACTACTACTACTACTACTTCAACTGCTACTACTAGTAGCACTACTACTTGTCCTTCTACTGTACTACTATTATTAGTATTAATACTACTACTATTACTACTACTACTATTGCTCCTGCTGCTGCTGCTGCTGCTGCTGCTACTACTACTACTTCTGCTACTAGTACTAGTACTGCTGCTGCTACTACAACTACTACTAATACTACTACTACTACTACTACTACTGCTACTACTACTACTACTACTACTACTACTACTACTACTACTAATACTACTACTACTACTAGCACTACTACTTGTCCTACTACTGTACTACTATTATTAGTATTACTACTACTACTACTACTACTACTACTACTACTACTACTACTACAACTACTACTACTACTGCTACTACTACTACTAGTACTACTACTACTACTACTACTACTAATGCTGCTGCTGCTGCTGCTACTACTAGTATTAGTATTACTACTGCTACTACTACTACTACTACTACTACTGCTACTACTACTACTACTACTACTACTACTACTGCTGCTGCTGCTGCTGCTGCTACTACTACTACTTCTGCTACTAGATCTACTACTGCTGCTGCTACTACAACTACTACTACTACTACTACTACTAGTAGTAGCACTACCACTTGTCCTACTACTGTACTACTAGTATTAGTATTACTACTACTACTACTACTACTACTACTGCTACTACAACTTCTACTGCTACTACAACTACTACTAGTAGCACTACTACTTGTCCTACTACTGTACTACTATTATTAGTATTAACACTACTACTACTACTACTACTATTGCTCCTGCTGCTACTACTACTACTTCTGTTACTAGTACTACTTCTACTACTACTAATAGTACTACTAGTACTGCTCAACTAGGCCTACAACTACTATTAATATTATTACTACTATACCACTACTACTACTGGTACTACTATTACTACTACTACCACCACTACCAACTGCTGCTGCTACTATAGGATTTCCCGTCCATTTGTCATTCAAATTCATCTCTGTGCACTTCAGTCTCGTCCTAGGAATCCGGGATCATGCTAATTTCAAACTTAATTTAGTCATTTGTCATTCAAATTAGTCAATGTTCGATCAATTTAAACACTTGTCCATTCAGTTTTCGTCAGATTTCTTTGGTATTCCTCTTACATGTCGGTCCGCGGCAGAATTCAAATATCAAATTCGTCTTTGTGCCATTATTTTCAAGAGAGATCCATTCAAATTCTTTGCATAGACAAGACCTTATAACAAACGAGGGACGGATTTGAATGACACTTTAATGAAATCGACTGCAAAATGACGAAATTAATTCATGCAATTGTACATTGGCAGCCGAGGCTGACGAACTTGATTGGACTTTGACGAGATTGGATGCAAAATGATGAAAGTGCCGGATTGACGACATCGTTCAAAAATGAATGACCAAAGACGAAATTTACTATAAATGTGCAAGATAAGAAAGTTTCTGGACAAAATTGAATGAAAAGGTTTTTAAATGGACGGGAAATCCTATATTACTACCACTTCTACCACTGATCATGATTGTGTACTTCGAAAAGAAGGCAGGGTATATTTGTTTTATATCCTGCTTTTTATAAAATCGAACTTTTTTTAATTTTTTTAAAAACATTTTAAACATAATGGCCCGAATTCACAAAGCAAGGTTTGAGCTCAGACCAAGGTTTGAGCTCAAACCTCCTTTTGTTTCGCCAAACCTCCTTTTGTTCTTTACAAACCAGATTTGTAAAATACGCGTAAAACGCGTCATATGACGTACGAAAACCAAGGTTTGTCGACAAACCTCCTTTGTGAATTCGGGCCTTTATGTTTTAAGAAAATTCGAAAAAATGTAGACAAAAAATGAAACATTTTAAATTTGTACATGTTAAAAGAAAAATAAAGTTAACTCCAAAATGGTTAAAATATTTCTGGTCACGTGAAGGGCTATCAACTATTTAGGATTTCCAACCATTCAAAGACCAATACAGGATATAATAATATTTATAATAATGATAATAATTTCATGAAAATTTAACTTAGGTATATCAGTAACTATTTTTCTTTATTGATATATGGTTTTTCTGTCACAAGTAATGTCAGTCGTCAGGTTCCTTCTATTCAGTGATATACAATCTCTTAGGTGCGGAAATGTTTATCCAAACGTTCGTTGGATAACATACCAGAACGATTTATTATTGAAATTCAACTTGTTTTCAGATGAATATGATGCGTTGGTAACAGTGGGAACGTTCTGTCCGGGTCATCTGAATACACCATGCTTTCCACAGTTCGCCCGAGTCGTTAAACCAGGTAAACCATTTATTCAACTTAAACATGATACTAATTAATTGCGTAGATGTGAAGGGGTTGGGAGCACGTACCCTAACCGAATACACCCCCAAAAAGTGATGGTGACAGGAAAAAACAGTAAAAAAAAACGAAAAAGAAAGAAAGAGGAGAAAGGAAGCGAGGATACGCCACCTAGCCCTTCCCGAATAGACCTGTTTGCTAATGTGAGTCTTACTTTGTGAACCAAATTTGGAAACCAAGTGTTTGGGAAAAAAACATGCATAAATTTAAATACATAAGTAAACATGGATATTGGTGTCTCTGTTTATTTACATGTAATTCAAGAAGAGACCAGCGCCCCCCCCTAATGCAAGTGCCCCTTCAATAGTTGACCCTCGCGACGCCACTAGATATTACTCTGAACTGATGATGATGATGATGATGATTAAGGGTGATGATGATGATGATGATGATTAAGGGTGATGATGATGATGATGATGATGATTAAGGGTGATGATGATGATGATGATGATGATGATTAAGGGTGATGATGGTGATGATGATGATGATGATGATTAAGGGTGATGATGATGATGATGATGATGATGATTAAGGGTGATGATGATGATGATGATGATGATTAAGGGTGATGATGATGATGATGATGATTAAGGGTGATGATGATGATGATGATGATTAAGGGTGATGATGGTGATGATGATTAAGGGTGATGATTTCGGTACCTCATTTCATATTAGGATTGCGGTACACACGTCTTTTCTTTCAACTTGTCCTTTTTTATATTACAATACCGAAAAGACGGTCTAACTAAAAAAAAGGATTGGAGGGAAATAGGCATAAAATCTTTTACTTTGTTATCTGTCGACGCATTTTAAATGGTTACTTTCCTACAATGCATCACATCTTGCTTGTGTGTTTGTTTCTAGTATTTTGATATTGTGTATTTTGATATTGCTTTCCGATGTCTTTCCTCTTCAATGTTAGCCATTTCAATTAATTTTCATTTGAATAATGTAGTAGTATTGTAACTGTGTTACCCTTAGTGACTTGCCATTCAGCAGGGGCGGAAAGAGCAAAAGAACAAATATAATATGTGTATAGCGCCATGAGTGTCAGAGCTTGGCGGATACCGGCGCTATATAAATAGCCATATTATTAATAATACACAATAAAGAACTATGCAAATTAGCACCTAGGCTTCCCCTAAATCCGTCAATGGAATGCCCTCCTGGAGGGGAAAGTCATTCTTTTCTCTTAATAGAGTTGTTATTTTATTTGTTTATTTGTCGTCAATTTGATTTGTGTTTTGTTAAGTGTTTTTGTGTTGTTTTTTTTTTCTTTATATTTGGCAGGCGGTCTGATTGTGCTGGTTATGCGTGAAGCAAACTTATTTAACTCACCGGAGTTTAACAATGGCCAGGTTGACTCAGCCATAGTAGAGTTGAGTAAGAACGGAACCTTGAGGTATCTGAAAAGAGAATGGGTCCCCAACTACCTTGATGATATGCCTGGGATAATTTTTGTTTTCCAAACTCCTGAGATTTAAGGTCCGGTATAGGCCAACATCGCCTCCTTAAAATCACAGGAACTCAACGACTCTCGATCAATCAACGGAGGGGGAATTCAGTACTGTATTGTAACTATACCCACATAAAACACATTTATTTATATCATTCTTTTCCACCTTTGACAAATTATATGATTTTGCATTAATGATTTGGTCTCATCATAGAGACTCCATAAGGTACTCTAATGAAATAATAATGTCGTTCCCTATCTACATCGTTTTTGTATAATGACGACCCCCTTGCTTTCTTACGTCTTATTGAAAGATCGTATATGGATAGGAGCTCTTTTTTGAAATTCAATTAACTTTTTTAGTTACACATGAGGCGCCTGGTGAGAACAAGTTGAATAAACCACCCATTTGACGATTAAGTTTGCTGTTTCATAATCAACTCCCTTCATTTGATTCTTGCTTTCTTGATAAATGATTAAGAACGGAACCTTCATGTATCTGAAAAGAATGTTGGTCACCAATTACCTAGATATGCCTTGGATAGTTTTTGTTTTCCAAACTCCTGAAATTTAAGGTCCGGTACGCGTCTTTTTTTCCAGTAACCTAGCCATCCTAAAATGCATATTAATATTTGAATATATGAATATTTGCGTTGGTACGGTGCATGTGGTGGAGATCAAATTTAAATCGGTCAGATTCTAGACTTAACCAGTATGTCGCAATGAATCAATGGAGAGAAATTCAGTACTGTATTGTAACTATGCCCACATAAAACACATTCATAATAGCATTCTTTTCAACCTTTAAACAATTATTTTATTTCGCATTTATGGTTTGGTCTCATCATAGAGACTTCATGGGGCACTCTAATGAAATAGTGGGGTCTATTCGCTATTCATAAGGACTGCTATTCATAAGGTCCGCTATTCATAAGGACCGCTATTCATAACGTGTAAATTCCCGTACTTCCGGGTCCGCTATTCATAATGTCAAAAGAGGGTCACTATTCATAATGAAATAAGGTTCGTTAATCATAAGGACCGCTATTCATAACGTGAGATGAGGGTCGCTATTCATAATTCATATTAAGGGTCATTAATCATAAGGACCGCTATTCATAATATGAAATCAGGGTCGCTATTCATGAAACGACGAGAGGTTCGCTATTCATAATACGAAATAAGGTTCATTACTTATAAGGGTCGCTATTCATAACACGGGAAGAGGGTCGCTATTCATAATACGAAATGAGGGTCGCTATTCATAATAGGAGAAGGGGGTCGCTATTCATAATAGGAGAAGAGGGTCGCTATTCATAATAGGAAATGAGGGTCGCTATTCATAATAGGAGAAGAGGGTCGCTATTCATAATACGAAATGAGGTTTGCTATTCCTATTCCTACTATAATAGCGACCCTCTTCTCCTTTTATGAATAGCGACCCTCATTTCTTATTATGAATAATGACCCTTATGAATAATAACCCTTATGAATAACGACCCTCATTTCGTATTATGAATAGCGACCCTCATTTCGTATTATGAATAGCGACCCTCTTTCTGTGTTATGAATACCGACCCTTTTGTAATATTATGAATAGGGACCCTTATGAATAGCGACCCTCATGTCGTATTATGAATAGCGACCCTCTTCTCCTATTATGAATACCGACCCTCTTCTTTGATTATGAATAGCGGTTCTTATGAATAATGACCCTTATGAATAATGACCCTTTTCTCCAATTATGAAAAGCGGACCTTATGAATAGCGGTCCTTATGAATAGTGGACCTTATGAATAGCGGACCTTATGAATAGCGGTCCTTATGAATAGCGACATTGACCCGAAATAGTAATATCGCCCTCTATCTACATCGTTTTGTGTAATGACGCCCCCTTGCTTTCTTACGTATAAAATTGAAGAGATCGTATATGTTTAGGAGCTGCTCTTGTTTGAAATTCAATCAACTTTTTTAAGTTACACGAGAGCCCCTGATGACAATAAAGTTGAATACACCGCCAAATTTCTTTCATGTTTGATGTTTCATTCTAAACTGCCTTCATTCGATTCTTGTTTTCTTTATAAATGATTTTTTTAACATCACTTTATTGTTCAGAACTTGCACAGCAAAGGAGAACAATAGCCCAGGACAATTCCATTTTACTGGAAAATGCAGGGCATTAAAAGTACATACATGTAAATATACAGTGATTAATGTTATATAACATCAACAAACATTATTTTACAACATAGTGAAAGCTGAGGAGTTATGGATATTCCTAGCTAAAGATGAAATAAGAGGAGCTAAATATTGAAATTTCATTTGATATATCAACTTAATAAATACGAAGCATACATAATGAGTATTATAAGAGTTTAATTTGAGTTAATGTTTAATACAAGAGGATTCTATCAGTGCCAGGCAATGAAAAGAGGCGAGCAGTAGAAAGAAAATATAAGACTTGTTACAAGGTGTATTAACCAATTTGTGTGTGTGAGTAATAACATACTTGAATTGCGAAGGGGAATTTTGGTTTCCCATTTATTGGCATTCTTTGAGTAGTAGATGACAAACGAAGAAACAATAGATAGTTTGGATAGAGTCTGTCGAACTTGTTTCAAATTGACAGGTTTTCCAATTTCTTTCAACAGCTGCTTTAGCCTCGTCACATTGTCTGGCGAAATATGACCTCTAGAGCCGATTTCCAAAGGAAGATACACCACAGAATATCCGTTAGCCTGTATATCGGCAACTAACGGGGCATACTTGTTCGATTTATATTCATGTGCCTTAACTACATTCATTTCAAAGGGAACTGACAATTCAATTATGAGGATTTTCTTTAAGTTCTTCCAAAAAACACAAATGTCTGGGATGAGGTTGGTTTGGGTACACTCTAGTGGAATTGTGGAGATGCCTTCTTTTGTCCATCGCTCTAATTTCAGGTCTGTATACATAATAGTGTCGCGAAGAGAGGCGATGCCTTCCTGAATAATTTCGGCAAGATACAAAAGTATGTTGTCATGGCGCCAAGTATAGCGCCCCTCGTCAAGTGACACAGGGCATGCGTTCAATACATGGTGTACTGTTTCTCTATTTTCACATTTTTTACAGTTTGCTGATGCCCTTTTACCCCATCTAGTAAGGTTTGCATTCGTATGGAGTGTATCTGAAAGCGAATTCATGAGAAATTTTGCAACTTTGTTGGGTAGGTTGTATATCAGGCTTTTCCATTCTACTGATTTTGATTCCAAGTTGGACTGAAAGTGACTGGATATGATTCAGCCAGTCCTGTGACCTTTTCTGTACTAGAGAGTCTTTAACCTGTTTCTTCAATGTTGGAAGAGTGTCATTAGGGTCTTGAAGCGATTGAAAAACATTATGACTATTCACCACTGTTTACTTTTTTCTGGTCCACTGAGATTCTCTTTGAAGGGCAACATCTAAGCAATGATTAACCTTAGCATCACCAGTTGCTCTTATTCTTGTGTAGTTTATTGTGTGAGCTTCATAGTATAGATCAGAAATGTTGAGTATGTTAAGACATTCTGGCATATGAAGGAAGGCCAACGTGGCCGGTCTGGCAAGGCCAGACCATTTTTTCAAGTATCTATTGCATAAAGCATCTAGTAGTTTTAGATGAGTATCAGTAAGCTCATTGACTGTGAGGTGGAATCTCAGTGATGGCAGAAAATAGTCAGCAAATACTTTCAGTTTGAATTCATTACGTACCAGAGCTTTATCAATATTTGTAACACCGACTTCATTCATTGATTTTACATACTGATATTTATCATCTGAAAAGGCGGATCCAGCCGACGACAAGAGGGGGGGGGGGGCCCAAATCTTGAGAAAAATTTTAGCGCCGACTCAGCCGGCCGGTGAATAAGCGGGGGGGGGGGGGGGGTATGAGGACATTTTTTTTTTGTGTGTGTGTGTGTGTGTGTGTGTGTTTTTTTTTTGGGGGGGGCAATTCGTGAGAGAATATTTAGCAGCGATTCATCCAGCCGGTGAATACGCGGGGGGGGGGGGAGTGATGGAAAGGAGAACCACTATTTTTTTGCTGATGTGGACGAAAAATTTTTAAAAAATGGGGGGGGGGGGCCCGCTTTTGTTTTTTGTTTAAAAAAAGGTTAAATTTGCGTTATTATCCTTTTTTAAACAGTTTGTTGGGCTAGGGGGGGGGGCCTAGGCCGGGTTGTCATACGATACAAGTGAACCTAGAAATGGATGTTGGAAAGCGGCTTAGATTTAAAAGTACGCCTAATCGGGAAGGTGACCCATGCCCCCTCCCTGGCCTAATATAAATACATTCTTGACACCAAACTACTCTCAGGAGGAAAGCTGAAAAATCAGAGAATGAATGAAATCCTCCACTTGGAACGTGCCAGGCGGTCATATAGCGATCTTAACATCTGTGCACATGAAAATTGGTTTCCTTTCAAGCTAGGTTGACCCCCCCTCCCTCCCCCTACCCCACCCTCCGCTGGCTCCCGGACTATAAGCAGGAGTTGTCGACTCGACCGTGGTGTAAGCGGGAGTTGTTGACTCGAGCGTGGTGTAAGCGAGAGTGAACAAAACCTCGTGGTCTTGAAAATACGCAGGGTACGGAAGCTTAAAATTGCCACCGAGATGACGAGATAATTCCTCATCTTCTCGAATTTTTTGGTCCGAGAAGGCGAGAAGGCGTGATCCGGCATCTCGTCTTCTCGGCCTTTTTAGGTCCAAGAAGGTGAGAAATCGAGATTCCAAATCTCGTCTTCTCGACTTCTCAGGTACAAGAAGGTGCGAAGGCGAGATTCCAAATCTCGTCTTCTCGACTTCTCAGGTACAAGAAGGTGAGAAAGCGAGATTCCAAATCTCGTCTTCTCGACTTCTCAGGTACAAGAAGGTGCGAAGGCGAGATTCCAAATCTCGTCTTCTCGACTTCTCAGGTACAAGAAGGTGCGAAGGCGAGATTCCAAATCTCGTCTTCTCGACTTCTCAGGTACAAGAAGGTGCGAAGGCGAGATTCCAAATCTCGTCATCTCGACTTCTCAGGTACAAGAAGGTGCGAAGGCGAGATTCCAAATGTCGTCTTCTCGACTTCTCAGGTACAAGAAGGTGCGAAGGCGAGATTCCAAATCTCGTCTTCTCGACTTCTCAGGTACAAGAAGGTGCGAAGGCGAGATTCCAAATCTCGTTTTCTCGACTTCTCAGGTACAAGAAGGTGCGAAGGCGAGATTCCAAATCTCGTCTTCTCGACTTCTCGGGTTCGAGAAGGTGAGAAAGCGAGATTCCAATTCTCATCCGTATCTCGTCTTCTTGTCTTCTCGGGTATGAAATGGTGAGAAGGCGTTTTTTTACAAACTCGCTAAGTCGCCTTGTTTTGGACGAGAACGCGGGGAGGCGAGAGGTGCAAACCTTCTATGGCGCCTTATTCAGTACGAGAAGGCGACTTGTTACGGGGAATCCTCGTTATTCACAAGGACCGATATTCATAAGGACCACTATTAATAATTTGAGAAATAGGCCATTATTCGTAAGGACCGCTATTCACAATCAAAGAAGAGGGGCGCTATTCATGATAAATAGGAGGGTCGCTATTCATAATACAAGAAGACTGTCGCTATTCATAATTCGGGATGAGAGTCGCTATTCATGAAAAAGAAAATTAAATATTAGTAAGTAATAAACGAAATGATAATAAGATAGCGAAATAATGGATAAGGGGTGCGCCTAGGGCTGTGGCGTAGGCGCGGGAGGGGGGGGACGCCACGTGGACCCGAATATTTGTAGGAAACATTTATTGAAAATATACATTATTTTTCTGAAAAGAAAAGAAAAAAAAGGGCGTGCCCCATTAATGTACGCGACCCATTATCCCGGCCCCACCCCACCCCCCCCCCCCCCCCCTCATCGGTCCTATCACGCTTTCGGCCCACCCTCCCCGCAGTATTCCCTAGGTAAAAGTACATATTACCGACATTTTTCGTCAAAGTAGTTCATAGATGGCGTAGCCTGTCTGTGTTTCACCGGGGGGGGGGCAGTGGGTTGTAGCAGTGTTATCATCAAGGGACTGATCGTTCGTGTCTCTAACCCTCAGCAAAGGAAGGAAATGACCGAGAGGGGGTTGAAGGGACACCCATTTCAAATTTTTTATAAATATACAATATTGCACGATATATTTTCCATATAAGTAAGGAAGTTTAATTTTCAAGATATTAAGCCAAATGAAACACGATTTAGTGACCGTAAGGCATTATGCGAAGGGTAGCGTCCCCTGTATCATGTCTTTTTAAAAGTATTTTAATTTTTTAGCTTTGATAATTATATAGAGAGATCCCCATAATCTAACTAATATATTTCCCCCGCTCCTATGTGGTGACAAAAAAGGAGAATATAAGACAAATAATAATCCTATCGTAATTTGTCCCCCCCCCCCCATAACCCTGCCCCCGACTGAGCTTATCCAGGCTATGCCCCTGAGACATTAAGTAGAACAAGCAGGCCCATTATCATAGCCATTTAAGGACTGAGATTGCTTTTATAGAAATTTATTGTTTATACGCCAATAATGTTTTTTTATTCATAGAAAGTAGCTTTGAGTAGAACTTATGAAACTACAACTTATATAGCCTGAGCTATATCCAAGAACCCAGGCCTGAAGCTCTTCAATTTCAGCCAATGAAGAAATTTCAAGATTTTCTTTTTTCCATGAATTACCATACTTTGGGATACTAGTTAATCTAAGTATTAATATACCTAACTTTATTCATCCACAATCTTGATTTCCTAAAAATTTCCTAACACCGGAAACACACTGAGTTGGACCGGACCAAAAACCTAGTTATTGCCCGGAGAGGGGTGGGGAGGGAGGCAGTTTAAAATTGTGTTTTGTTTGGGGGATAGGGGGCTTGAACACTCTCGGATCTTGAAGGTGTTTGCGTCATGTTGCGTAAAAAGAGGTAATGCAGCCCATATACGATTTACTGCTTGAGTTCTATAATATTTTAGATATTAAAAAACCGATAGTATTTATATATTTCGTACGCTATTTATTAATACAACTAAACAATATGTCTTTTTCTGTATTCACATTACGAGGTAAAATTCATGGAAAAACGAAAATCTTGAAACTCTTCATTGGCTGAAATTGAAGAGCTTCTGGATTCCTCGATATGGCTACGGCTATATAATTTATAGGTCCACAAGTTCTAATAAAAGCTAATTCCTACAACAGATTTGGAATCTCGCTTGCCCACCTTCTTGTACCCGAAAAGTCGAGAAGGCGAGATTTGGAATCTCGACTTCTCACTTTCCCGTACCCGAAAAGTCGAGAAGATGAGATTTGGAATCTCGCTTTGTCACCTTCTCGTACGTACCCGAGAAGGCAAGAATACGAGATTTGGAATCTCGCCTTCTCGCCTTCTTGGACCTAAAAAGGCCGAGAAGACAAGATGCCGGATCACGCCTTTTCGCCTTCTCGGACCAAAAAAGTCGAGAAGACGAGAAATTATCTCGTCATCTCGGTGGCACTTTTAAGCTTCCGTACGATGCGCGATTGCGTGATTAATTGAAGAAATAAACACACGTGATCCGAATAATGAATATACATAAGGAGCGTGATGGAAAATTACTGGGAATATGAGAAAAAGTAGTGCGGATGAATGAGTCGCTATGTACAATCTATTATGGGCGGAATTGTTTATGATTTCGTCGGTACACGTTATGAAATTGAATCATAACTCTAATCTCCACCACTGCTCCAACATTAAAGGTTCATCACTCGTGAGCGGAGTAGGACGTATAGCATTTCAGCATTTCAGCAAATGAGGCAAAAGGTAAGCGTACAACAGACTTTTCTGATTCATCTTTTTCGAAATCATATTTTTTTGGATTAATCTTTTCTGATTCGACTGATCAGGCCACTATAAACAAAATTGTTTAACCATACTTGGGGTGCCTCACAAGGATTCTAAGTCAAACTTTACTCTAAGTTGGACTTAGAATGGAGAGCCATTTGTAGTAAACATTCAAATAGTTCAGAATTGTCATAAATTCAAGAGCATGAAATATTCCATGATAACAGAAAATATGAATGATTTGAATCAACATTTTATGCTTTTTAAAATAACTTTTACAAAATATTTTCATAGATACTTACCGCTTTCCATAATTATTAAGTCCAGCTTATAGAGATAAGTTCAAATTAGGAACTTTGTGAAACACCCCCCCCCCAAGGTTTTCTTTATTAAAATAAAATTCACAATTCAAACATTTATTTTTGTTTAACATGCTGTTCCATTTTGTCAGCCTCGTATAAACATTTTCTTTTCGCTCATTGTGTTTTTCATCATCATAAAATTATCGACTTGTTATAACATATATATAAACCTCATTTTAAAATCAGTAAATCTCATCTTCTTTGTGGAAGCTATTCCAATATTAATACATTTATAAATTCAAAATAATGCATAAGTCAATGTCAAAATAATTTCTTCTCTGTTTATTGTATTCCATAAACAACATACTGTATCATCAAAGTAAAATTTTGATTGGAGCATATTCTTAAGTATTCTTCTTTATATTTTTATTTAAAAGTTCTTACTTCTGGGCAACTCCAAAACATATGTAATACTCCCCTACTTGATCACATTCAATACAAGTATCGCTACCCCTCATGACTCATTTCTTCGAATTATGTAATGTTGGCAGTAAATTATACATAAATTTGAAATTAAATTGAACGACGACATTATCCTAAAGGTAATACAAAGTGTTGGTATGGGGTCATGAATTTGGTTCAAATGAACATATTGGAAGCATATGCGATTGTACAATGTTCAATGGTCGTTGTTGCGGTTGAAATCGAGTCTAAAGTGATGAAATTGTAAATAATGAACTCTTTATGTTGTATAGCTCCTTCTCAAGACTGATATGCAAAGTTAACTACAAAACAGATGTGTAGTATTCATTTGGGGATCGGTTAAAGATGACCCCCCTCTAACAAAAATAAAAACAAGTACCCTATGCAGACAAACCCCAAACATTTCAATCTAAACCCCTTATGAAAAAAGGTTAGTGTGGATCGAGCCCTACACTTATGCAGGATCTCAAACTATTTTGTTTTCATAGGGGGTCATGATTGTATTTTTTTAGGGTTTGTATATGTTTAGGGCCCACTTTCAAATTTAAAAATTGTTGGGTTCAGAGTTAAATATGGGGGCCATCTGTATCAGAATCTTTTTTTTTTGAAGTCCTACATGTCAGGAATCCTAAAATTATCGAATAAGCCTGCATTATCAGTGTTCCTTATAATGGGACTCCACACGTTAAGAAATTGAACTACATGTACATGTACATAGACCACTCTTTTCACTAAACTTCACATTATTCAATATCCATGCCCAGCCGCATACGTAAGGGGGTGTTTTGGGGGTTAACCCCCCCCCCCTCAATTTTTTGTTATTTCTTTTTGCTCAAGGGGGGGGGGGTGTGCAGAGTATGAAAAAATGAATGCTCCTTGACCCCCCCCCCCCCCCCCTCCTCACTGAGCTAGATCGGTCGGCGCGATTTTCAAGCTAAACGGATGAAAGTTCATGATATACACAAGTTGCAATTAGACAGTTTCATTTTTTCGTACTTCCACGGTCTGCTGCCAGTGTTTCTAAATGATTGTTTTTCCGAAAATTGTTCCTTTGTACCATACTCCACTAGACAGTCCAACCACATTCGAATTTCAAAGTATAAGTATGAACTTTCCCGTACCACAATAGAATATAGTAGTCTAAAATTGTGGAACAGTCTTGGGTTCGTAAAAAAGAATTGCCCTTTCTTATCTAGTTTAATAAAATATACAACTACAATCTTATCAAAATAATCATACACACTCTGGCCCGAATTCACAAAGGGAGTTTGTCGACAAACCTCCTTTGTGAATTCGGGCCAGTGCGTCGGCAAAGCGCCCCCCCCCCCCCCCACTCAGTGTTATTTAGGGTACGCGTATGCATGTTCCCTCTCTTTGAAAGCACCCCTATCTCCGGTGTGTAAAGTCAATACCGGCCGGATTTTTGTGTATTACGGGCCGGACTTTGTTGCGTGAAAAGTACCCTTTTATCGGAGATTTTGGGAACACGAATGCGGTCCCTTCAACACCGGAGTGGGGAGGGGGGGGGGGGTTAAAGCGGTACGTTTGGCTTGTTTTTTCTTTCTTCCTGTTATACCACTTAATTTATATTGAATTACTTTTATAGTTTAGGGACAAGCCTTTAATAGGTCTTTGTTTGCCCCCCGCCCCACACACACACATTTTCATACTTCTGTTTCGTTGTGTTATTTGTTGCAATTGACTTTGTATTGTGTATGCTTGTTATTTTTATCAAATTAATATAATGAATTGAATTGAATTGAATTGAATTGAATTTACTTCCTTTGAATTACGATACTTAAATGACGATCACTACAGACATACACATCACAATCACAGTAATTTTCATTCGCATATCAGGACTAATATCCTCCTAAATGTAACTCCCGGAAACCTAACCCCCTCCCGAAACAATAATCAAAAATTCATTGCCTATGGATAATGTTACGTACAAATAACAATGATAAGACGAAGAATCGGAATATCATTTAAAATGTATGATGACCGTGATATCATTCATGTTTTAATCTCATAAAATGTATCTCGTTACATATGCATTTTAGTCAATTCTCAAACTAAATTATTCAGTAACCAATGGTAACGTTACATATTATCAACAGTGAAAATATGTATTTTTTAATCATTATGGAATCGAATGTCCAATGCAAAATTACATTGACTTTAAAAATTCGAGATTAAATTAAATTCTGAGAATACAATCTCAGTCACTGAGTAAGCTCTATTATCTAAACGAATTCAATTAAAGTGAACCGGCAAAATCACTGTGATGTAAAACGGAAACGATTACTGTAGATCGGAAGTATTAGCATGATATTTCATCCTTGAAACAAAATAAAGTAAGAAAAAGGACTGAAAATATGCGATTGATGGATCATTTCCGTGTCACTAAACCATTCTTGAATAGGCGACATCGTCGGTTTTCTTCTGCTTAGCGATCACGTATACGGGATTGCGAACGATGACGAGAATGGTTTTAACGACGAAGAAGACGAAGACGATAGCGAAGAGCGTAGAGGTTAAGACAGCCTGTGGACTGGTAGGTTTATCAATGTTTGCGACTAGGATACCACCTAAAGCCCACATCGCTGTAGGGTAGACGATGATAATGTATCGAAAGTAGCGATCGTAGACGAAACAATCCAAGATAAAATAGGTGATGAGCTGAGAAGCCAGGATGCCTAAACATACATAGACGGTTGTTTCTCTGTAAGATGAAAGATTGAGATTCATTAATCACCTCAAATTGGTGTAATACAATATAAACATGCTTTTTGATCATGTGCACTACCTATCCATGGTAAATCCACCTGCCTCTCGTAATGTTTGGCACATGGCATGCATCGACAGTAAGATAAAATGGCATACTGACATGAAGCACTTGCCATTATAGACTTTATTAAGTGTCAAATAATTTTGTCATTGACCACATAATGCATTATTGTATTATTTGTATATAAATACTCTGTTGTGATACATAGACGGCATAATGTTAAATAGTTAAAACGTTAGCCAAGATTTTCATGCTGCAATTTGTATGTATAGTGTTGTTGAAAACAGTGTAAGATATTGTTTCTATCAAAAATGATTTAAAAGAACAGAAACAATTTCGTTATTACCAATTAAAGTTTCATATCGTCAGAACAAAAAATATTATTATTTCAGTTCTTTCAAACATATTCTTGGAGCGACGAACATGACGAAACGAAGGGGCTGAATATTATTTTGCTGATTCTACTTACTCATCCACTCCAAACACGAATATAAGTGTTGTAGAGATACCGACTTTACTAGCGACAGTAACCCATGTAGCCCAGATAGCTAGTCCGTTGTGAATCAGGATGCGGTTCAACCACAAGTCAATTCTAAGTAAATCAAAAGATGGTTATAAAGTTATCATATCTCATTCGAATTTCATAATAATAATGAGTAATTGTTATACCCAGGTTAGCAACATCAGTATCAATCCTTGGCTTCTTGCGGACCCTCATTACCCCTAGCAATGTCAGATACCCATTTCATTAACACACCTGGATCGAGAGGGGCAAATGTGGGTAAAACAACTTTTCAGTACGGAGCAAGGATCGAACCAAGAATCTTTCGCATGAGCGTCAAGAGAAGTTGCTAGTATACTACGGTGCTCCCACAATGATTTCTCTTATGTAATGTTTGTTCGATAACTGTATTACACACAGATAAATAAAAGGTGTTCTTGGGGAGTAAAACGAAATTGGAAAAATAGGTCGCCCCCTATTACACCTTTTAGGGAGTAAAACACGGAAATACGCAAGGGTGTACATTTGAGGGATGTAATTTTACACCCTATTTTAGTCAGACGAGCCCTGATTGGTCAGTGCATATGCGCATGCGCTACAGCAATGGCGCATCGTGTCGATATAGGTACTGCCAAATGAAGGAAAATTAGCATAATTTACATATTTGAGTCATGTTAGGGGAATTATCATGTTTCATTTGGGCATATTATTTGTGTGAAAGTTATCCGATCAAGAATAAGGGGTTGTACCGAAGGTTATATTTGATAGTTTAATGAAGTAGCAGAAATGTTGTTTTACCAACTAGTACATTGTCTTCTTATACGTGTAAGTAAAGGGAAGATATTCGGTAATGCTATGGTCACATTATGGTCACAGTAGCCTGCTCGGCGGCCGAGCGGCGAGTTTTTAACCTATTCTGCCCGGCGGCTGCCCGGCCACCGAGAGGCGGCCGCCCAGGCACCGCTCGTTTTTAGGGCATCGCTCGGTCGCCGCTGAAGTTTTAGCGCGGAGTTAAAATTTGGGCGGCGCCTGCTCACTTTTCACTCGCCGCCCAAAATACGCTCGGTGCCTGGACGGTCGCCGCCCGGCACCGACCTAATTGCTGGGCGATGCCTAAATTCCAGCAGCGACCGAGCAGGCTACTGATCGGTCGGTCGCTGCTCAGATTTGTGACCATAGCTTAAGGCAGGATTGTGTATTTAGGTAATTCCATTACATTTGAACCGATACGTCCAGCCATAAGTTATTTCTTACAGTCTGCACTTGTGTTGAGTTCACACTAACTGTTAAGGCCTGGTCACACAGAGGGGACGCATGTGGGACGCACGGCCAGCGCATTGGAAATGTGCTATGTTGGCCAGTGCGTTGTCGTGCGCCCAACTTTTGTCGAAGCTACAGCGAGCTGACACCAAATGCATAGCGTGTTGCTAGCGCGCTGAGCGCATACAGGGCGCATACAGGGCGCATACAGTGCGCATACAGACCGTACACAGAGCGCACATGATAACAACTTCCACGAATGCACAGCGTGTTGCTAGCGCGCTGGACGAATGGTCCACGCATGCACCGCGTTCTACGACGCACGGCCAGCGCATTTGAAATCGGAAAAGAACGTGTGCCTAACATTTGTCATAATTTTGGAAAAGCTAGCGAGCTGACACAAAATGCACGGCGTGTAGCTAGCGCGCTGTGCGTATACAAGGCGTGTGCTCCGCGTATGTCTGGCGCTGGTCTAGCGCGCTCCACGCATGTCTGGCGCTGGTCTAGCGCGCTCCGGCGCATGTCTGGCGTGCCTTTGGCGTGTATATTCATGCGTCGAGCTCGGCGCACGTTTTTGAGCATGCTCAAAAAATCCCGACGCACACAGCGAATGACGACGCATGCATAGCGCTGGTCCAGCGTTGGTCCAGCGCGCTCGACGAACGAGTAACGAATGATGACGCACGCCTAGCGAATGACAACGCACTGGCCCAAATTGCAAATTTCCAATGCGCTGACCGTGCGTTCCCCATGCGTCCTCCCTGTGTGACCGGGCCTTTAGGTAAGCATTAAGCCTTTCGACATATAACTCGACATTCTGGTCTGATTTCTTTAGAGCAATGAAACGTAGACAAAAGGGTGAGAATCAGTGACTGTTAGGTGATTACGAAGCACGGATGAATGATTGCTCGAGCAAGGGATGATCATTATTGGTTGATGCTGTGCATCCGAAGGGTGTAGATTTACTCCCCGCAGGGTCTGGAATCAATCATAAAGGGTATAAATTTCAACCCCGCGGGTGTAAATTTGAACCCATTTTTCATGAAAATGAAACCTAAAGGTGTTATTTAAGCACCATTGGGTGCAAATTTCACTCCTTAAAGGGAGTACAATTATAACCTTGGGGTACAAATTTACATCTTCTTATTACAAAAAAAATACTCCCTGAGGGGTGTCACTTATGCGACAAGCAGTTACTCCCTATAGGGAGTCAATTTACACCTAATTTTACCTAATTTACACAAAATCTCTGTGTGTACCTGACTGCTAAGTAAGTGAGAAACCAGGATATCGACGGCTTTAAGTCCTCTCCGCTTGGTAACGAGGATTCGTGCTGTACCAAATGGCACGAGAGCATCGACTTGGTTTCGAACACGGGACCTCTAGGTTACGAGACCACTGCTCTGCCACTGAGCCATCGCGCCTCTTATCCAAATTTCTATATCACAAATACTACAAAATTGGTAGATTATAAATTACACTTACTTTCCGTATTCCTTGAAGACAAAGAGATACTGGTAGACCCTAGCAGCGGATATACTAATAGCAACATACAGGCAGATGTTTTGCAATACGAATACGATTTGACTCAAGATCTTCACTTCTCGATCAAAACAGAACAACCAGGTAACATTGAAAGTGAATTCGAGCATGATTGAAACCAAGAATGCTGGACTGGTAGTAGGAGGGTTAAGATAGACAGGTCCCTTGGCATTGGTTCTGAAGAGGGTCGTGATGACGTAGATGATCCAGGTCCCTGTTCCTGAATAGATGACTCCCCAAATAGCGAAGGTGTACCCTGCAGGGCCTATAGGTGACGGGAACTGGTCCGACCGGTTTCCGATCGTGGAGCGAAAGAAACCTGTATATTTCAATAACAATACAAATCATTCAATTGGAAGTATATTACCAAAATGGTTCGGATAGGATTAGAAGACATTTTTTAAATAAATATTTTGTTCTACGAATAGGAACCATAATGCGTACGGGCACAAATTTGCAAGGGGGGGATGAAATATAAACTTTTCTGATCTCGGGGGCAGCAGCCCCAGTTCTCAACCCCTTAAAGAAACTGTTGACCTTCTCGTCACAAATTTGTGAAGTACCCCTGCTGCAGCCGAGGTACAATAGCAATCAAGCATGCAACGTTTGTCTTTTTCCTACCGCCGGGTTCCCCCTTCTTTCACCTGCGTGATTGAGGAAAAAGAGGAGTCTTGTAAAAAGGAAGGAAGTTTCGTGAGAGAGTCATTCAAACCCCGGTAGATCAACTTTTTGATCCATACTGACTTATCTCCGCGAAACCACGAAACCAGCTTGCATTTTTGTTCATCCCCTTTAGTAAACTTCATGAGCAATAATGAAGAGTCTTCTATCATGGTAAGAATGGACAATGATGGCATCGATGCAAACCTACCCAAAGAGAACTCAGAATCTGGTCCGATCGACATCTGCCAGTTGAAGAAGAGCATCAAGAGGTATCCAGTGGTTACCAGGAGGGTCAGTGGAGGTACAACATCCATCTTGGTACACTGTATTGCTTAATCATTTGAGGAGAAAAAATAATAGTATTAACACAGCAAATCGTTAGGATAAAAACCTATTAATGCGCAACTGGAAAGACACTGTTTTTAAATAATATCTTCAAATGCATAACAGTTTTTTTTTGTTGCACAAACTTTAATATTATTAAGTAAAATTATATTACTGCACTGAAAGAAAACACTATATAATTCAACTACTAGCATTGAAAATCATCTCTGATGGGCTCAAATGGGCTCTTGATGAGAATGATCGTCCAGGTTGAAATGGAATAGGCATTGTACAAACTCAGTCAGGAGAAGGAGAAAGAGGAGAAGGAGGGGAAAGGGAGCAGGAAGAGGAGGGAGTTGGAGGAAGAGGAAGAAGAGGAGGGCGAGGATGATGGATGCCAATGTTGGGAGACAAAGTTATTTTGAGATATCATACTTACAACAACTGAAATATCATGCAGTACACGTCACAATCCTTGATGAAGCGCCTAATTACATTCACAGCCAGGAGCACCTCCTTAGATTATACAAATGAAGACTGCTAATATTCTGTACTTAATATATAATGACCCTGCCGTACCAGCTCGCATTTTGCCTTTGAAGTTTGTTTTACGAATTACCTTGTATCTGAATAACAGATAAGATAATGAATTCGATCTATACAAAGGGAGGATTAAGGTTTATTGAAACACAAGTACCGAGTTGACTGTCCTCTTACGTCATATAATTAGACCATCGTTGCTATCAAATGACTCAGCTTGCGAATCATGTAATCATTCACATTAATTCAAGCCTCTAATTCTTTCTTTTTGGTATATTTACAACAGTACTTTGTAATGGCAATAAAGTGGTATGACTTGAGAGTTTATCATTATGAAGCCTTTGAAGATTTAGCAAAGTTTGTATTAAAAAGTGTCATTATATATAGATATAACTGTGCGAATATGAGTTTGTAAGTCATTTGAGCGAAGTGCTCATTAATTCGATTAAAACAAACTATACAAAAACGTATTATACTAATATTAGGGTGATCACAATGCCTGTGCACGCAGTCTGCCCCATGCACACACACACACACAACAGCAGTCAGTTGGTAGAAATAGCAATTTGTGTAAATATTTAAAAAATGTTATTTCACATATATGACGAGAATGAGGAGGAAGATAACTTGAGGAGGATGACAAGGAGAAGGAGGATGATGACAAGGAGGAGGGGCAGCAGGATGAGGAGGATGACGAGAAGGAGGAGGAGGAAGAAGAAGATTGGCATATTTCTAAGTGGGTGATGGATGCCAATGTTGGGAGACAAAGTTATTTTAATAATAATAATAATAGAGTATATTTATGTAGCGCATAATAAATTGTAAATTTCTCTATGCGCTTTACAGTTTTGTACAATCATAACAATTTGAATATATAAACAACATTAATACAACAATAAATAACAAAATATATCAGCAAATGAAAAAAAAATTATGAGAAAGTAAACCAATTAATGCACCTATAATTAAACCTACACAAATTAATTGACATTACATATAACAAATTCAACAAACGGACAGACACTCATCATGTCGAATCAGCCTCCCAACCAGCAACGGACAAAGCAACTCTAGGAGGAGACCCTTGAAAACAAATATGTTTTCAGGGCTCTTCCAAAGCCGTCAATGCTCCCAACAACTCGAAGCTGGTCAGGAAGCTGATTCAACAAGACAGGCGCTGCCGTTGAAAAGGCACGAGAACCATATGTTTGGGTTGATATGGTAGGGACAGTCAGGAGATTCTTCGTTGAGGAGCGGAGATTTCTACGGGGGTATGTAAGAGCAAATAATATCAAGAAGATAAGTCGGGGATTTAAGAATCACTACCTTGTAACACAACATAAGAACTTTATAAACAATTCTTTCCTTTACAGGTAACCAATGAAGGCGAGTCAACATGGGTTTTACTGGATCTCTCCACCTTGCTCGTTCAACAAGTCTCACAGCACTATTTTGGACAATTTGCAATTTTCTTATATCTTTCTCAGCTAAACCAAACAATAGAGCATTACAGCAATAAATCCTAGAGGAAACAAATGCATGAATTAATATCTCAGTGGTTTTCTTATCTAGGAAATTTCGTATTTGTCTAATTTTTCTGATTGCACACATTGCTGAACGGCATGTCATCTTAAGATGATCTTTGAGTTGCAGTTGATAATCCATATATACACCCAGGTTCCTCGCTCCTGCGCTTTCAACGACATTTAGACCATTAACTACTTCAGAAGCAGGTCCAACGATGGGCTAAACTTTGATGAGAAATGAATAAGCTCAGTCTTGCCAGCATTGATCTTTAACATGTTTGTTTGAGATATCATACTTACAACAACTGAAATATCATGCAGTACACGTCAAAATCCTTGATGAATTCGCGATTATAACATTCACAGCCAGAAGCACCTCCTTAGATTAAAAAAAAAATGAAGACTGCTAATTCTGTACTGATATAATGACCCTGCCGTACCAACTCGTATTTAGCCTTTTAAATTTGTTTTACGAATTAGCCATTTATCTGAGTAACAGACAAGATAATGAATTTGATCTATACAAAGGGAGGATTAAGGGTTATTGAAACACGACAAGAACCGAGTTGTCTGTCCTCTCACGTGATCAAATGACTCAGCTTGCGGATCATGTAATCTTTCACATTAATTCAAGCCTCTAATTCTTTCTCTTTGGTATATTTACAACTGTTTTTATGAAGTGCTTCTCAGTTTAATAAAGAGAAAACAGTACTCTACGTGGCAATACAGTGGTATAGCTTGAGAGTTTATCATTATGAAGCCTTTGAAGATTTAGCAAAGTTTGTAAGTGTGATTGTATATAGATATAACTGTGCGAATATGAGTTTGTAAGTCCTTTGAGCGAAGTGCTCATGAATTCGATTAACAAAAAAAAAAAAAAAACGTATAATACTAATATCCTAACAACTTATTCCAGATATTGATAGGGCGCCAGTCTTACTACATGCAGGGCAGGTTGGTCACAACCTGTTAAATGAGGTTGCCCAGCAAAGCAGTATTCGCCACCGTGTACCCTACTCGAACTGGTTTGGCCAAACTTTTCAAATTAATGGCACTCGTGGATGAAATGTGAATTTAAGGCAATTATTGTAGGGGGCAGGTGTGGAGGCTAGGGGTTCTCATTTCCTTGTTACGTCCCCCCCCCCCCCCTCTTCTATCTATCTCTCTCTCTCTTTCTGTCTCTCTCTCTCCTCTCTGTCTTTATATTTCGGTATCCTTCTCTCCAGTTCCAATTCTTTTTTATTCTCTCTCTCTCTCTTTCGCTCTTTCCCATTTCTTTCTTATTTGGCTCTTCTTTTTTGCCATTCAATTCGTGGGCATGTGTCCTCTTTAGTGCCATTTAGTAACTATGATCCCTATTGGGTCAAAGTTTGTGACCAACTCCTGACCCTATCTCTATTTTCATGTTTAGCAATTGATTTTAGCGAACATTTTGTCAATGTTGGAAAACAACTTGATAACAGTAATAGTAATACATGTATCACTTACGAAGAGTATGAAGGTACAGTCCCCTCCAGATGGCCCTGCTGGAAAGAACACACTCATTCACACTCATTCACAGTGTGAATCACAGTTCACACTGTGAACACAGTGTGAAACACAGTGTGATTCACACTGTAAATGAGTGTGTTCTTTCCTTTTCCGATTATCCACACTGTGAACCACAGTGTGAAACGAATCGACCACAATGTGCAAACGCCCTAATTTAACATTGTGGACCACACTGTGATTTACAGTGTGACTAACACTGTGAATGAGTGTGTTCTTTCCTTTTTCCGATTATCCACACTGTGAACCACAGTGTGGAACGAATCGACCACAATATGAAAACGCCCCAATTTAACAATGTGGAGCACACTGCGATTCACAGTGTGAAACACAGTGTGATTCACACTGTGAATGAGTGTGAATGAGTGTGTTCTTTCCAGCAGGGGGAAGGCATATCCCAATAAACAAAACACTAAAAAGTAACCTCTTTTGGGAGTGTATTTTAAGTGATTTTAAAGTATGGTGCCTTTTGAACTAAATTTAAACGTTATCGACACGTGCTTTCATTTAAACAAAAAAGGTACTCCTGTTCACGTTTTCATCTAACCTAAAAACCACCAATTTATCACGCGACTGGAGTAACGTGATTCCACTTACCTCTGTAAATCACGTGTTTATGACCAAATAACCACTTGACCAAGCAACGAGTTTTTTGTCCGTTAACCGATGGTGGTGATAAATAAGTAATTATTTGGTCTTGTAAGCACCTTAATCGATTGGTTTCACAGGTTATCCAAGGTTGATGGTAATAATCACGTTACTTACACCGGCTAATCGTCTTATTGTTCTGTCCGTGAATCTCTGGTTATATTAAATTAGTAATTCTGAGGTGTCTTACACACCTCTTTAAATGGTTTCAAAGTTACCATAACTTTCTTGGTTATGATCACGTAGCTAAAACTGATTACTAATCTAAGCTGTGAATCCGTGATATTTAGGTGTGAAAAATTAGTAATTATTAGGTGTCTTAAAACACCTATTTAAATGGTAGTCAAAGTTGCCAGCAGTTCCGCGGTGATGATCTCGTGACTCAAACGGATTATTAATCTAAGCTGGGCATAAGTGACTTTTAGGTGTGAAAAATTAGTAATTATTAGGTGTCTTAAAACACCTTTTTAAATGGTTTCAAAGTTACCATAACTTTATTGGTGATGATCACATAGCTAAAACTGATTACTAATCTAAGCTGTGAATTCGTGATATTTAGGTGTGAAAAATTAGTAATTATTATGTAAATGGTAGTCAAAGTTGCCAGCAGTTCCGCGGTGATGATCTCGTGACTCAAACGGATTATTAATCTAAGCTGGGTATTCCGTGATTTCCAGGTGTGAAAAATGAGTTATTCTTGGGTGTCTTGATGGTTTCACAGTTACCATTTAAGTTCCGTGGTGATAATCCCGTGTCTGTTTGCATATTTCTATTTTCACCAGTTGATAACTGACTGTTGGAATCTTTTCATTGCACCAGTTGATAACCGGTCTGTGTGCATATTTCCAGTTGCACCAGTTGATGACTGCTGGCTGACTGTTGGCATGTTTCCAGTTGAACCAGCTGACACAAATTAATTTGCATATTGAATATGGGGTGCGTGCAGATCTATGTTTTTTAAACAGTTTATCTGAATTTACAGCATATTTCTTAATAACTGATGATATAGTTACATGCAATTCATTTCGAAAATACTACAAATATAAATTACCAGTTATTAGGACATTTCGCTACTTCGTATAAATTACATTTAATTAAACATGAATAAGGAAAACATTAACTAGAACTAAAATAATTTCAATAAAATACAAGTATATGAATGCCTTCATGGAATTACCAATGCCTTTACATTGGAATTACCAATATGCCTTTACATTGGAAATACAGACGTACCAGTATTGAAGTGTTGTTGCCGTTCAACTGGTTGGAAGTTTTACCAAATGGTTCTAATGGCTCAGCTAGACCAGTTGAATTCTAACTGGTCTGGATCAATTGGATCATTTAGCCCATTTCAATTTCCGGGGTTACCAGTTGGCATTAACTGGTTCATCAACTGGACCAGTTGCAACTAGCTTTCTCCTCTGGGATGTTTGCAACCACCCCCCCCCCCCCCCCCCCCCCACCCCTCTAATCCCAAACTGCTTCCGGCGCGCCTGGACGTAATTATGGAAGATCCAAAACACGATGTTCAGAAACGGGATGAGAACGTCATTATTTGGGTTTATTTATTGTGTAACATTTGCGTAATTATCGGGTTGAACGCGGGTTACAGTAATATATTTCCTCTTCGACGTAATATTCACGTGAATTTCACGCAGATATTTTGACTAAAACAATCACTAACGCTTCACGTGTTTTTGTGACGCGATAATTTCGTTTATGAAGATGTAATTTCATAACCAAAAAAACACGGGAGTATTAGGTTTCCAAACCATGGTCTCCAAGGTAGGGATAATCACGTTATTATAATGGTGATATTGCAGTGACAATTGCGTGATTTAGTGTACGTGTGTTTTAAGTGACCTAGTGCAATAAACGTATTAACACATTTACGTAAATGTCCGGTGTTTGAAGAACGTAACTCTCCTCAAGTCGATACCTTGATATTGACGTGATTTTCACGTGATTTTGTTTATTGGGTAGCCCTGCATAAAAAGGGTGATAAAACTTTAGCTAATACACTGTCGCTCATATAGTTGGAATATTTCTTTTTTTTCCCCCAATTTATGGAATTATTTTGACAATGATTTATTCCTAATAGATCTAGATAACAGTATACATTATCAGATTTTATTAAATAATAATTTGCCAGTGTTTGTTATGCGTGACTGCTAAAGCATGTGTATGCTACTATGATTATCAACTAGGGGACCTACGCCCTTAAGTCATAAATGTCAGTAATGAGGATTAATGCCCCACAAAAGGCCACATAATATGGCACATCGACACGGTTTTGATCCTGGGCCTCATAGTTACGAGGCCATTGCTTTGCCACTGAAACATGACTGTACGCAGCGGGGGCTAGGGTAGGGGGCAGTTCCCACAAAAAGAAAAAAAGAAATAAAATGCAATAAATTTTCAATAATTCATTGAATCCCCTCCCCCCGGTCCCCAACATAAACAATTCTCTGTACGGCCATGCATTATGGCTCAAGGCATGGGCACACAGAATATTTTTTTCTGTTGGGGACCGGGGGGGAATTCAATGAATTATTGAATTCAATGAATTATTATTAATAAATGCATATTTCACGCATGGGTGATTAAAACCAATTCATATGACACCTCAATCGTGAAAACTGAGCAAGGAATAACAAAGTTCTGTTTGTTTAAAGTGACGCTTGCATTTCCATAATTTGATTTAAAAAGTTCGTTTTCACTGGCTGCCTGCCGTAGCAACAAGCAGAATTGACAAAAGACTTAACTCCGCTTCATTGACAATCAGCCATGCATGAAGGCTTTCGTCTATATCTGATCGCCAACGAAACGGGGTTAAGTCTTTTGTCAATTCCGTTTGTTGCTACGGCAGGCAGTCAGTGAAAACGAATTCGTGGCTACACCCTCGCGATAACGGGTATCTGAAAAATATTATCAGTCCCGTTGATACAGTCTGCCCCTTCCCCGCCCCCTCCTGCCTACATGAACAAGTTGACTGCGACATAAAAAGGAAATTCCGCAAGGTGACATTTTCTCGTTGTATGTAGTTCTGTGCTTAATGCGTTTCAGGTTCAGGGATAGATTTTGTTGATTAAGCTGATATAGTAGTTCAGAAAATTGTTTATAAATTGTTATTAAGTGGCAAATGTTGACGGGGGGGGGAGAGAGAGAGAGAGAGAGAAAGAGAAAGGTGAGAGGAAAGGTTAGTCCATTTGAAATTATAATAAAATCATCAACATCATCATAATCATCATCATATTGTCTTCATCCACATAACCATTGTCACTATATTCGTACCCATATATATATATACAACTGTATCAGCATCTTTCTTCCATTTCTCTATAATCATATTAAGACAAATCGATGTCATTCTGGTTATTTCCATGACAAAATTTGAACAGCATAAATTCAGCAATTTGCGTTGGAATACTGTCATTTAATGATTGCAATCATCACTATACATCTCATTTTTCCTCTGCCCCTTCCAAGTGCCAGTGTCATCGAATCAACTTTAATCAAAACATCCAATATCACTTAAATTACTACCACTACACACATACACATCACAATCACAGTCATTCTCATTCCCATATCAGGGCTAATATCCTCCTGAATATAACTACTGGAAACCTAACCACCCCCCTCCCCCAAAAAAAATCATCAAAGTAATAGCCCCTGGATAATGTAACGCAAATATAACAATGATAAGACGAAGAATCGGAATAGCATTTAAAATGTGTGATGAAAGTGATATCATTCAAGTTTTAATCTATCTTGTTACATTTGCCTTTCACTCAATATGCAAACTAAATTATTCAGTAACCAATAGTAACGTTACATAATATCAACAGTGAACAAAAATTAGTATAAAATCGAACGTCCATAGCTCTTCTCCATGCAAAATCACATTTACTTTAAAAATTAGAGACTAAACTAAATTCTGGAACACAATTTCTAATCACTTATTAAGCTCTATCACCTAAACGGATTCAATGAAAGTGAACCAGCAAAATTACTGTGATGTAAAACGGAAACGATTACTGTAGATCTGAAGTATTAGCATGATATTTCATCCTTGAAACAAAATAAAGTAAAAGGACTGAAAATATGCGATTGATGGATCATTTCCGTGTCACTAAACCATTCTTGAATAGGCGACATCGTCGGCTTTCTTCTGCTTAGCGATCACGTATACGGGATCGCGAACGCTGACGAGAATGGTTTTAACGACGAAGAAGACGAAGACGATAGCGAAGAGCGTAGAGGCTAAGACGGCCTGTGGGCTGGTAGGTTTATCAATGTTGTTGACTAGGATACCACCTAAAGCCCACATCGCTGTAGGGTAGACGATGAGAATGTATCGAAAGTAGCGATCGTAGACGAAACAATCCAAGATAAAATAGGTCATGAGCTGAGAAGCCAGGAAGCCTAAACATACATAGACGGTTGTTTCTCTGTAAAATGAAAGATTAAGATTCATCAATCACCTCAAATTGGTGTAATACAATATAAACATGGTCATGTGCACCACGTATACATGGTAAATCCAACCAGTGGCGTACGCAGGATATTTTTCAAGAGGGGGGTTTAATCTTTTGTGGTCATCCATTAGAATTTTTTTCTTTTTTTAATTAAAGGGGGGGTCCCCAAAATCATACACATAACAAAAAACTGAAGGGGGAGTAACCCCAACCCCCCCCCTCCCCCTGTGTACGCGCCTGAATCCACCTGCCTCTGGTAATTTTTGGCACATGGCTTGCATCGTAAGATAAAATGGCATAATGACATGAAGCGCTTGCCACTATAGACTTTATTAGGTGCAATGTTTATGTCAAATAATATTTTGTCATTGACCACATAATGCATTATTGTATTATTATTATATAAATACTCTGTTGTGATACGTAGACGGCATAACGTTAAATACTTAAAACGTTAGCCGAGATTTTCATGCTGAAATTTGTATGTATAGTGTTGTTGAAAACAGTGTAAGATATTGTTTCTATTAAGAATTATAGAAAACAGAAACAATTTCGTTATTTCCAATGAAAGTTTCATACAGTCAGAACAAAAAAAAATATTTCAATTCTTTCAAACATGTTCTTGGAGAGACGAACGTAATGAAATGAAGGGGTTGAATATTAGTATGTTGATTCTACTTACTGATCCAATCCAAAGATGTATATAAGTATTGTAGAGATACCGATTTTAGAAGCGACAGTAGTCCATGTAGCCCAGATAGCTAGTACGTTGTGAATCAGGATGCGGTTCAACCACAAGTCCAATCTAAGTAAATCAAAAGATGGTTATAAAGTTATCATATTTCATTCGAATTTCATATTAATAATGAGCAATTGTTATACCCAGGGTAGCAAGGGTGGCTTCTTGCGGACCCTGCATTACCCCTAGCAATGTCAGATACCCATTTCATTAACACTCCTGGATCGAGAGGGGCAGATGGGGGTAAAACAACTTTTCAGTACCGAGCAAGGATCGAACCAAGAATCTATCGCATGAGCGTCAAGAGAAATTGACAGTATACTACGGTGCTCCCACAATGATTTCTCTTATGTAATGTTTGTTTGATAACTGTATTACCTGACTGCTAAGTAAGTGAGAAACGAGGAGATCGACGGCTTTAAGTCCTCTCCGAGGGCCTTGGTAACGAGAATTAGTGCTGTACCAAAGGGCATGAAAGCATAGACTTGGTTTCGAACACGGGACCTCCAGGTTACGAGACCACTGCTCTGCCACTGAGCCATCGCGCCTCTAATCCAAATTTCTACATCACAAATACTACAAAATTGGTAGATGAGCAAACCAAAATTATAAATTACACTTACTTTCCGTATTCCTTGAAGACAAAGAGATACTGATAGACCCTAGCAGCGGATATACTAATAGCAACATACAGGCAGATGTTTTGCAATACGAATGCGATTTGACTCAAGATCATCACTTCTCGATCAGAGCAGAATAACCAGGTAACATTGAAAGTGAATTCGAGCATGATTGAAACCAAGAATGCTGGACTGGTAGTAGGAGGGTTAAGATAGACAGGTCCCTTGGCATTGGTTCTGAACAGGGTCGTGATGACGTAGATGATCCAGGTCCCTGTTCCTGAATAGATGACACCCCAAATACCGAAGGTGTACCCTGCAGGGGCGATAGGTGACACAAACTCGCGCGACCGGTTTCCGGGCGTGGAGCGAAAGAGACCTGTATTTGTCAATAACAATTAAAAATCATTCAATGGGAAGTATATTACCAGAATGGTTCGGATAACATTAGCAGACATTTTTCTTTTAATATTTTGTTCTATTAAAGTAAAGGAACCATAATGCGTACGGGCACAAATTGGCAATGGGGACTGAAATATAAACTGTTCTGATCTCGGGGGCAGCAGCAGCCCCAGTTCTCAACCTCTAAAAAATCCGTTGACCTTCTCGTCACAAATTTGTGAAGTACCCCTGCTGCAGCCGAGGTACAATAGCAATCAAGCATGCAACGTTTGTCTTTTTCCTACCGCGGGGTTCCCCGTTCTTTCACCTGCGTGATTGAGGAAAAAGAGGAGTTAAAAGTCTTGTAAAAAGGAAGGAAGCATAGGCGCAGGAAGTGGGGGGGGCAGTTGCCCCCCCCCCCCCCACCAAAAAAGTGGGGGGCAAAAAGCATTTTTGCCCCCCCCCCAAAAAAAAAAAAAAAAAACGCCCCCCCCCCTTCCCTCCAAAAAAAAAAAGCAGTAAAGGAGTAAAGATGGTTGTATTTTAAACCCCAAAGAACATACAATAATAAAAACCTGAATTAAATCACATATAAAATTCCATTAAAAGAAAAGGAAACTTAACAGGAATTAAATTTCCTAAACATTGCGCATGCCACCTTTATTTATCAGTGGAGGTTTTTATAATATCGATACGCGCATATCGTGGACATATATTGTGATAGAATGGGAAAGCGTGTCTGTTTTTTGTTATAGGGGTGAGAAGACATGAGCCCCTGAATGCTGGCGTACTGATGGGGGGGGGGTATTTCTTATTCGATACCAGTGATTCACAAATGTTGCTGAAATGATATGATTTTCGGTATTTTTTCTCAACTTTTTTGTAAGTCATACCTTTGTATGCGTTTTTTGAAAAATTAGAAATTCACAAATTTACAGTCGGGCGAAAAATATGCTTATTTAGATGCTTCTATGTCATGGTCTGCAAAACGGCTGGGCTCGGGGGCTCGAGCCCCCCTCACTTTTTGAAATAGTATGTTACAGAGAAAAAGAAAGAAAGAGAGAGAACAAAAATAAGTGACCTGCCAATGTCACAAATGAGGTATCAAAATATGCTCATCTGACCGTAATTAATTGCCTAAAACCCCAGAGGTTACGGGGGCTCCGCCCTCGGATCCTACCAAGGGCCCTATTGCAGGCCCCTGGATGCTCATCTGACCGTAATTAAATACCTAAAACCCCTGAGCTTCCGGGGGCTCTGCTCCCTGGACACTTCGCCAATTAGTCACCTGCCAGTGTCACAAATAAGGTATCTAAATATGCTTATCTGACCATAATTTAATGCCTAAAAACCCTGATTCGAGCTTCCGGGGGCTCAGTCTCTTGACACCCTGCCGAGGCTTAGGCCCTGGACCCCACGCCAATTTACGCTCTACCTGATCGTTAATACTCCACTTTGAAAAACGTTCCGCAGGGCCTGCATGTAACGTGTAAGAGTGGTGGTGATGCAGATTTTGCTTCTGCCCCCCCCCCCTTCCAAACGTTTTTGCTCATTACGTCACTGCCCCTGGAAGGTGAGCCCCCTGGAATGTTTGCCCCCCCCCCCCTCCCCCCCCCCCCCCCATCCCAAACTGCTTCCGGCGCGCCTGGAAGGTAGTGTTGTGTGAGTCATTAGGGACTTTTAGATTCGCACGAAGACAATGGGGATTGCTACGATCGACGTCCTTTTAATGCACTGCCTTGAATGGACGTCACATGTATCAGTCCACGCAAATCTAAAAGTCCCTATTCAAACCCCCGGTAGACCAACCTTTTGATCCATACTGACTTATCCCCCCGAAACCACGATACCAGCTTGCATTTTTATTCATCCCCTTTATTAAACTTCTTGGGCAATAGTGAAGAGCCTTCTATAAATGGTAAAAATGGACAGTGATGGCATCGCTGCAAACCTTACCCAAAGAGAACTCAGAGTTTGGTCCAACCCCTGACTGCCAGTTGAAGAAGATCATCAAGAGGTATCCAGTGGTTACCAGGAGGGTCAGTGGAGGTACATTATCCATCTTGGTACACTGTCTTGCTTAATCACTGGAGGAGAAAAAATAATAGTATTAACACAGCAAATCGGTATGATAAAAACCTATTTATGCGAAAGGCACTGTTAGTACTGAAATAATGTCTTTAAGCGGTTAAAGGTTTTACTTTTCTCTTGTACAACACTTGAATTATGTAGTAAAATGATATTATTGCACTGAAAGAAAACACTATATAATTCAACTGCTGGCATTGAAAATCATCTCTGAAGGGCTCAAATGGGCTCTTGAATCCTCTTGATGAGAATGATCGTCCAGGATGAAATAAAATAGGCATTGTACAAAAGAGGAAAGAGGGGAAGGAGGGGAGAGGGAGAATGAAGAGGAGGGAGGTAGACGAGGAGGAAGAAGAGGAGTGGAGGATGATGGATGCCAATGTTGAGAGACAAAGTTATTTTGAGATATCATACTTACAACAACTGAAATATCATGCAGTACACGTCACAATCCTTGATGAAGCGCCTAATAACATTCACAGCCAGAAGCACCTCCTTGAGATTACAAAAATGAAGACTGCTAATTCTGTACTTATATAATGACCCTGCCGTACCACCTCGTATTTTGCCTTTGAAGTTTGTTTTACGAATTAGCCATGTATCTGAGTAACAGATAAGATAATGAATTCGATCTATACAAAGGGAGGATTAAGGGTTATTGAAACACAACAAGTACTGAGATGTCTGTCCTCGTGATATAATAAAACCATCATTGCTATCAAATGACTCAGTTTGCGAATCTTGTAATCATTCACATTAATTCAAGCCTCTAATTCTTTCTTTTTGGTATATTTACAACTGTTGTTTTTTGTTAATAAAAAGAAAACATAACTTTACATGGCATTCAAGTGGGATGACTTGAGATGTGTATATTTATGGAGCCTTTGCAGATTTAGCAAAGTTTGGAATCTTAGAGCCATTCCTGATTGATCTCATACTTACTTACAATCACAGGTGTATACATTGGATCCATTGGTACATACA
The DNA here is from genome assembly GCA_035222895.1 of Strongylocentrotus droebachiensis. Lineage (NCBI taxonomy): Eukaryota > Metazoa > Echinodermata > Echinoidea > Camarodonta > Strongylocentrotidae > Strongylocentrotus > Strongylocentrotus droebachiensis. The sequence continues at coordinate 31,924 of JAVYIG010000475.1, read as the reverse complement.
CCACCATTATCACAAGGCCCGCTAGCACACTCGTTTAAATCCGTTCGGGGGTGAATAGCGAAATGGTTTCATCAAAAATCTATTGAAAAACTCTATCCATTCTAAGAACTAAATAATGACGAAGATAAATTAATCACATTATAATAATTTCAGAATTAAAACTATGAATCTGTCAGCGTTAAGTTTGATAATAGGTTAAAATATTAGCAAACGATTTTTTCATTATGATATATTAAAGGGGAATGACATCGACGAAATCAGTTTATCACATCAAATTAGACAATATTCAGAGGTATATTGAGTAAAGTGCTACAAAGGTACAGTGAAATATAATTAGATCTACTTAAGTTTGCTCTGTCTGAATCTAAATGAACCCATTCATATTCCATCTGATTTCGTTGATGAAAAAATAATCAAAATTACAGTCAATTTATACAAAATGTGGGCGTAGATGTGCGGTACATTATCTAAAATATTATGTTAACATTTTTTGTGCAAACTTTACCCTTTTTTCTTTACCTCCGTCTTGCTTTTTTTCAATTTTACTTTTCTTCACCCCCAATCTCTCTTATCCCTTTCTAGTCCGTTCATTGCCTCCTCCCGAGAGTGACTACATTACAAGACAATTTGTGCTGGCCTAATACCAAAAGTACTAATATCTTTGTCTTCTATGTGTTTAAGAGGAGATTTTTTTCATAACTGGCCTGTTTTGTTCTTCTCAGCATGTCTGGCAGCTCTTCCCTGCTGGTACATATTAAAGTTGTATCATCTGCATACCTGAGATTGTGCCTTCTATGTCCTCCAATTTTCACTCCGCCTTCAAAACCTTCAGCCACAGTTAGATATTGTTAATAGACAGTAATCGAAGAGATTTGAATGACTTTATTTTGGATGGAGAAAAAAAGTGATGAAGTCCGGGATTTCATATACTTGGGATCACCCGTTAGTGCTAAAAGATCAAGTGAGAAAAAAATCAAAAGGAGTTTATCAATGGCAGGAAATACAACTAAAAAAAATGGCGATTATCTGGAGAAGCCGGCGAATATCTGGAGAAGCTGGGAAAATAACAGTCGAAAGTTAAAGATAGCATTGACATCTATATTCCCATTGCTACATACGGACGTGAGACATGGGCTAGAAGAGATGAAGAGATGAAAAGAGAGAAGATGCGTTTGAAATGTGGGTTTTTCGGCGAACAGTGAGGGTTCCGTGGACACAGAAGAACAAACGGATGGGTGCTGTACAAGCTGGGTTACAGAGATGTTGCACCTAAAGACATTTCTAGAAGGAAACTGCAGTTTTGGGGCCATGTAGTATTAAGGAGAGATGGTCTTGGAAAGTCCCTTATAACAGGAACAGAGGAAGCCAGACGAAGAAGAGGCAGACCTGCTATTTCCTGGTTGAAAAACATATACATATGGGCAGGGAAAAAGCTGTCAGAGGCAACCAGAGCAACATCAGACAGAGAAGGATGGGATAAACTTGTGACGGCCACAGCAGGGCAGCTTGCGCCACCTAAGAATCACCAACATGTATTATCAATCTTTTTATAAAGAAATTAGTGCATTTCTGACATGAAATACTACATGAAATTGTCGATACACCGACTAGCCCAGCATGGGAGAAACTCCAATGAAAGGTTCTAACTTACCTATTCCACAAGTAGTTCCATTCCACCCTGGTGCACATTCGCATTCATAGCCATCGATCATATCAAGACAAGTCGCTCCATTAAAGCATGGCCCACTGAAACATTCATCGATGTCTGTGTGATGATATATAGAAAATGATGCGTTATTTTATATTTGTTTGCACAAGTGCGCCCAGAGAACTTGTTTTCTAGTCGATTTTTGCGCCTTACAAATCTTATTGTTATTATTATTATCATAGTTATAATTTCTTTGATCATTATTATTATTTTTATTATCATTTATATCTGAAACTGCTGCAATATGCAGATGAAACTTTATTTTATGTTTTTCTGATATAAATTCTTTCGAATATATTTTAAACGAATTAAGAGTTTGTGGGGGAAGTCCCAGGACAGAAGTTAAATAGAGAAAAGACTGTTTTGATTTGGATTGGAAAGCCATGTCAAGGATGGTCGTTATAATATTTCGATTTACATTGGACAGATGAGTCAAAAAAATATTTACGACATCATATCGCACCTGATTTGCAGTGTGCTTTAAATATCGATCGGCAAAATAAATTAGAGAAAATGCAAAAAACAGCTGGATAACTGGAAAAAAATAACCTGACTTCGTTTGGTAGATTGACTATTATTAAATCGCAAAATAATTTTTAGTATATAATAACTTACTGCTTCCACAGTGTGTTCCTGCGAATCCATCCAAACAGCCGCAGAGATATCCATTGACTTGATCGATACAATTACCATTGTTCTGACATGGATTGCTACCGCATCTGTCAATATCTGTCATAATCAACCAGAGTTTGAACAGTAATATTAGCATAAGTGTGGATCGGGTAAACGTGACAAGGGTTCGAATCTCCTGCTTTCTCTCTTGTTGATAATCTATTAATGTTTTTACTAAAAATTATCATGAATATAATGATAATAACAACAATGATAACGTTAACAATAATAAATGATAACAATAATAATTACTATACAAATAATGGTCATAATGATAATAATGATTATAGGTGATAGCATGAATAATGATAACAATGATGAAAAAATAACAAAAATGATAAAAGTAATAATGATAATAGTAATGACGAAAAAGAATATTAATAAATGCGCCACATGACTAATATGCTCAAAGCGCAAAAGAAAGGTGAGAATGAAAATAAACAAAAATAAGACGAGTTGTATAGAAAGCTGCTGGATAGCAATTTTGAATTATATTATATTAAACATAAAACATAGAAGCGGTTTATAGCGCATAAACTATATGAAATACATATAAATTGAAGAAGAAAAAAAAACGAATTCACCTAGTAATCTGAATAATTCTTTACACACTCTTATAAATAGATTATATCTATTGACCTATTCGTATGAGTTGGCATACAATGCTGTAAAACTTGAATATACTTATATAATACATGTATTTAACTACTCATTATGATAAAAACAGCTCTATTCTATTTTGTAAGAGACATGCACTATAATGCCTGTCAACTAAATGATAGCAATAAAGACCTGAACTGCATCATACAACAGCAGATATAATAACACACAGAGAACCAATCACGAGCATTGAAAAACTCCGTAAAAGACACGACGATTGTACGGTCAATACAAAAGTAAGAAACTAAATGCCTGGTGAACATTAGAAAAGAAATAATGCAAAGATGAAAATATGCAAATATTTTTTCCTTCAAATTCATATCACTCACAAACGTGGTTATAACATACCATATACCACACCAAATTGAATGAGGAAGAATGATTTCTATGATAGCAGAAACTAAATGCATGAACGACGCGACTTCTGTGATAACAGTCAAGAAGAAATCCCCTTGATTCTTGAACCACACACTAGGCTTGACAAGAATAAAACCACCTCATCGTGTTACACCAACAGATAAAATAAGCCCGACATATTTACTGTAAATCACTTTAAGAAACATACATGGTGCGGAAAATGTGCGATGAGAAAAGAAGCATACTTTCGAAGCGTGAACAAAGCAATGAATAGAAAAACAGGAATACTAGAAATGCTATCATTGTTTAAACGTGAATCAGTTATATTATTCGTGATAATATACTCATTCTACTTTTGCTTATGTATTCTAGGCTATATTTAAACATGAACTACAGCGATCTTGTTTTACCTATATGAAAGAAGTGAAGCACAGCAAGAGAACATCAACGTGAAATAACAATTTGGAAGAGAATCAGTAGATAAACAATGAAATGGCCAGCAAAGTAATTCAATATATTTCTATTGCTATGATAGTGCGTGAGAGGCATGCATGCAAATAAATGGAGTTCTACCTGTCTCGCAAACGGTACCCGTATACCCGCTAGTACAAGAGCAAGAATAAGCATTTATCAAATCTGTGCACTGTCCACTATTCTGACAAGGGGTTGAATCACACTCGTTCGTTTCTGTTGCAAAATAAAAAGAACAAAGAATTTAACACAAAAAATGATAATTAATAACACGTAAATTGTTAAGTTTTATTAAATCAATTTTATATCACTAATTTTTCTGTTATCATAACTGATCTATAGCTAGTTATTTCTTTCAAAAGTATGTTGTCGCAATTCCATTTTTAAAACATATTATTCATGAACATTTTTCTGCGGTGATACATTACACACTACTTGGTCCTATCTAGATGAAAGGTAGATGTGGCTTGTCATTTCTTTGCAATGTTTTTTCTGATATGGCACTAAAATAACTGTACATTCGAGTACATCTCGTCTCATTTTCACTATAAAATGTACAGATACTGAGAGATAAGGAATCATTACACATCTTCCTTCTCAACTTTAAAAATGCCAGGATAGCTCTACTCTATTGTGGAGCCAAACCTAAGTAAGGGTAAGGGCGTCACCTGTTTCGCAGACTGTTCCAGTGTAGCCTGAGGCACAGGAACAGATGTATCCATTCACCAAATCTCCACAGTTACCGCCATTTTGGCATGGCAAGCTATTACATTCATTGATATCTACAAACACAATGGAACAAAACAAAGTGGGTTAGCAATACTTCTGTTTTCTTTCCAAGTGACCATATGCATTATACATCATAACGGATGTAAAATGTATCCTACATTAAAAAATTAAAAAGTGTTATCCGATCGACTGTATAGTGGTTGAATCCAGCATGTTACAAGTATTAATTTGCCATTTTGTAAGTATTGTCACTCTTCGGCCCTTTTCAAATGTTGATTTACCATTTGAGGTTTATAAGTGTACCTGCACACCGTGTGACCATACACATGATTGGGACCACTTTAAAAGTTTTGACAATAGAATACCTTTGACGATTGAAGCTCTTTTGTGATTGTTGTTAGGGACATATTGTTCTTTTAAGGAGGTATACAGTAGATAATGATCCCATCATCTTCACTGTATGGTTTGAAACACCCAAACCGAGACATTGATCTTTTTAATAAAAATGTCTTTCTCTACTCTTACTTTGCTGGCAGTTATCGCCAGTCCATCCCGACGTGCATGCGCACTGGTAGGCAGCCACTAAATCATTACAGATTCCTCCATTAGAACAAGGGTTGTTAACACATTCGTTGATATCTGTGGTGGAAGACAAAGTAACGTTATTGGTATCATATACATGTATAAGAAAGAGATTTTGCAATCACAATTTTAAAAAAAATAAAATATTAATGACATTTATTTAATTCATGGGTGGTACCGAAAGCTTTAGAATGGGCATATCGAATAAAATGGTTAGGCAACAGAAGAACAAAAATCGGAAAAAGAAAGGGAAATAGAAATTTCAAACTCAAATTTGATGAAGATAATTATGTTACAAAACTTTCAAGCAAAACACACAAAAGTTCTCATCTAATACGAATGACCACCTTAAAAGATCGATTTAAACCTTTAAACTGAGCTCTATAGTTTCAGAAGCATTAGTCAACATTCCACGTAACTTACTTTCTCCGCATGTGACTCCAGTATAGCCGCCCAAACAAACACAGCTGAAGCGGGCAATCATGTCCACACAGTCACCAAACAAACACGGGTTACTCGCACATTCATCGATCTCTGTATGAATGAAGGAAAAACGATTGTTACCGACACAGTCATTACTTTTGATATAAACATGTTAGATGATGAAGGCCAATTTAAAAGAAAACAAGCGAGAATAACTGAAAATACTAAAATTATGACATAATGTGTTTGACATAATCCTGGAATATGTCAATTTGGAGTTGATAACATGATGTGCAAAATGTCGTTAAGATGGGCTACTCAAATATCATTTTTATGCAATAAATGATATCACCACTATCCACCATCCCCTTCTTTCTCTACCTACCTTCCTCCTCTTTCTCTTTCTCTCTCTCTCTCTCTCTCTCTCTCTCTCATCAATTCTCCGTTAATGTGTCTTTCTATTAAGAACATGAAACATGAAACTTTAGATGAATTAATCTACAAATAAACTTCTCTTTGTAATATCATATAATTCTATAAAATACTAGTATGATATCTTACCAATTGATACTTAGGTAGATATTAAGTACAACATTGTGGCGAATAAATTTAAAGGAGAAATATATTTAGCATCAAATATATCATGAGATGTCTTTCTAGATAATGAATCAAATAGGTAGTAAAGCTTAAACAACAAGTCCAGATGGCAAAAAGGAAGAGTTCAGAGTGAAAATGGTGAGGATGACATCAGAGATCTAAAAGATCTTGGATTTAAGAGTTGTAAAAAGATATACCATCTTGGCATTGTAGTCCTTGGAATCCAAGCAAACAGGTGCAGATATACCCGTTGATCTGATCAGTGCATTCTCCGGAATTCTGACATGGTAGGCTTTGACACTCGTTTATTTCTGCGAACAGTCGATTGTTAAGAGACAAATATATATTATAATAACAATACAGTAATGAAAAGTAACGCTTGGCGTGACAGGGATTCTGTTATTCCAATTTCATATCTTTCTACCTATTCAGATACCAGATGGAGTGGTCGACGAGACCAGTGGATCACCGAAGTCTTTTTGGTCTCGTGCGCTTTTTTTTGTAATTATAAAATCATCAGAAATTTGGGGTTTAACCGTGGGATCATATTCAGGAACATAACTGGTATTTTAGACTGCTATTGGTACTCATACATACGATTACATTTGAATGAAGGAAACAGAAATATCGCACATGTATAAAAATTCTACACAATTTGCATCATTAATGATTTTAAACACCTGACAACTGCTACATTTATTGTTGTTTATTGAAGTTAACATATTTACATCTGCTTGTATTTAGCAAGCATATGGTTCGGGGTCTGGTTGGTTTTACCTTTTATAGCATTTTGATATCCCAACAAAGAGATGTCAGCTATTTAAAAGTGCATGGATACAGAAGTTTCCATTTTAATAAAATATTAGTTACATGAATGTTACTTATGTCGTCTGTATCACTGTAGCGCAAACATTGAACATCTAACCTATGATATCCTTTCAAAATACACGTTTCACATGATCTTCCCGCACATAATAATACAAATTGGAAGTTTAGCTGATGATCGCTAGAGTGATTCTCTGTTTCAACAAGTAAACGATCAAGAAAGGATTGAATTTTATGGGCTGGATATAAGTTGTTCATACCTATTCCGCAGTGTATTTCCTCGTAGCCATTCTGACAATCACAAGTATATCCATTGACGCCATCAACACATAGACCACTATTCTGACATGGGTTGCTGATGCATTCGTTGATATCTAAAACAAAACAAAACAAAGAAATGAACAACAAACAAAAAATATGAATCCTTTAAGGATACCTCACAATAGGTACTACCGAATCTTAGGTCATTATGCATAATAGTTCAATCCTTTCTATCAAACGCAATAAATTTGTTGTATTACTAGATAAATGGAGACATGTGCAACTGGCGTAACAATGTTTTTTTTTACTGACATGTTCCAACATGTACTTTGTTCAAATATATTGTTTGTTCTTGCTCAAGAAAGATTGGAGAAAAAAAATTCTTTGGAGAAAAAAAAAGTTCAATTTACTATCATATTTGAAAATGACTTATTGTCTTTAGTACTTGAAAGAATATACGTTTATCTGAAGTTACACGGATACTTTGCAATAAAATAATTGTTTTTAATGCTTTAATGAGAGATCAAGGAGACATTTATCATATTAGTTTGACCTTAATGATCAAAATTTTGTGTCACAATGTGTACGTGAATTTGCAATATTGTGCTTTCGCATTTTCAAAATAACCTAACTCACTACGAATTCATGACCCATACTTACGTGTGTCTTACTTGGATGCATTTCAGTATAGGATGAATATTTCATTGCTGAAAAACCAATGTTATGAACAGATTTTCATAAAATGTTGATCAAAAATACTCACTCTGATCACAGTTTGTGCCCGTCCATCCAGCCTGGCACGTACACGTATATCTGTTACGACCGTTAGCACACTGGATAGCATTGGCACATGGGTTACTATCACATTCGTTTACATCTGATGAAAGAAATGGAAAAAATATTGCATTCATTATTACTGAGATATTGGTCTTTTCAGATGAAGTAAAGAGCTCATTCATCATCTATCATCCAATAATCTTAGGTCTATTTATCAGACATCAAAGAATTAATCCATATTATAAACAACTTTTCTTTAAACCGTTGTTAAAAGGCTTTCCAGCCAATCCACACATGCTGATGTCCATAAAATGTGTCAGCTTTTTTTTAGAAACATTTTCTCAGGAATGTGTGTCTGCTCCACTGAGTAAAATTTGGACATTCTTAATCGTCTTTGTTATTTGAAGATTAGTTTGAAGTTGGCAATTTAACAATATTTATCCCCCAGTATGGAGGGATAATGTATACTTACCCTCAGTACATACGACACCGGTCCAGCCAGATGTACATACACATGTAAACATGTCTAATCCATTTATACAGCCACCTCCATTGAAACATGGCGATTGTCCACATTCATCATAATCTGAACAAAGGAAACAAAAATCAAAACCAATGGGGAAATTACAAGTTTGTGTTGTTCCCTCCCTTGAACCATAATGCTCGCTCATAATTTTTAGGTAAACATGGTCAGTAAAAGCAACGTAATTATTTTCGAGATTATAAAAACCGTCCATCACTCATTTCACTGTGTAAAATGGAAGGTTCTCTAGAATTCGCCCAAAATCGAGGAGAATAAATCCAGAAAAATAATATCAATAATGACAATAATATTAATAATTATGTCTTGTTCACCCACGTTAGTCTCATCAGTATCAATACTGTTATCTCTGAGGGCCCTGCAATCATATCGTTTCCCAAGCTTTAGCCGAGCTACCTTGAAAATGTGCCCAAGCATTCAAGGAATTTCTTCCTACCGGGTTCCCATTTACCATTAAATGGGGAGGGGGGTCGAGTCAAGAAGAAGTGGAGGAAAGGAGAGTCATCATGGCGCGAAAGGAGAGTCATTATGGCGCGAAAGGAGAGTCATCATGGCGCGAAAGACGGTTACCCCTCGTAAGAGGGAAAGTGGTGACTTCAATAAATGCTGATGAAGGTGCTGATTTGCATGTTTTCTTGGTACATCTTACAGAATACGGATGATATCTTGGACTCTACTGGCTCACCTAGGTCACAATTAATACCATGCCAGCCAGAATCACAGTCACAGCTATAGCGGTTGATTCCGTCCACACAATCACCGTTCAAACAAGGCGAGCTTGCACACTCATTGATATCTGTAAAGAAAAAATACATTAAAAATGTATAAGATTCGAAGGTATATATATATATATGATAGATCCTTTGTAACTTGAAATCTTTCTAAACTGATATTTGTTTTAAACGCAATGAATATTGTAATTGCTGAAATTTTTATGAATCGTCTTACTTAGAAGCCATATGCATCACTCTGTTCATTCATTTAATACGTAACGTCGAAATAAAAAAAAATAATGGGCAGATGTTTAGTTATTACAGGGAAAATTTGTTTATCATTAAATAAAAATATCAACACATTACTAATGATTTCCGGTGGATAAATGAGATTTTAAACTAATAAAGGCACCATTGGGTTAACAATATGCATACTAATCGTGATTAGATTCATATATGTTGATAAGTACCCGTAGGCTAGTCAAAAAATAAAAAGGTCTAACACTAGTCTATAAAAAGTGGGGGAAAGTACTTAAAATATGCATTTTTTATATTTTAAAATCGATACATCTATTTCATCTATCTTTTGAACAAAATATTTGACCATAAGACATGGATCATTTTCACAGAGATGTATCAATGAATGGAACAACCTCCCCTCTGTAAATGTAGAGAGCACGTCACTAAACAGCTTTAAATTCAATTTGTTGCAATTTTGGTCGTCAAGAAAATATCAATTTGACCCAGAGGAGTCCTTCGCTTGTCCATGTTCGTCAATTGTTGTATAGCGCCACTAAACATGTGTCAAAATATGGATTCTTCATCCGAATGTCAACGAGAGGCAAATAAGTTTTTAACTTTAAAAGCCTACTTCCAAGGTATATTGCCAAGGTATAAAATAGGTTTTTATCTATTTCCCATTTTTTTCCATAAGAAAATAATTGCATTATAATCTAGTTTTCTAGGAAATACCATACAAATATAGAGACAATAGCCAATCGAGACAATGTGAAAATCAAAGAGGGTAATGTTGGTAGCATTGATACTAACTTTGATCGCAGATAGTTCCTGTCCATCCCGAACTGCACACACAGGTGAATCCATTGACAGCATCCTGGCATACACCTATGTTCAGACAGGGCTGACTTGCACACTCATTGATATCTGTAAAATAACATTATATCAAATAATACATAACTACATGAAGATAGCTCTTATTGGTACAAAGGTGTTATTGCTTCTATTCTTTTTAAATTGTATGCAGATCAAATCCAAGTAGAATCTAGAAATAATACAACTAATAAAACAGCCATTTGCTGTTAGTATGGTTTGGATGTGAAATACAACATTTTTTGGACCGCCCTGATCTTTTTGTCCCTCAGCGCTGTGCTCTTCGGGAAAACATAACCGCTTGAAAAAAGTTAACTCCGTTCGCTGGTCCAAAGAATAATACATTACACCCCCTTATACTAGTTAATATATGAATAATAATTGTATTAGTCGCATGAATCTTTTATCGTTTCAGGGCATGAAATACGATAAGTATGATCACACCTATTAAAGGACTTTACTTGTTAAAACGAATCGGTCTAATACTTTTCAAAAGATTACTCCCATAAACTGTAAATACATACCATCTACATAACATAACATATGATTCATAGTGAAGCTTGAATGCTAAGCAACTTCTGATCTATTAAAGATCAAAAATGAAATGTACAATCAGATTTTAATATTGATTCATCAAAATCATCTTAAATAATAAAATACGTTATGTTATCTCAAGATTCCTTTTTTTAATAATTTTGTTGATCAACATTAGACAAAAAACTTTAAAAATACAGATATTTAACATTGACAAAAGCATCAACGTCCCTTTGTTTATATAAGATAATATTTACCTATCTCGCAATTAATGCCTTCAAACCCAGATGCACATAGGCAGTAATATCCATTAACAATATCCCCGCATGTACCACCGTTTCGACAAGGATTACTGGCACATTCATCAATATCTGTGAAAAGAATGATTAGAGTGAATTCGGTGCTATTCGTCAAGTATAAATACAGTCAAACTGCTTTAGCGACAGGCATCGAAAGACTACCTGTCTATAAAGACCACATTTACATTGTAAATTGCGATAAGAAAGCACAAAGGATAATAGTTGAGACAGTAGAAAAGACGATAAAGTTCCAATCTCAATGTTATATTGAATGGTTATAATATCTACTGCATAAATTAGTATTTCAGTTAATACAAAGGGTTTTTAAGTAAAAATACAGTCAAATTGCTTTAGCGACAGGCATCGAAAGACTACCTGTCTATAAAGACCACATTTACATTGTAAATTGCGATAAGAAAGCACAAAGGATAATAGTTGAGACAGTAGAAAAGACGATAAAGTTCCAATCTCAATGTTATATTGAATGGTTATAATATCTACTGCATAAATTAGTATTTCAGTTAATACAAAGGGTTTTTAAGTGTGCTACATTGTGATATATGTCTGTACAATTATGATCTATTTGTAACACTGTTTCTTTTGAATATGAAAGAAATGGTTACATTATGAATACAGTGTTTGTAAATATAGTACACTTGTACTTACTGAGGTGACAGAATTCCCCACTCCATCCAGCAGCACATGAGCATGAATACTTGTTGACCTGATCGTTACAAGTCGCTCCATTCACACACGGGTTACTGGCGCACTCATCAATCTCTGTAGGATCATAAATAATAAAAGGATAAATTAAAATCTAATTTATTTTATCAAATAAATGGTCGCTAGGTCTTATACCCCGGTCACACCAGGAGACCGACACCAGACCGACCAAACAATTCTATAGAGTGGTGAAGTGTGACGTCATCAAACAATTTTTGTTGTTGAATTTCTCAATTTTTTTCTTCATTTTCCGAAAGAGCATCAACAATAATGTCAAAATGTCGAAAACCAATTGAATATGTTAAGTATTGGCTGAGATATGACCATCTGAGTAAATATACTCCCCATAGGAACTCAGTGTTATTTGCTGTGGCTCCTAACCATTAGAAGCCAGAGCAAATAACACTGAATTCCCATAGGACATATTTTTATTCAGATGGTCATATCTCAGCCAATACTTAATATATTCAATTGGTTTTCAACATTGGGACATTATTTTTGATGCTCTTTCGAAAAATGAAGAAAAAATTGAGAAATTCCCAAAGTATATTTTTATGATGTCATAGCTTCGGTACTCTATTACCTTCAATGGCCAAGAATCGGCCGGTCTGGACTCGGTTTGGCGGTGTGACTATAAAGATATCATGACAAGCGTACCAAAGAAAACGGAACCAATTATTTTGTATTTGCCTTGTGATTGTAATGAAAAACGCTCGAGTGTTCGTTACTGCCGTGCTCAGATGCATAATAGAGCATTGATATCCCTGCTCCTTCTTTGGCATCATGTTAGTATGGGGCGGTTGAGGGTAGAGATATTGAGTCGGATGTAAACACCACCGGCAGTTACACGATGGAACACAATGTTCACTCTGAGACGATTTTTTATACTGTATGAATATAACAAGTTCCCAAAATCAGGCACAAATGAAATGTGGACATGCCGTTTTCGAAACAATAAACCTCAGTGATCATGTTTTTATTAATGAAATCCACGTAACTTTTGAAAGCCGATCACTTTATTTAATGGTTAGTAAGGAATTGAATTTATAAAGCTCATAATCTCTTCATGATAAAAGTTTGTTTTTGGATTCGTTTTTTTTAATAATATATGGGACGCACCGTTTAAACGTGTACATACACTCCCATATAATATAATTCCAATGTGGTTTATACTATTTTCAAACCCTTTGACACAGTGTTATACATTTAGATGACAGATAAATAAGATGATAAAAAAATGCACGTAAAACAATGTGGGCTCACCAAATTGAACCGAAGACATAATTTGAACGCGTGTATATATATATTCACACTATTCTCGTAACAATTAAATGCCATTTATAGTATGACGTTTCAACCATTCGAAAGATCTGCGCCATTTCTTTCATTTCTAGTACGTTCTTTTTCACTCATTCGGATGCCCACATGAGCTGATTCTTTTGATTAATTTTTTTTTTATCGTAATAGGCTGAAACATGATGTTTCCATAAGTTTCAAATGTTAATTATCACCATGGACACCACACTACGACATATTGAATGATTTTTTTTCTCCATGTAACTTACCCATCTCACAATGTGTATTCGTGTATCCTGGCTGGCACATGCATGTATAACCGTTGACTTCATCAACACAATCTCCTCCATTGGCGCATGGCAAACTAGAACACTCATCAATATCTGGTGAGGAGAAAAGATAACTCGCGTAAGAACATTTGGATCAATTAATGTGAAATGCCATTTCAAAACTCATAGTTGCACTCAATTGGAGTAAATGGCTAGTTTTAGAATTAATACTTTTTGTCACGTCCTTAAAAAAAGGGCCTGAGGTTGTTTGAAGCAATAAAAAGCAGTGCTGACACAATTATTTTATAAAAACTCACCGTACATATTTTGGAAAGTGTAAGGACTGAGATTAATACACAATCAAGATAGTTTTGGTTAACACAAGTTAAATTTCATTTGACACGAAAGCTATTAGGCCCATCGACTATCAATCCGGGAAAACTAATAACATACGGGTACTCCGTTAAAAACTGCCCTTCGGAAAACTACTCTCGGACAACAACATCCCTATGATTGCCCCGAAAATTTCCTATAGAGAACTTAACCCTAGGACACCTACCCTGTCGAATAACAATCCCCCAGACAATTAACCTCTGGAATAATAAACCCAAGACAACTATCCCCATTACAACCATCCCTAGCAGTTTGGATAATTGCCCGTGCGTCAATTAATATTGGGCGGGACTTTTGAGGGCTGTGATACGAACATTTCAATAGAAACGTGTCTCATACCATAGACCTACTAGGTCCATGCTCATACTAAACCAACACTTATTACTTACTGGTGTCGCAATGTGTTCCCATCCAACCAGCATCACACGAGCAGATATATCTGTTGATCTGATCAGAGCATATCCCATTCTGACAGGGATTGCTGTTACACTCATCAATATCTAGCAACAAATCACAAAGGTATCAATCAAAGCATGAATGAATGGGTTACTGCTAATATTTAGCACAAAGCACCATAACGTATCAAATTTAACCAAAACACCTATCTCTGCTCATATAGGGGCTACTGATAATAGCAAGGAATCAAAATATATTCAGTGACAATTAGTCAAAGCGTACATTGGTATAAGTCTTACTGCTCCTATTTAGCAAGGAAAACAATTAAGCTATTCAATCTAATTTAATAAAAAGTAATGTAATCTCCATTCATACAGGGGTTATTGATACTAATTAGCAATGAATCACATCTTTGACTTAGTCGAAACAAGCTACGTAATCTCCTTCATTGGCGTTTACAGCTCGTACATTAAATAAACATCAGAGTGTATTCAGTTAATGTTATGTTCAGTGTACTATATATCTATTCCATTATTCACCAAATTATTACATATTAAATATTCATGAATATTAATAATTTTCGTAACGTGTATTTGTCAAGAACTTACTCGTGGTACAGGTTGTTCCTGTCCAGCCAGCTGTACAAACACAATCAAATGTGAACACGCCATCTACGCACACTCCAGAGTTCAGACACGGAGACGAAGCACATGCATCAAGATCTATGTAAGACACAAAAGAAAAACATTCGTGAGGAAATACGATTGCATGAACAATAATTTTCAAAGAATTAACTTTAATGACGAAATATGGTCATAATCTGAAATCAACTACAACACAAAAGCTACTACATGTAAAACATCAACGTGAAGCAATTCCAATAGTCTTGTGCGTCACCTATAGAAAAGTACTAGCGCAACAACAACGTATTACATAATCCGAACATGATTTATATAATACATAATTTTTATTATACAGTAGGCTTGCGGGTGCACCAATAATTTTTATTATAGTATTTAAATTGCCCTTGAGTTGAGTTTATCTGAAATAGTTGCGATCGTGTTTACAAAACAAATACCATAGGTCATAATTTGCATTTACAGAAGACTGATTTTTTTTTGTTCTTATTACCTGCGATGTATTCAACTTGAAATCCTTTTTCCTGGTTGTTGAAATCACTGACGAAGATCAGCCATGCTTGTCTATCGTCGATCAATTCTTCAATTGGCAGTGAGAGGTTGGTCCCGGTTAGCTGGACCTGACCATCGCCGTAGGCCGGTAAACTCCCGCCACCAATCTCTAAGAAATCCCTGTTGGTTTCGAGTTTGAACTCAGTCAGTCTGATCTGGATGTTCTGGGCGTTAGGGATTCGGATGAGATAGACGCATATCTCGTTGGATCCGTAGTTTAGAGGATAATTGGGTGATGAGAAGATCCCGGCTTGAGAGAAGTATCTACCTCCACATGATCCGTCCCAATCTAGATGGAGAGAAAAGATTTAGATGACTTTAATCGATACAACTACATCATCATCGTCATCGTCGTCGTCGCTAAGCGTCTGTTTTCCCACGCTCAGTAGGGTTGGACGTTTCATTTCCTTCATTATGGTCCTTTTCCACGCCCTCCAGTCTTCAGCATCCGCCTGGATAAGGCCAGATGCTCTCATATGTTTTTCTAGCGTCTCTTGCCAGGTCTTGTGAAGGTCTACCACGGGGTTTTGAGCTTTGAGCTCTGTAGTAAAGCCAATAACTTTCCTCTCTCTCCCAACCACATGACCTACCATCTCAGTCTACCCATCAGTAACCTGGTCAAATTGTATTAAATTAGTACAATTTTTGAAAACTGGAACGATTAGAGGTACTTACCCAGATACATGAATGGTTCTCATTAACTTACGCAACCAATACGAATTAAGTCACTGGATGATATACAACATTAAATCGTAGTACTACAAAAAGGTGGAAAAAAAACTTCGTTTCATTCGCCTCCATAACAACAACAAAATGCCATAATGAGAGAGATATTTCCAATCAAACTAAACTATATAAAACTAGATTGAATTGAATTGAATTGAACTTTATTTCATTCATCATAAAAACATCATAACAAACATATAAATACAAAACATAGCGTACAAGTTGAAGAGAAACAATAAAAAATACAATACAACAACAAAAATATATGTGAATGTGGAGACAGCTAGGAAAACCAAAGGCTTTATTGGTGCTGCCACCAAAACAGTAATAAATTATAATACAATATTATTTTGTTGTTTGAGAAGGTGATTAAAAAAAAAAAAAAAAAAAAAAAAAAAACAAAAAAAAAACAAAAACAAAAAAAAACAAAAAAAAAAACAAAAAAAACAAAAAAAAAAAAAAAAAAAACCTAAATAGAGGAGAGGAGGGGGGGGGGGGAGGGTGCCTAAAATAAAACAAAAACCAGACCGTGTACATAATCAATCTTTATTTATTTTGTTGGATTAAAAATGATTTGTATCTCCTTTTAAATGGAACTTCGACTGCGCGCAGTCGAAAATGATGCCTCCGTCATGGAGCAATTTTACAAACCAAAACAGAAGGAATTTTTCAAATCAATTTCAATTGTAATCCATTATATACATATATGACCCTTTGATCTTTGACCTCATGACCCTAAAATCTACTCAGTTCATTGGCTCTGCAAGATGTCCTGAGTTAAATAGTAATCCATCTGTCAGTTCGAATGAGAAAGCGTTCACAAGCTATTTTTGCATACATAATGAGCCCATGACCTTTGACCTTTGACCTCATGACCCAAGAATCTACTCAGTTCATTGGCTCTGCAAGATACATACATGATCTAAGTTTGGCAGGATCAGTCCATCAATCTGTTCTAATGATAATGCGATCGCAAGCTATTTTTGCATACATAATGAGCCGCATGACCTTTGACCTTGACCTCATGACCCCAAAATCTAATCAGTTCATCGGCTCTGCAAGTAACATACATGACCTAAGTTTGGCAGGAATCCATCAATCGGTTCTTGAGATAACGCGATCACAAGCTGTTTTTGCATACATAATGAGCCCTGTGACCTTTGACCTTTCATTTCGTGACCCCAAGATCTAATCAGTTCATCCGCTCTGCAAGATACATACATGACCAAAGTTTGGCAGGAATCCATCAATCGGTTCTTGAGATAACGCGATCACGAGCTGTTTTTGCATACATAATGAGCCCTGTGACCTTTGACCTTTGACCTCGTGACCCCAAAATCTACTCAGTTCATCGGCTCTGCAAGATACATACATGACTAAAGTTTGGCAGGAATCCATCTATCGGTTCTTTAGATAACGCGATCACGAGCTGTTTTTGCATACATAATGAGCCCTGTGACCTTTGACCTTTGACCTCGTGACCCCAAAATCTAATCAGTTCATCGGCTCTGCAAGATACATACATGACTAAAGTTTGGCAGGAATCCATCAATCGGTTCTTCAGATAACGCGATCACGAGAACGGGACGTACGGACGGACGGACGTACGGACGGACGGACAACCCGAAAACATAATGCCTCCGGCTACTTCGTAACGGAGGCATAACAAAACATTAATCGCACAAGAGAATACAATCTGAACGATGGCGATGCATTTTATAAGATTCAATTCGGAATAATTTCTCTATTCGGGTCTACTGATCATGGCAAAATTGCATCATTGTTTTGGAAAATATACACCTTTTCTATTGAAACTACAATTTAATGATATTGATTATATTAATCAAAGAGATATCCTCACTCAAACTAGAAAACTTTCAAAATTTCATAATTTGTTTAAACCTATGTTATTACTCATGGATAAATGTGCTTACTTGTGAATGTTGCATCACAGTTTGTTCCGATGAAACCAGGCTGACATATACAGATATAGTGATCAGTGCCTTCTTGACACGCTGCGCCGTTATCACACGGAGAGCTGTTGCATTCTGTACAAGAACGAACCAAAAAAGAACATATTAACCAATGAATACCACTAATTATAACACCAATGACAAGAAAAAGAATACAAATAATAATGATTTGATTTGATTTGATTTGATGTATTTATTTCTGTTTGATTGTCTTTTTCTTTGGCCTTTTTACAAATATAATAACAAACAACAAATTTACACATGACAAAAGAATATATGTAGAATAAAGTAAGGGTGGCTGTAACTAATCGAAAACATCAAACAGGAGGGTTGACAAAGTAAGCAAAGCTTGATAGTATGACTACCCTCAAAGGATACATAATAACACAAATATGGAGGAAAAAATTATTGGTAAAAGGGGGAAAAGACATAAAAAAGAAGAAAAAAAGAAAGAGGGGATGCACATCAAGATTCACAGATGTACGTGGTAGTTGGATTTCAATTTGATATATAGAGATAAAAAAGAAGATGCAAATTTGAATATTGAGTGGCCAACTTGGGATAAAATAGAATGAGAAGACTCGCGAGGTTCGGACAATATGAATGAAAATAGTAATAAATTGAAATAATGATAATAATAGCAACGATGAAAACAATACTACTAAAAATAATATCAATATTGATAATTATTATTATAATAACAATAAAATTATAATAATATAGTCGTAATAATAATTATATTAATAATGATCATGGTAATGATTGATGAGAATAAATAGTACTAACGGTAAAAGTATACTACTGCTAAGTACTACTAATAATGATAATAATATTTGATATTTGTATTGCGTAGGCCTACATATCCACTACGCAAGGTGTTAAAATTGCTCTAATATAATACAAACACACAATCATATGAACACAACTATGCTTTTTTTTTCTCATTTACATTGTATCATTTTTATCATAGTATAATCATTTTTGTCCATGCTCTGTAATGGTAAAAAGCATTTTGCCCAATTTGTATCTATTTGTCACATTTTGTTGCTGATGCCTAGGTCACATTAGCCGCCATATGGTGCCTGGCCGTCTTTTTGGGGGCCAGGGGGGGCAGGGGCAAGGCCCGCTCGCCCCCCCCCCCCCCCTGGATCCGCGACTGGTACTGCTAGGAAGAAGGTGACGAAGAAGGGGAAGGAGAAAAATAATTTCGGCTATATTAGGGAGTATATTCTCTACGATCGAGGCCTACACATGCACATTTAACACTCCGTGGTAAGGAGGAAGTAGATGAGCGTGGGAAAAGGAAGGCATTGACGAAAAGAGAGAGAGAGAAAGACAGTATGGTCCGGGTTCAAATTCATTTTTCTTCATTGATTCTATTGTTCGGATTACTTGGCGGAGAGAGATAGAAATGACTGTTCTCACGCCCATGGTTCTGTCACACCATGACGATTTAGACAGCGTGTGCCGGTATATTAACATTTATCTAAAGATCTGACAAACGCTGAACTGTCGACGTTTTTTCTTCAATTTTGGGCGTATACAGCGTATTCATAACGAGTTGGACGTATATATAACTTATATAATAGTAACTTATATAGAACGTTTCGATAGCTTATAAACGCTGCAAACACGCCATTTTACGGTAGCTGTAAATTAGAAACACGTTCAGTATTAAGTTATGTGGTCGTCCGGAAAACGTCAAATCCGTCCACATACGTCTTTATGCTTTGGAGATAATTTCGACATAGGTTCAAAGCACGTTACTCAAAGGTTATAAATAAGTTATGTCGACTCATGAGTAACCTATACAAGTAACGTGTGCAGGCGCGTACGCAGGGAGGGGGGGGTAACCATCCCCCCTCAATTTTTGTATGTGTGTGTTTTGGAGGAAACCCCCCTCCCCCCTCAAATTTTGTTAAATAAAAAGAATAAAAGAATAAAACAAATAAAAATGGTGCTAACGGGTGACAAAAAAATGACCTTACCTTACCCCCCCCCCCCCCCCCCCCCCCCCCTACTGAACGAAATATCGGTCGGCATAATCTTACAATTTCCGGAACAAAAAGAAAAATATGTGCTCTTACCCCTTGATTCCGCTCGGTTGACTCTTTTGTTTAGAGAGATATAGAAGTGAATGTTCTCACGATCAACGACGTTATACTATTATTCTCATTTGTTCATCGTCCCTTCCAGGACGTTTTTTGAACAATTTGACGACAATAAACGATACACTCGAACTATCTTTATGTACCGTCACATGACAATCACAGGGTAGTACCGGGTTGTGAAAGAAAACTGAATTTGAACCAGGGCAATACTCTCTCTCTCTCCCTCTCTCTCTCTCGTCGTTATTGCCTTACTTTTCCCACGCTTTTTTGTCTCTTCCTCCTTACTTATGGATGTGAGTGCTGGCCAGTTATAATGAAAACGAATCAAGAAATATTTGAATATTAGGGAATGTTATGATTTTCAACAACATGAAACAAATAGGAAGCATCTTATAACTTCAGATGTTTGTTTGATTATTATTAACATTTGGGTCATTTCAAGTACTAACAAAATAAGGCTGTTGCCATAAAAAAAAAAAAAGTGACTCGGTAACATTGTTGAAGGTTGATGTTACCTAATATATTCCTTTTACTGTACTAACCCCGTCTAACATGCAAAAAATCCTGCAAAAAGTCAATTCTCCCAACCTTTTTTGAATTTTCCCAACCATTTTCCCATGAAAATAAGACATAGGACAGGCTTTTAAAAATCTGTCAACACTTAAATGTCTGGAATGGTATAAAGAGCCAATTCATTGCTTTGTGACGATTTACATTCACCTAAAATGAAATCAAATTGTAAAAATATATTTGGGAGAATTGAGGAATCGATCAGATCAATTTTTCCCAATTTTTATAATTAATAATGGTCCATTTTCACTCAAACTTTCAGATTATCTTTAATCTAGCATTCATGGAAGCCACTACCTTATCACCAATGCTCTCATCTGAAACAATGCTACCAAGTCTCTTTAAGGCAAATAGAAATAAGGAATAAGTACAGAAAACAACCATGACAATATAGATGATAATGGACAATATTGTCATAAATTGTGTTTAATCTTATTTGCATCTGGCTCGAGTTACCATGTACATCATTTATATTGAGGAATATTGTATTTTGGCATATCTAATATCTACATTAATATTGTACGTTAAATATCATTTTTTAAGCGACAGAAACATATCATACTATTTTTCATAAGTTCATTACAAACGCAGTAGTTTGCTCAAGTGTACTTATTTAGAGCTTTAAGTGGAATTTAAATAGAATAAAACAGAGTATACATTGCAGTAGCATTATACAGATACCAAAAAACAGGTGTTTGGATGATGCAACGTAAATAACACCAAGAAAATACAAACCTCCTACTGCTTCGGAGCCTGGAGAATAAATGGCGACCAGCAAATTTAAACCAAGTAAAATCCTGAAATCCATGTTCTCCTCCAAATATTGGAATTCACTGATGACAAGTCTGAGGTCGGAAAACAATCCGAATGTTATTATGGCTGAAATACGAGATCACAGACACTTCAGATCAAAGTAAATTCACTCGAAGTCAGTCTTTTCAGTTCTAAAATAAATGAAATCGTCAGAATGAGATTAATTTGCTTCAGCAATCCATATTCCTACTAGTTAAGGAACACATTAATTTGTAATTGCAATAATCAGTCTATACCGCGCGAAGCCTGACAGAGAGCTTTATGCAGTTTTATAAAAGTAGCGATTAGCTCTATAGTGTGCAGTATATAAAGAGATTCAAAAGCTCTTTCGCTCTTGAGTTATTGTTTTCTCCCCCGGGGGTCTCAGTCAAATATAAACTGTAGGCATACGTGACCAAGAAGATTCTTATTGGACTATAGGGGTGTTTTTTATAGATTGGACGCGGTCCGCGTGGTGCCGCATCGGGGGTTCAAAAAAGGGTACTTTTTCAAAATGGTTCAAAATCCTGCTTTTGGAGCCGGTATACGCATTTAGGGGTGTTTTTCTTGCCCTCAGGGCCAGACCCCGCCCCCCCCCGCCCAACTCAGTGTTATTTAGGGTACGCGTATGTATGTCCCCCCCCCCCCCCCCCCCCCACCGCTATCTTCGGTGTATATATATTTTTTTAAAGTCAATACGGGCCGGACTTTTTTGAGTCAAATTAAAGTACCCCTTTATATAGCGGAGATTTTGGGAACAAAAATTCGGTCCCCCAGTGGGGGGGGGGGCAGACCGTTGGCGAAACTACCGGCCGCCGCCTGCGCCCGCCGATTATGCATTCATAGCTAATTAGCAAAGATGGTAATACGTGCGGCGATCTGTCATAATATAGAAAAATTGACTGCTATGAGAGGCATAGCTGTTTCTAGATAGGCTCAAGGGGTGATAGCAGAAGGTAACATCCTCAAGAGCCATATAGAAACACTGAAACAGCTATATTGCCTCAAATATTAAAGCAGTCCAATTATCTTTTATATACCGAATTCACACAAAAACCTACAAAGAATTCTTACCTATTCTTTTCTTGAGTAAAAATTATGTTTCCCCTTCGGCACAGGGTTCCTTTATTAAATAACATCATTCACATAATTATGTATACACGAAAAAACATATTCATGCAGAATTTCAAAAATGATATTCTTGGCCATTCAAAACATGATATAAGAACAAACACTAATAGATCAAGTATCAGTTACAAATTGCAGTTCATTTAAAAATTATCCCAGATCATACTAAAACAAACATTCAGAAACACTTCGTAAAAGGTCACAACTTTTTCATGGAGTTCTTTTCTTTCAAATTTGTTTTACATAGTACTTTTCCATATCATAATAACACTTTATCGCTGATATTATGTGTTCATAAACTGGCAAACACTTTTTGCATTTGGCTGCAAACATGTCTTTCCTTACTATAATCATAATACAGTCTACAGTCGAGGGCACTGTTGTCAGTTCCATGAAACCCCAAAACTTCAGTTCAGTTCAGTTCAGTTCATTTATTCAATTCATTTCTAAAATGTACAGACAGTTGTACGTGACAAAAAACATACATATTTACAAGTCATGAAATAAAAAGCAATAAATATTATAAGTATAGGCCTATTACATTGTAAGAAAATGAATTATGAGAACTTTAAAATAAAGCCAGATTGGCCTTGTGAAAAAAAAAGTCCCCATTTGCTAGAGAGTGATTTGGAGGCTTCATAATAATAGTTTCAAATTTGTACAACAAAGGGAAAAAAAACAAGCAATGGATATGAATATATACATGCATAGAATATGAAATACAAAATACCTACATGTAGATGCCAACAGATATAAAGTGCATCCAAGTAATTACCCGATCCCCCCCCCCCAAAAAAAAAAAAAAAAAAACAACAACAACAACAACAACAACAACAACCTAAAAACCTAAATTACTTCCTTTTTCAAGTGGATGTTTTCAAATATCAAAGAGTTGCAAACTAAGCATATTTTGAAATAAAATATTGTTTCAATTTTCTTTTAAAGAAAGAAAGAGAGAGAGAGATGCATGAACAAATATAATTGGGAAGTGAGTTCCAGATTGTTGGGAAACTATATCGAACTGACCGTTGTACAAAGGTTTTCCCGACTTTCCATAAATGAAATAAGCTGCTGTTTCGTGTGCCATGGGAATGAATTTCTTTATTTATAGTGAACATTTTAACAATATTTTTGGGGAGGATACTCTTGAAGTAAAAATATCCAAGTAGGATAGTATGATATTGGTATAAATGGAAAATGTTCAAAGTATTCAATTTATGGAAAAGGGGAGCCGAATGAGTAAGATAATGACTACCAGTACATATTCGTATTGCCCTCTTTTGTAATTTGAAAATGACATCTAATTTGGTTTTACTACAATTTCCCCAGACAGTTATACAATATAAGATATGTGATAATATTAAGGCGTTATACAGTGAGAATAAGGCTGAACCAGGAAGACAGCTTCTTAATTTATACATAATACCAATGCATTTAGATATTTTGGTACTTAAATAGTTAATATGTGAATCCCACTTCAAATTTTCATCTATATTGACTACAAGAAAACAAATAGATTTAGATTTAGTTATTGGTGTAGAATCGATACTTAATGTAAGATCATTGCAGGTTTTAGTCGCATTGGACAGCTTATTATGGAAAGATATAAAACAAGTTTTAGTCAGATTAAGTATTAATTTATTGGCCTTAAACCATTTAGATATGTTATGTAGTTCAACATTAATATTCTCTTGCATATCTTTTAAATCCGGCTGAGTAAAGAACAAAGTGGTATCGTCTGCATACATAATAAAGTCAAATTTGGTAGATGATTTTTCAATATCGTTAACGTATATGAGAAATAATAGGGGACCTAATATAGAACCTTGTGGAACCCCGTGTTTAATTAAACTATGAATGGAAGAAGCATCATTGAATATGGTAAATTGATAACGACTACATAGATAGTTTTTAAACCATATGAGTGGGAGGCCATGTACACCATAATGCTGTAGTTTACATAATAGAATATCGTGATTAACTATATCAAACGCCTTTGAGAGATCTATAAATACTCCTATTCCAAAATCGTTATTTTTTACTGAAGATACAATTTTATCCTGTAAATCAGACAAGTCGAGTGGTTACTTCTAAATCCATATTGACTGTCTGTTAAGATGCTGTTAGCTATTAAGAATGAATACAAACGTTTATACATACATTTTTCCAGTATCTTTGAGAAGCATGGCAATATTGAAATAGGTCTATAGTTTTTGCAGAGATGAGAGTCATTTTTCTTATAAACTGGTACAATTTTAGCAATTTTAAGTTTGTCTGGTACATTACCTGTACTTATAGATAAATTGAATATATAACATAAAGGCTTTACAATCGAGTATATAATCTTTTTTACAATATTACTGTTGATGCCGTCAAAACCACAGGAGTTACTTTTCTTCAGCGATTTAGTAATTTCAAGAATTTCAGATTCAGTAATAGGCTTTAAAAATAACGATTTCGAAAGTGGATCATTTAAATATCCCTCAAATGTATCATTTCGTGCAACAACCTGAGAAGAAGTTAAAATATTTGTGCAGCAATTAATAAAATATGAATTGAATTCATTAGCTATACATTGTGAGTCATCTATTCTTTTGTCGTTGCATAAAATATACTGAGGTGGATTACGTTTGGATTTACAAAGTAGTTTGTTTATGACGGACCAAGTACCCTTGATATCATGCTTGGTTCGATTCAATTTATCACAAAAATATTTCCTTTTCACTTTATGTAATATATTATTAACTTTATTCCTATATGTTTTATACTTTGCTTGATTTGAGGGTGAGCGATCATTAAGAAATTTCTTATACAACTTATTTTTTTTCTTGATATATCGTAAAAGTCCTGGTGTTATCCAAGGTTTACGTATACATGATTTCTTATTGTTACTAGTACATAGAGGTAGATTTCTGTCATATAAAACTAAAAGCTTACTTAAAAACAAGTCATAAGCAGTATTAACATTATTGCACGAATACAATGAAGACCAATCCACTTCGTACAGTTCTCTTTGTAATTTCTTTACACCATCATCTGTTACTGCACGTCTGAAATTAATTGTAGTATGCTGACTCTTTGTCAGCAAATTAGTTTTATCCAACACAAGAAAAATAGGTAAATGGTCTGTTAACTCAACAGAAAAACTGCCACTTTCCAGATTTCTTTCGAATGTATTAATAAAAATGCCCGGGGGGGGTACTCAGATTATAGTCGGACGGGGGTGTGCGGCTGAGACTTCCGAACCCATACCCACATCTAAGGGTCCTTTTGCTGAAATAGGTACCCATGTCTAAGGATTTTTTATGAAAAATGGACCCATGTCTAAGGATTTCAAACTTCAAATATTACATTTTTAAAGCTGTAATAATACACTTCAGCAAAGCATATAGAGAGTCAACGCTAATGCGTATTGACCTGTAGCACAGCACTACGTGTTAATAGGCGGCATTTAAATACATGAATAGTCAATACACTCATAACACACAGATGCACACAATTATACCGATGCGGCTGATCGGAAAGTTTGACAGTGGACTCACAATTTGATTTTTTAAATTATTCTTTCTAACATCGGAAAGTTGAAAAAATGTATTTTACTGCTATTTAGGTGTCATCAATCGTAACTAAAGTATCGATTTTGAGTGAAATTGGTTGGGTTTTGTACAGTGGTGTTTGAAATGTTGAGAATCAATAGCACAGCTTTTAATGAACAGCCAGGATAGTAATGCACCTATGTGTGTAATAATACAATGGCCAATCATTTTGCAGTTTCTCGATAAAATTCGTTATTAGTAAACTGTACCATACTACATGTAGTTTACAAGTAGTTTACACACATAAAGATGAAAACACCATGCAACATAATTATACTGTGCTAGCACCTCTAGCATCCTTTTTAATTGAAGGACTTTTCCTGTTTTACGTATCCGTAGATCTACACGAGCTCTCAAGCATCGGCTATATAGGTCCCTTGAGCCCCGCTGCTGCCCGGCTGCGTCTTATTTTTTCGTACCACGGCGAGGCCGGATTCCTGTTTTATCATGAATATTCATTAGGCAGGGTCGGGGAAAGTCTCGATTCTCTTAAATATTCATATCGAGGTGGGAATGCACGACGCGCGCTATACTCGCACAAAGTGAGAAGATTTAGTTCACGGAGAATGCATATGGGTGAGTAATTGATTGAAATATCAGTAGATTAAGAGAATTTAGTCATTAATTTGAAAAAGCTGTAATTCGTGATCTACTGTAATTTCTTTACATTTTGAGACTGTTCTCAACAGATTTGTGGGGAAAAGGCTAGGAAAATATTTCTCTTGAAATTGCACTTTGATTTTCATCGTCGTGAAGTAGTTTGACTGCGGTTTGCCTTCATGTCACCCTTTAGAGCCCCGGGGTTCCGGCAGGCCCACGTTGGGGAATTTCGGTGCTCATCTGCATCAAGATAAAACTTTCTGATCAGGTTTTATTCCAAATTTGATCGTCATCGTGAATCTAATTCACCAATCATCCATTGAATTTAAATCTAGATTTAACGTTACACCTTAAAATAATCTATGAAGTATGATTTCTTTAATAATCCAAGAGGGTTAATTCTTGTTTATATCTTTAGTAGATGTCGACTCTGTTGGCTATACTAGTATTACTAAGACTAAGTGCTATCCGTTCGCTCAGTTGCATCATTGGTGCGTGTCAACTTTTAGACCAAAATTGTTTGTGACCATGGATAATCAAACGGCTCCAAACCATATTTCATTTAGACGTAAACCTGGAACTTATTAATAAAAATATTCAAAAACAAACAAACTAGACCTAGGATTCATTTATTTAATGTTCAGATGTTGTGTGTGTCCAGTGTGCTTGTCAAGTTGTCGTAACTTTTCTAGATCTAGACCTATATTAAAGATTTTTTCTTCTCCAAAGTGTGCAGTTCATTTGATAAATCTATTTTTTGTTGGACGTTGTATAAGAGAAGACCCCTAGGGTAGTCGACAATTATGTTTACTTATACGCAGAGGCGGCGGAGCCTTTGGGCGGAGCAACTTCCAAAGTGGGGGGGGGGCACACCAACAAAAAGGGCACTTTCTTGAAAAAAGGGCACCTTCAGAGGGAAAATATACCATTTTTTGACATTGGTATATACCCCTATTTTGTGATTACATTATCAGGGATGATTTCAATATTTGTTTCTCTTAATACAGCATTTAAGATATTGCTTAAGTATCATACTTTGCAGTTTTTGGCTTGCAGTGCGAAAAATTACATCTTATAAAGAGGAAAACCCAATCCTGATGGGGTTATATAAGCACAATCTCATAACGGAAGACTAAATAGATCTGTGATAAGTTACATAATTATAACATCTATAACTATGGGCAAGCGTAGCGAGCGAGCTTTGTGGGAAATTGCTTTTAGTCGCTTGAAATTAGGGACACGTTTAATGATGAGAGGAAAAGGGGACACTTATCGAAAGGGTTAAGACACTTATCAGAAAAGAAAAGAAGCATGTGTCAAAGTACAAAGGCTAATTATCAGAGGTGAAAATGGGGCACTTCTTACACCTAAACAAAGAGGCATGCACCAGGGATGATAAGAACATGGGCATTTGTCGACGGAAAAGAGGCACCCATCAGATTTTGATAGGGGGCATTTATAAGCAGTGAAAAGGGGCATTTATGAAAAAGGGATAGGTTCTTTATAAGAAAGGAAATAGGGTACATATCATTGTTAAAAGGGTAATGAGAAGGGGAAGTGGCTCTTATTAAAAAGAAAAAGTGGCACATGTTTAAATAAACGGGGCACTTATCAAAGACGAAAAGTGGTACCGGTAATTATGATAAGGGGTAAGGGTGCTTATAAGGAAAAAAGGCATTATATAGGAAGGAAAAGGAGGACGTGTCAAAATAAAAGGGGCATTTATAAGAGATGAAAAGAGTACTGACTAAGAGGGGAAGGGGTGCTTGTCAAAGTAAAACAAGTATCTCTCAGAAGTGAATAGGGTCATTTACAAGAGATGAAAAGGGGCACTTAAGAGAATGAAAAGGAACTATTTTCATAGATGAAAAGGGGCATTTATGAGAAGGGAAAGGGCCTATTTTTAAATGGGGGCACTTATAAGAAAAAGGGGCACTTATTAAAAATGAAAGGGAGCACATGTGAAGATGTAAGGTGCGCTTATCCAAGTTAAAAGGGGTAGTTATTAAAAGGGGAAGGGGCATTTTAAAAACTTAATAGGGGCACTTGTCAGAGTAAAAGGGGCACTTTCCTATGTAAAAAGGGGCACTTTTCCTATGCAAAAAGGGGCACTTTTAGGGTACTTGACCAAATGGGAGGGCACTCTGCCCCCCCCCCTCTCGGAGCGCCGCCTCTGCTTATATGGTATGTAGTCCACCTCTTCTTGTTATAATAAACTAATTCTACTTAGTACTGCTTCGTGTTCATAGGCCATAGAAACCACTGTTTGATGCACAAGTTAAATCTTCCATTTAGTTTTACTTTGTACTGTGGTTCATTAAATAGGAATGTTGATTTCCATACCATATTAAAATTAAGGCTAACCATGACATAAAAATATCTATTAATTTGAATTATGCTAGATCTATTTTATTTTGTTAAGGAGAAAGGGATGCCTTGATTGTCGTATTGATTTTCTTCTTCTTTTTGTTCCAAAAGATTGAAACTGAAGAGCTGGAAGGAGGACATTACAACATCTCTTATATTTGCAAGATGAAGCAGAAAGTCCCATGCAGGTACAGTTATCAGGTTATTTAGCACACACATATTAAACGACCACCTATTAATTCACTCAAAAGGAAATGGAACTAAGTTGACATTGCAAGCATATATAGTGGAGGGTATATTTTATTCTAGTTCTGCACCTAGTATACAAATATTGATGTCTTTTCTTTACAAAGGAAAATTTGTCCTTATTTACAGGAGGTCCTGTGTTTAGAAGAGCCATATCAAATGCACATTGTAAGCACTACATGTAGGGTATACACAGGACCCCTCATTATTTTTTTTTGTAAGGGGTACTTTCACTTCTTGAGCAATGAAGATGAAGAAGAACACAAAATAAGATTGATAAAAGTCTGTTTATAGGATGTATTATGGTTGATATGTATCCATCAGTATCAGTTTTTAATTGAAGTACATGTACCTACTTTGTTTTCTCTCATGTAGGATGATGCCTCTCTACAGTGGATGATGAAGGCATTCTGGTTTGCAAACTCAGGAGAGGAACAAAGAACAGATGTTGACGGGATCATATCTAGAGATGCGGGCCTATACACTTCATACGAGCAAGTGTGCTAATATACATGAAGGTACCCCCAATAAATTTTTGTGGAACAAATGTCATGGAGAAAATTATAGATCTGAAACAGATATTTTTCATTGTCAGTTGACTTGTAAAAGAATAATTGACTTAATATCACAATTGTAATTTAGATTAAAAATTAAATGTCAATATAGATGAAATATAAGTCTACATTACGTATGTTTCAGTAGCATTATTTCCAGTACATTCTCTGGTCAAAGTTGTTTGGTCATTTTATGTCCCATACTTAACCGAGTATTATTCAATTACCGGTATGAGCACGAGTTGTATTACATTGTATTACTTATTTCATACCTTGTCTGATCCGAGCTCCAGCAGGCCTATCGTCTTAATGGGATCATCAGTAATAATTTAAGATGCGGTCAGTATTTAAACTAGTCTTGTACAAAAAATAGTTTAGGTTTGCCCACTAGAACCCCAAGTGAATTTCAGTCCTTCCTTTTTCTGAGCAGGTATCAGGGTGTATGTTATTAGTCATTGTTGATTTTTTTATATCTTATTTCATTTTTCCATTCAACAGACTTGGGTTATATTTTTTTCTGAAAACTAGGCTACAACTTTAGTGATGGATGCAGAAGATATCTACACGAGACTACGTCTTAAAGATGCCACCCTCATATAATGAAAGAGGACAATAGAGATGGGTTTAAACTGGAATATTTACATGATATTTATTTGTTATTTGTATTATATGTTTGTAGAATACTACATTCAATAAAGCTAATGAAGTTTATCATCTTGTCGACTTTCAAATAATTAAAGATAACTAATCCTCAATGAATAAACATTAAAATTCTAACAATATCAACTACCATCTTATAGGATGAAACTGAGGACTGGGCAGAAAGATTCTCCTTCAAATTTGATTGATAAAGGTCTATCAGTCTATATCAAAGATTGAATTAATCAATGATATTTTGATTATAATTATACATGTTAAAATTCATTTACCTCTATGGACTTCTGTATGGGAAGTTTTGTAGATTATGAAATAATTGCTACTTCAAGTATTGTATGTAAGAAGGTTTGAAAGACAACACTCTAAATGCATTAAATATGGAAACTGCTAATCCTCATTGCCTTTCGTATCCAAACTGGTAGCTTTCATAGAATCATGTTTCGATGCTTCCCAACTAAAGAAAACAGGGAGTGGGGGGGGGGGGGGGGCTTGCTATCCTCTTATCTTATCCTCTGTACAAATATGAT
This sequence comes from Strongylocentrotus droebachiensis, assembly GCA_035222895.1. Taxonomy (NCBI): domain Eukaryota; kingdom Metazoa; phylum Echinodermata; class Echinoidea; order Camarodonta; family Strongylocentrotidae; genus Strongylocentrotus; species Strongylocentrotus droebachiensis. Next base: position 551 of record JAVYIG010000475.1, on the reverse strand, counting down.
TATATGTTTATATTAGAAGGATTTAGAAAGTGAAATTTTGAATTATAGCATTACTGTTGGTAGAAGTAATGGCAGTGTCGGGAGGGGGGGGGGGGGGGGGGGGTTCCTGGTGAAATTTACGGTATGCCAATGTCAAATTAATAAAAAAGAGAAAACTATTCTTAATAATAAAAATTATACAGTACATGGGCCTCCTAACAAAAACCCTGGTAACACTGTTGTGTTTTGAGTGTGTTTTTTTTTTTTTGGGGGGGGGGGGGGGCTGGCAAACCAATTACAAATTTCCAGTGTTAAATTCAAATTTTTTCTTTAACAAAATTATGTCAATATATTGTAATTAAACAATGTTTCACTTTCCTTTTTTTCAAGTTAGATATTTGAATAAAATGATTAACATACTTTCCGGTTTCTCTGGCCTCTACATTAAAAATGTTCTACTTCTAGCAAAGCTCCTGGAAAGGCTGCAAAAAGGGAGAGTGAAGAGAATGAAATTGAAATGTGGACAGTAATGGAGTGAATATGGAATGGTTGATGGTAGTTGATAACGAGTG